>JANAVB010043820.1:7440361-7980361 GCA_029216955.1 Iris pallida | reverse complement strand
AAACTCTTATCTAATTATTGCTGCTAATTATCTTCTTTTGAAAACAAACTGTCCTTCTTTGATTATATCGCTTCTTTTCAGTAATTGATTCCTTGTTTGATCTGTTTTCAGGATGGTGGAGACACGATCGTAACTCTCTGGCCTAAGGGATACCGCTGAGAGGTCTGCCACTTCTCGCCCGACTCAGCAGGACCTAGGGACCACAGTACCTCTTGTTCCAGCTCAGGTGGGCCCGTCTGCAACTTTTGGGGGTGCTCCTCCACCGGTTCCGAGGACTGCCCCAGGAGTTCAGGGGATGCTACCACCACCGCCTCAGAGGACAGTTGATATGGCGCAGTTCTTCGCCTTCATGTAGTAGATGATGGAGGCTCAGCGACGCCAGACGGAGGATATGAGGTAGGGCATCGACAATGTCCATCAGTTAGCAATGGTGGCAGTAGAGAAGGTGGCTACCCAACCACAAGAAGGGCAGATACAGCCATATCAGCCGAGGACTCCAGGCATTCAGGACTTCCAGAAGATGCGGCCGCGAGACTTAAAGGGTATCGAGGGTATCCTATATGCCGACGACTGGATCGAGCATATAGAGAAGATCTTTCGTCTCACAGAGATACCAGCTAGGCTCTAGGTGGAAGTCGTGGGCAGTCAAATGCAGGACCTTGCCCGCACTTGAATTCGAAATAAGTATGATGCGAGAACTAACATTCTTCCTTGGACTAGAAATTAAGCAAAATTCACAAGGGATATTCATCGATCAAGCAAAGTATATAAAAGACTTGCTAAAGAAATTTGACATAGATAACGTCAAACCTATCAGCACACCTATGTCAACGTCTACAAAGCTTGATATAGATGAAAGTGGTACACCAACTGACGTACACAAGTATAGGGTATAATTTTGTTTACTATATTTAACTGATAATCGACCTGACATTATGTTCTCAGTTTGCTTATATGCACGATATCAGGCTTGTCCTAAAGAATCACATGTGAGCGCCGTTAAGCGTATCCTGCGATACCTTAAAGGAACTTTGACGACTGGTCTTTGGTATCCCAAAATCGATTCATTTGACCTGATAGGTTACTCGGATGCGGATTTTACCGGATGCAAGGTCGATCGTAAAAGTACCAGTAGCACATGTCATTTTCTAGGAAAGTCATTAGTCTCTTAGTTTTCTAAGATAAAATATTCTGTTGCATTATCAACAACCGAGGCTGAATATATAGCCGCAGGACGTTGTTATGCTCAAATTTTGTGGATGAAGCAAACCTTGGAAGACTATCAGTTATCGTTTAACCACATCCCTATTTACCGCAGTAACACTAGTTACATTAATCTCACGAAGAATCTCCTATGTCATTCTCGTACTAAACACATAGAAATTAGACATCATTTTCTTAGATCATGTTTTATAGGGAGGTATTAATTTAGAATTTGTTGACACTGAACATCAACTAGCTGACATCTTCACTATGCCCTTGGCTGAAAATTGTTTTAACTTCATACGAAGAGAATTAGGAATTTTGGTTGTTGAAGTAATATAATTAAATATTATTTGATTAAGACTCATAAATTCGTTGAAAATATTTTGCTTATAAGTCAAAAGGGCCCTTCTATCACACAGGTGTAAATAGCCTGAAGCGACATGGTATACTAGTCTTCGGATTACCGCTAGCTGGAATCCGGTCCCTACAGCTCCTCCAAAATATTCTATATGATTTATGTATTTTAATTAATTAATATTAATTATTTGTTTCAACTCAACTATTTCTAATTAAGTTTGCATTTATGTGCTGATTACTACTATTAATTTGATTACGTCATTTTGTTTATGTAACAAAACGGGAGAGTAATATGATAGATACTTAAATGTTATGTTGTTTATGACTAAATTTTGTTTGGAGATATTATTTTTTCTAGACTTTTACAAATATTCAACCGATATGTTTTATTACGGGGGAGTCACAAGACTTGACCGTATATTACGGGAGAGCAAATATATTGTACCAATATTCAAGGCCAAAGCTACTATCGTACCCTCTATACCGCCTCAACTCTTCTTCCAAATCGAGCTGAACATCTTCTTAAGTATCAATCATAGGTTTGTCAAATTATTAAAATGGGGAAGATTATTGGCCCATTCAGCCATGATCAAACCGATTTTGATAATTGACTTAAAACTCTGAACTCGATATGAAAAAAAACATAAGATCGTAAATTTCATCTCCACAAAATTTTTAAATTTTATTATGTATTTTTTCTTTCTTGAGTATAGAAAAATTGTGCGTCGGGATCACCGGCATTTAGAAGTTCTACTCTTGACCCAAAAACAAACCAATCCAAATCCTTGACCCAAAACCAAACCAATATTCAAAATCCAAATTAAAATGACCAGAAACCCTAGCAACCAAACTCGGTCCGAACTCGGTCCCCTTGGATCACTCCTGGCCAGTAGCATTCCGTAGTCTTTTGGATCTCAAATGTTCAAAATTATGAACGTTGCCCTAACCGAGTTCTGCCCGAACTCTGTCTAAAAAATTTCTATAAATAGAGAAGATTTTGTCATTTCTATCACTCATTTAATCTTCATCTTCTCTATCTCTTTCTAAGCCTTCACTCTACTTTAAAGAGCCAAACTCTTCAAATCTCCAAAACAACTCCTATTCTTCTAGTGTCAGTGGTTTCCGATTAGGACTATTCGAGTTGTACAAGCTTGGCGTATTCTTCGGAGTAAAGTACGCGGTGTAATCTCTATTCAAAAAAGTGGATTATAGCGAGCAAGAGTTCTTGCGAACTGTACTAGTCCTCTCAGAGGAAAACCAGTATAAACCTGCTGTGTCTGCGCATTGCTTTCTTGCCTCCACTTACTTATTGCGTTACTTCATTGCATTTAAGTTCATTTATATTTGCTTCAACTACTAAGTTTTTAAATTGCTAAATATTTTCTGCTATACTCTATTCACCCCCCTCTAGAGGTGCCATCGATCCTACATGGTTGTTTTAAATCTATCATGGTTGTAAAAAATCCTCTAAAATTAATGTAAATTTATTCTAATTTTAATCAATCAGTACTGCATCAAATGTTTGGTTGTCGTGCCCCTCTACCAGCTGCAAAATCTTCAAATGAATGCCCTATTGGAACCTCATTGCCCATTTCGGCTCTGTTACCACCATTACTTTGGCAAACCTACTCAGCTTGCAGAACTCGGGCTGCATAACCATCTACTGTCCGGCTGGCCTGCTTGAGATCGACGAGCCACTGCTGAAGATCGAACTATGCCACAAAGCCAAAGTACTTGGTCCTGATCCTGGTCTTAAAGCTATCCCAAGAAATAGGATGCCTGAAGCCAACTTCCATTAATGCCCACTAATCACGGACAAGATCCAGAAGCTACAATAGACCCGATCTACCTACTCCTCTGCTGGAACGCTAATCGTCGCCAAGATGGCCTCAATATATTGTAGCCACTCATTCGCTGTGATAGCATCCTCGGTGCCATCAAAATATCTCGGGTTGAGTCGGCATGTAACCCCTGTTTTCGGATTTTTAAAATTTATTGGTTTTATTTTAAAAATTAAATATTGTGTTGGAAAAAATTGTTTTTTATTATATGTTTTTTTTACGAAGGAATGAATACTACCAAATTATTTTATTTTAGATTTTTATAAAATATTGTTTAAATTATTTTGGTAATATTAATTAGTAATTAATTTTATTCTGGTTATCAAATACGATTTGATTAATTGGTTTTAAATATTTATTTGATCGTATAATTCTAAAAATATAGCATTTTTGCTAATATCAAGTATTATTATGGTTAGAATTATATTCGATTTAATTTTAGGTTATTAATTTTTGTATTAATAAAATCTATCGATATCTAATTTTGTATTTATGAAAACGTAAGTTTCAAATTATTTGATTGTATTAAATGTCATTTAAATTCTTGTTGTCGATCTATTTTTTATTTATATTTTTAATCTAGTATCAAATAGTATCTAATTTAAATTATGAAAGAGAATTGACCATTATTGGCTTCCAACTCCTTTCCTATCTAGGAAACTCTCACCCTTATTTAAGGGAAGCCTCTCTATTGTGTCCCCCAAAAATAAATCCAACCATTAACCCACAACCATTAACGCAGCCCTGATCGACATATCTACCTCCTTCCTGCAATCACATTGCTACCACCATCATTATCGTGTCGTCGTATCCTGTCAGTACCCACCATATCAGTTCCATTCTATTACAGTATTACAGTACAAAAAAAAATTCGTGTCCAATACCGGAACACGATCACCAAAACCACCGCCATAACCCCGATCTCTGTTCCAGACCTTGATCCCTCGACAGCCATCACCACCATGGACCTCGTCCATCTTTTTCGACCCGCCACCCCGTCAAATCCTTTCTGTGCCACCACCTACCGTGGCTGCCTTGACCCCGACCCCTGTTTCATCAGTCGAACCCATGAGATCGGCCGCCACCTGAACCCCGGCCTCGACTACAGCCACAATCGCGATCATCGTCGCCTTTTCGACCCTAATTCTTTGACATCACCACCTGTATTATCTTTTCGACCACCTTGAGGCTGTCATATCTGTGCCTTTTCAGAAGATCGACTAGCCCATCATGGCCACACCGTCGCAGGCCATCCAGTCGACGCGTAACATCGCCACCGCCATCACCCCTCGAATATTACCTACTGCCATCACCATCCCCCCATCGATTTTTGACCGCACACCCCATACACGAGCCACTGGCCACCACCTCGGCCATATCCCCCGACGGTGTGTGTCCTTCCGGCCACCGTGCTCGGCTGCCAGTTTACAGCGATTAATTTTTGCTGTAGCTCCAGATCTGCCAGCGTTTGCCTCATCAAGTACCGTTGAAGGCCGAACCCCTCATAGAGCACAGATGACCCCTCCTCCAGGACCGCACCGATCCAACCTCGAGCTCCAGAACAGCGATCGACTCTCCGCCGATGGCCTCGAGAGCCCCCGTCGTATGCAGCTATTTTCGACCGCTCGACAAGCGTTGCTGCGCTACGTTTTCTGACTGCACCTCTGTGACGAGAACCCTAGCGCCACCGTTGAACGAGCCTCCACCACGGCGAGCCCCTTCGCAATAGAGCAACTCGACCCCTCTGTAAGCTCTTCCTTTCTCTCGATTTCCCTCTTCTCCCTCACTCTTTCCTTTCCTTGAGTTTTCTCTCCCTTTCTTAGCAATTAAGGTACTGTTTGGGAAGGGTAAAAAATAGGAAGAAGGAAAAAGTTGAGGGAAATGTCAGAGGAAAATTTTAAATGATGGTGTTTGGAAAGGAGGAGAGAAAATGGGGGAGGAAAATTTGAGAGGAAAAAGTAGGTGGGTCCCACCAAAAAAATTTTCTTCCAAAAGTGGGAGGAAAATGGAGAGAGATGAGAGGAATTTGATTGAATTTACCCCACCACCCGTCAAAAAGTTAATATTAAATCATCATTTGAGAATACCAAGGAGGAAATAATAATTATACCTCTATCCATAAACAAATAAAAAATTATTTTTAAACTTTTCCTTCCCCTACTTTTTGTCCATCCAAACAAAAGAAGGGAAAATTAACTTTACTTTCATTTTCCTCTCCTCCATTTTCCTTTCCCTCAAATTATTCTCTCCCTCCCCACAAATGTTCCCAAACACAGTGTAAGGATTGGGGGGGGGGGGGCAGCAGAGCAGGTTTTATGTATAGTACTATTAGTGCAAGCATACTTTATTATGTATGTATATTATTATTGTATACATATGTATTAGTGCAAGCATACTTGTATATAAGTATGTATTCTTGTTCTTATTGTTATATTATTATTATTGTTATATTATTATTACATTATTATTAATGGTATTATCATGGATATTATTGTCATTAGTTTTCTATCGATATTATTAATATTGCTATCCAAAAAAATATAATTAATATTTTCAAAAAAAATATTATTGTAGTATTTCTTATTTGATAAAAATTATAGTTTTGACTTAAATATGATTTTTCTATAGTTCCAAAATAATTATTTAAAATATTTTACTATAGTTTTCGAATAGCAAAACTATTTTCTAAAAATAGTTATAAGTATTTGTATATATTTTTTCCCTTATTAAGGATTTCTTTAAACAAATTTCTCTTAATTTTCTATCTTGATCATGCTAGTCGTACGATCGTAATTCGTACGAGTTCTGACTACTTCATATCGACCCTAGGCTAATTCGACTGTCCTGGACCCAATGATATGGCCCGTTCCATCACTTGAGATCGTCTTACATATTTATGACATCCGTAATTATTCTGTGCCAACATAATCATATTGCGCGTCAACTGCAACTTAACTCAAGGCAAGTTTTACTATAGTATTATATTCTCTTTACTTTGTACTGCATGTATCTTCATATATTTTTTCACTGTTATATATTTATATTTCATGTTGTCATTGTTCTCGATTGATTATTATTACTGCTTGTACACGAGAGTTAGAGTTGTTGTAGTAATGTATATGTTCATGCCTAACTTCTAGTGTATCATGATTACTGTTTATCGTGTTGTTAATGTTTATCGTGTTGGACATGTACTTATGAGTTAGTCGGGTGGGAGAATACGATTAGTAGACATGTGGTACCCTAGCGTAGCCCAGAGTTTATTCGGTCAGGAGAGTGTCTTACAGTATTTGTTCAGTCAATATACCTCACGTGATGACTGTTCCATTCCTAACCCAACCACATGTTGAACGTTGGTAATCTAAAACACACAGTAGATGTGATCTTTTGTTGCTATATTGTTCATTCATTTCCTTTCCATCGAGTCGACTGTCATGTTGTCCTTATGTTATAACTATACTCTTTCGTGTCATGCATATAGTTCATTTTCCTTATTATTCTTTCCTTCATGCATTTATATTATATTGTGTAGTGTGGTGTTATGGTGAACTTTCCAATCCTGACTGGATATTTTTCTTTTAGTTGATAGATTATTGATAACTTTCTATCTTGCCTTAGGTCCTTTCGGGTGGAGTTAGAGATATCTTGGATGCCAGACATAGATTCTAGTTAGATTAGAAAGTCCTTGTATTTAATTTTTTTATAGATTTGTTTCCAAATATCATTTTGATGTATTATTGGATTGTAACTTGGATAATTATTGTGAATGAGCAATGTATGTGATTTTCTTGTATTTGAGATTGAATATCGAGACCAAGACAGCGTTCTACCGTCGACACTGCGACATAGGCTGGACTTGCGCGCGCACTCGCATCCCGAAAAGCGGGTGCGGGTCGTGACGAGTTTTTTGGTGGCCCATGCAGGTCCATTTTCACAAATTGTGCGAACTCGTGGTAGTACCATATTAGTCGTTCTATTACGAGCCTGCTACTAGGAAATTGCTCATTCACAATTAGGATTGATTTGATTTTAGGAGAATGACTAGGAGTAGGTATAATAGGAAAGACCTGACTAAGTTTGACTACTTGGGTAGTTAAGGCTGCTACATAAGTATGTGGTTAAGATACAGATATATGAGATTTGGTGATAGATGAATTTAGGAGTTTTTTATATTTGAGAAAATTTGTATAAGGAATTAATCTTATGTTTTCATATGACCTTACAATTAAAGGTAGGTAGACTCTCAAGTCTCAACTAGTAAGTTACTTTTCGAGGATAATAAATTATTGTTGATTAGAATTTTAAATCTTGTTGATTGATGAATATGAATTTCTTGCTAAGGTAAGTTTGAAAATTTGAAATTTAATTATTTCTATTGATAAAGTATGGGGACAAGTAATTGGAGAATTCATTAAGTCTAAAATATGGAAGAGATTATAAAAAAAAAATGGATTAAAATGTTTTGAAGAATTTAGATTTTTATGGATTTAAATTTTTGAATATTACGGTATGAGTTTGAAACTTTGGATATTTAATTATCGATTTAAATTGAGTAATTGGAACTGAGGATATTTGAAATAATTTTTGAGAGTATACGATTTATTTATAGGTTGACCAAAGGAATATGTTAAGACATGGATGGTGTATTAGGTAGGTTAGACGCCTCTAACTCTATTCCTTGATCATAGACTTTTCTAGTTATCTGAATTCAACTGTTTACTTCTATTGTATGCTTCTACCCTAAATATTCTTCTAGGATTCAAAGCCATAATCAGGTTCACGTATATTTTGTTCCTGCCTTATCCATCCATCTTTGACCAATAATTTGATCAAATTAATAGTTTTAATTATATTTTGTTATTCTTTTATTGTCTAATACGTCTATTATTTTTTATGTTTATTCTATTTAAATTCGAGGACGAATTTATTTCTAAGGTAGGTAGATTTGTAACCCCTGTTTCAGATTTTCAAAATTTATTGGTTTTATTTTAAATATTATATTGGAAAAAAAATACATTTTTTATTATTTTTTTATTTTTTTACGAAGGAAATAATAATTTCGATTGACAAAAAGGACTACAAAATTATTTTATTTTAGATTTTTATAAAATATTGTTTAAATTGTTTTGGTAATATTAATTAGTAATTAAATTTATTTTTGCTATCAAATTTGATTTGATTAATTGGTTTAAAATATTTATTTGATCGTATAATTTCTAAAAATATAATGTTTTTGCTAATATAAAGTATTATTATGGTAAGAATTTTATTCGATTTAATTTTAGGTTATTAATTTTTTTATTAATAAAATCTATCGATATCTAATTTTGTCTTTGTGAAAACATAAGTTTCAAATTATTTGATAGTATTAAATATTATTTAAATTCTTGTTGTCGATCCATTTTTTATTTAGATTTTTAATCTAGTATCAAATATTATTTGATTTAAATTATGAAATAGAATTGATCATTATTGGCTTCCAACTCCTTTCCTATCTAGGAAACTCTCACCCATATTTAAGGCAAGCCTCTCTATTGTTTTCCAAAAAAAACCCAACCATTAATCCACAACCATTAACGCAGCCCTGACCGACACCTCCACCTCCTCCCTATAATCACGCTGCCACCACCATCATTATCGTGTCGTCGTTTTCGTGTCAGTGCCCACAACATTAGTTCCATTCTATTACAATATTGTAGTACACAAATTTCCCGTGTCCGATACCGGAACACGGTCACCAAAACGACCGCCATAACCCCAATCTCTGTTCCAGACCATAATCCCTCGGCAGCCATCACTGCCATCGGCCTCCTACATCATCCCCGGCCCGCCACGCTGTCAACTCCTTCCCGTGCCACCACCTACCGTTGCTGCCTTGACCCCGACCCCTGTTTCATCAGTAGAACCCATGAGATCGGCCGCCAACTGAACCCCGACCTCGACCACATTCACAATCGCCACCTTTCAGGCCACAATTCCCTGACATCATCTTTTCTACCACCTTGAGGCTATCGCGTTTGTGGCTCTCCACCAGACCGACCAGCCTATCATGGCTACACCATCGCTGGCCACCCAGTCGATACGCCACATCCCCACTGCCATCACCCCTCGAACATCACCTACTGCCATCACCACCCCATCGATTTTTGACTACACACCCCGTGTATGACCCACTGGCCACCACCTCGGCCAACCCCGGTGGAGCATGTCCCTCCTGTAGAAGTATGGAAAAAGGGATATTGCTTTTAGTCCCACATCGAAAAGGAGAAGAAGGGAGGTCTCATTCCACTATGTATATAGAGCCCCCTTATCTCCTTGAAAAGGGCACAAAAATAAAAAAAAGGGAGCCCGTTGTCCAGGGAGCCCGTTCGAGCCACAAAAAGTTGCAGCAATGCTTCTACTTCTTCTGGATCTGCCGCAAGTTCTTCACTTGCCATCTTGGCAAGGAAAAGTTAGATTCTGAATACTATGTGCCTTTACGGGCTAGTACGAAGAAATCCAAGGCGGTACGGGCCATGCACTCTCAATGTGCTATGCTAGCAGCAAGTTAGAAACGTGCGCTGAAAGTCACGCACGCGGTTATCATCAAGCTATACAGAGTTGACTCAGGTGCTTCGACACCAGAAACGGGTCAACTCTCAAACTCCCCCTCCCACTTAGGTATATTTCATGCGCTTGAACCAAGTCAGGGGGTAAACCTTGTGATATCGAACCCATGCGCCCGCGTTGGCTGTGCACATAAAGTGGGTGTTGAAGCATTAAAAAACTCAGTTGAAGACATCCCTTCGCCAAAGCACAGAAGATGCAGAAGACTGAGGCTCATTGCTAAAAAGATAAAACAGAAGATATAAAGAGGTCCCTTCACTGTCATGTCTACCAAAGTCTAGTACAGACACATCAAGACCATACATAAGGGACTAATTCTGTTCTTCTACAAAGGATCTAGTACAGATTCGATAGAAGCCAAGAAGGATCTACAAGGGATGCAATCTTTATCGAAGTACAACCTTTCTTTTTTTCGATACACATGCTGGAGGATTGACCTCCACCGAAGCATGTTCTGATATTCTTATGGGCGCAGCCTGTCATAAGTATATCAGTAACTCAGCACTTTGAATAAGCCAGAGTCTTCAAGCCAAAGGCGCAGCCACATGCCTGTGCCAACCTCAGGAACAAGATGGTGGTAGGGTCCTCCCTTTCTTTTATTTTTGAAGCCAGTGTCTTCACTCCAGAGGCACAGCTATCTACCTGTGCCAATCACAGACGCACAAGGGTGTCCTACCCTTCCTTTCGCAGCCAACGTCTCCACTGCCAGAGGTGCAGCTACTTACCGGTTCTGCATGAGGCGTAGGATGGTGATATGCTCACACCATCTCCATTCCTACGGCACAGTCATCTGCTTCGGATCAGAAGCTTAAAGCACTTCTCAACAAGAGACTTGGGAACTCCCATCGCAACCAATACATGTCAACTTGTCGCTCCAAAAGCACAGTAACCTCGCCAACCTGAAGCACAAGCCTACTTGTCACCTACAACACAGTGACTCTGGTAGCTCGAAATACAGTTTCGTATGTTGCTCTATACACACAGAAGTCTCATCGTCATTCGAAGCTAAGTCCACTCGTCGCTTAAAAGCACAGAGGTTCCATCGTCTCCAGAAGCACGGTCTACTCGTCGCCATAGAAGCACCGCAGCACTTAGTCCTCACCAAAGATGCAGGAAGCATGGGTCTACCCCAATTGGTTTGTTTAAATCGCCTCTTGCAGAGAAGATTGGGATTAAATCATGATTGATATCATATCATATTGATTTAAATCTTAGACGAGGATCAATTAGACTCCAAAACTAAGATAAAATCCCAAGATTTACTCGGCTGTATCCGAGCAAGCAAATCGGCATGCGCCACATGTCACCTCCTTCGGTTATGTTTATAACCACCAGAGATCTCGTTTGAGAAGAATCTCGATATCCACCATGTGTCAGCGTCGCAGAAGCCCGCACCGTACAATGATGGCAGATTCTTTTATATCTCAGAAACCCTAATGCACATCGCATATGTGCTCGGTTCTATATAAATAGAAGGAGTTCTTCTTCCACCAAAGCATCAAAATCGACAGAAGGAACATGAACAATCGACAATCTTCAAAGGAGCAGCGATCTCTATCCACGAAGAGTCGACCACCCTCATCCACCTATCAACCAAAGAACCAACCAACCATCTTCAAGGGATGTTTTCACCCAGACAGCTTCTTGATCGGTGACCCCAGAGTCCCATCAAAGGCGCCAGAGAGCCGTAGCAAGCTTGATTCGTCGTCAGATCGTTAATGGAGTAATCGATCTCCACCTTCACACTTTTCCAGAAACCTCTTCTCCCTGTACTTAGAATATCCTGTTTAGGACTTCCTTCTTGTACACAGATACCTTATACGTTCAATAAAGCAAAAAGTTCATCCAACCTTTTGTTACATCGAAGAAAATGGCAACTCTGCTGGGAATACCTTCTCCTCCAACGAGAAGGCGGTGATGCAATCTGATGACAACTTGCTGGGAGATTCTTAAGGCATGTTGGTCGTATGCAATCCGTATCATGCGGTATCGCGAATCGGACACCCCGAAGTCGCCAAAATGGCCATTTGGCCATTCGGGCCTCGTTTTTCGTTTTCGCTCGCGTGCGCGAGTTAGATTTCTTGTGTGGGGCACGTGTCTAGGCCCTAGAGGGTAGAATTGCAAGATTTGGATATTCGGATAAGATTTTGGGTCGTTTAGGAGTATATGTGTGTGTGTATATGTGTGTGTGTCCACATATATGTGTGTCCATGTGTGTGAGTGTGTGTGTGTGCCCATATATTTAGATATCCATATGTGTGTGTGTCTATATATATAATTTTTTTTTGTGTCTATACATATATATGTAGAGATATGTATGTGTGTGCGTGTCTATATATAGATATAGGTATCCATGTGTGTGTGTATATATATATATAGATATGTATGTGTGTGTGTGTCTATATATAGATATAGGTATCTATGTGTGTGTGTATATATATATGTTGATATGAATGTGTGTGTGAGTGTGATATATATATATAAATAGGAGAGGGATATACATATATATATATATATATATATATATATATATATATATATATAAAATATAAAAAGAATATATATATATATATATATATATATATATATATATATATATATATATATATATATTGTGAAACCCATTATTTTTGTAGCTATTTATTTAAATGAGATTTTTGTGTTATTAATTAGAGTTTTCTAAAATTATTATTATTATTAATATTAATATTATTAAATATCTTTGAGTGGAAAATGATTTCGAAAATATTACAACTTGGCTTTTTGACTTTCGGACCCAGACCCGAGTCCGAGCCCAGACCCAGGCCTGAGCCCTATTCCATTTCCCTTTTAAAATCTGGTTCGACTTGGTTAGTTTTTACTAATAAAAAAAATAAAAATAAATAAATATTATTTGCTGGTCCCGTAGGACCAGCAACTGCTGTCCACACACGACCAAGTAAACCCCTTCCTATTTTTCCTCTCCTCCTATTTCTCTTTACCACACACGTTACAACCCAGCAACTCACCCCTTCATTTTCGTAACTCCTCAAACCCCTCATTTCTGTAACTCCCCAACTTAACTCTTTTAATACATCACAACCTTTCATTCCCCACCTTCATTATTACTCTTCCTATTTTTTCCTCCACTCCCTCACAGAGAAATAAGCATCTCTCCCTCTCTCACAGTAACAACTTCCCCTCACCTAACTCACGATCAAACCTCTCTCTCTCCCCGAACAACCACCCTCTCTCTCTCACCGAGTTCTTCTCTGGAGAGGAACCCCCTAATCCCCTCCTCCCTGAGTTCACCGCCGACCGCGCCATTCTCCGGCGCGCCACCCTCGAGCTCGGCGCCGCGTCCCCGCGCGCAGCCTTCTCCCCGGCCGACAGCGCCACCCCGCGCCCGTCGGTGCTCCGCCGCCCCCTCCGCGGCCCCGCTGCGCTGTCCAGTGCCCCCGACCGCGCGGCTCCCCGCGCCAGCCGTCCGTCGGAGCCCTAGCCCGGCCTCCCCGTGAGCCGCACCCCGCCGGCCATTCCCAGACGCGCGACCTCCCCGGCCGCCCGACCCGTCCCCGAGACCCGCCTCCTCCAGCCGGCGGACTCCCAGATCCGCCCTTTTCGGCCAGATCCGCCTAGCGCGGCGCTGTCCCGAGCTCCGGCGAGTGTTCCCGAGGCCGCCCGCCACCCTCCGTGGCTAAATCCTTCCCGCACAGCAGCCCCGAGCTCTCCGGCGGGGTTGCCCCGCGGCCATCCCGAGGCCGCCGCCCCCGTCCGCCGTCCGCCGACGCCCCCGCACCCCGGCGTGCTCCGCGCCAGCGCCACCCCCTGTGGCCAGCAGCTCCCCGTCGCGTCAGCGTGCCCCGCTGTCATCGTTGCTGTCCGGAAACCCTCCCTGTGGATTTCCAGCACCCTTTCCCGCGGTTCTTTGCTGTTCCCGTGGATTTCCCGCTGTCCGTGGACTTTCCCGCGGTTCAGAACTTCTACCTGCTGCCGACTTAGTTCGGATTCCTTTCCCGAGATTATCCCGCGGCTCCCTGACCAACGGATCTTGGTAATTTCTGTTAATCAGAGTAGTTCGTCCCTTCCGTGAGTCGATGATGATAGATCGGTCCCCCGGTTCCCTCTCGGGAATCCGGATAGCTGCGTTATAATTTTCGTTTAGCTGCGTTAGTTTGATTTTCCTGTGTTTTTACTTGCTGGGTTGGTGTGAATTGGTTGATATTGGATTCCCGGACTTTTCGAAAATTATTTCTGTGGTGTTGGAATTTTGGTGGATATTTCTGTGGACCATTTTGGTTGGAAATGGGTTTTCCCTGGTTTGGGACATTTTGCAGGTGTTTGTTGGCACGCTTCCCAGTTTTGGGTTTGTCCCGGAATAGAGGAAGTGCTGCCCAATTTTTACAAAATTATATTTTTAATTGATTTCAAAACTGGCTTTCGAAAATGATTTTCTAAACCGATTTTCGGGCGACGACCGTACCGGTCTGTGGGCCCCGGCGAAATGCAAACGCACCGGTACGACCGGACGTTGAGCATAAACCGAATTTTGAGGAAAAGGACCGAGTCTGAGACTCCTAGTTTTCTTTTATTTATTATTTTATTTTTAGGCTAAATATTATAGTCATTTAAATTCTGCATTTTATTTAATAATTCAGTCATTTTCTTATTTAATGTAAAAGAAAGATGTATCGGGCATAAGCCCACCCTAGGACCAGTAGCTGTGCCCATGTATTTGTGTAGCGTAGTTATTTTCTTTTCTTTTTCTGGTGGATGTGATTTGGGTGGATTTTGGATTGATTTCATATTCGTAGATAGGGCGTAATTTACGGCTTAATTACGAGTTTAGCTAAAATAAATAAAATATTATTAATTCACTGTTTGTCACTAAAAGAAAACTGTATTTTATATACATATTATGACAACACAAAGTTTTCCAAATTGTAATTGATTCTTGCAATTTTCCAAATTATAATCGATTCTCGTGATTTTCCAAATAATTCAATTAACCGGCTTAATCAACGCACGTAGTTGCGACGTAATCGTTAGCTGTAAATTAATACAACTTAAAACCTGACTAGGACTTACTACTAGAGATTGCAACTAGCACACTTAGTCTGGTTATTCAGGAATCTAAGTCGAGTTCTCAATTGTAGGAACTCGAAGTTACAACTGACGTTCCTCCTCGGTACCGACTCGTTCTTCCAGTCAATCTAATACAAGGCAAGTGCAGTTATGTCTATTTGGTAATTTATCTAGTAATTGTTTTATTACAATTTTAAACCACATTGCTACACGAAACTCTCTCATAGAGTTCGAATATTGACTCATTGATTGAATCTGATTGACTCGGGATATTGGGGGAGTAGTGTAGCGTCTATGACCAATACCCCTATATTGCATCATTGATTGTGCGAGCTGATTCCTCATATACACGGGGATAGGCCGGACCGTATCATTAGGATATAATTGAATCATCCCAAGCCGGTCATACTTCGTTACCTACTCAAATCACATTGTTTTCAATTGTAGAATTGTGAAAAATATTGTTAAAGTATTTCAAATTGTTTAACATTACAAATTTCAAATTATTATTTGAATTATTGGATATTCGTAATTGTACTTTGCTCCCTCCTGACTGGAGACCCAACATTTTAGGTATCACTGATGAGGCTTTGTTACGCGATCCCAAGACGAGGAATTCGAGATTGCTGAGCTGTTTGCCTAGAGTTTTCTTTTATTCATGATGTATAAAAAAAAATGGTTTAAGTTGTATCTTTTATTTCATATAAAAGTTTAATAAAGTTTTAAATTTCCGAATGTTGAGTTGTGACAAATATAGTGTTGTTGTATGGTTACCTGCTACTGAACAGCTTACTGCCGCCGTCTCAACAACGGTGCAGGCTGGGCATGATCCGATTCGACCCAAGCAATTGGGACCGGGTCGTGACATGTTTTTAGTGGTGGCCCATGCAGGTCTGAACAACAACTTAGGAAAACATATTTAGAAACAATTAGAACACTAGAACATCAATTTGTCACAACATAGGACCGAAATATATTATAAATAAATATTTTTGTTTGATTATAGACTGGTAGGATACCTTGCTTATGTATACATCCGGTGAAGTTTTTCCTACACTGGAAATTCCTACCTCATCTCAAACTGAATTGCATTTCCTTGGTGGAGTATTCATTTTTGTTGCTCCACTAGTACCAGCAATCATCTTCCAAATGGTTGTCCTATTTCAAGAAATCCTGGAGTTCCAGAAAGCTCAAGATGAAGCCCAGCAGGAACAGATGAATATCACGAGAGAAGACATGAAGAACGTCATGATGTAGCCTTAGTTATCCCCAACCAAGTTAGAGCAGAACTTTTGCCCTAGGAAGGATACCCCTGAATCTAGAAGATATTTGGGTCCCATCAAGTACTCTACTTTCCGGCAGTCTTGCCGTAAGAAGCTATGGGCTTGTAACTATTGCAAGAGGCCTGGTCATCAGGCCGTTAGTTGCCGCAAGAGTTTGGGACAATGTTTGGCATATGGATCTACTAAACATCGGGTAAAGGACTGCCCCTTATCTTTCCATCAAACCAGAGCTCATATCCCAGTAACACCTGTTAGGCCACAACCTAGGGACTCTCTTCCTATCCAGCAGACCTTGCCTCCTACAATAAGGCATGATTCAGACTCGAAGATCATAGAAGATGAAGGACCAGATCAATGAACTAAAGGCTCTAGGATTTATTCAGGGTGGAACTTCACCTTAGGGAACACCTATCTTGTTTGTGCCCAGGAAGGATGGAACAACGGATGTGCATTGATTACAAGACACTAAAGAACAAGTGCTCTCTGTCCGGATCGAGGATCTGTTTAATCTGTTTGTGTGGAGTTAGGGTGTTTCGAAGTTTGATTTAAGATCTGACTACCACCAAATCAGAGTCAGGAAGGAGGACATTTCCAAGACAGCGTTCAAATACCAAGTAAGGATAGTTTTCTGTGGTCAGGACGTTAGACTGACAAATGCTTCTGCTGTGTTCATGAATCTCATGAACAGAGATTTCCATGAGTATTTGAATCAGTTTATCTTCTCCATGGATAACATTCTGATATATTTGAAGACTGAAGAAGAGCATAAGGAACACCTGAGGAAATTTTGGAAACTTTGAGGAAAAAAAAATTTATGGTAAGTTATCTGGACGTGGATTGTTGACAAGGTAGACTTTTGGCCATGTTGTCAGGAGAAGAAATTTCGATGGAAGATAGCTGTTGTTGAAGAGTGATATACCCCAAGTTCAATTCGGAAGGTTCTTGAACTTGGCCGGCTACTATCAGAAGTTCGTGAAGGATTTCGCCAAGATTGCTGAGCCAATGACGAAGCTCACCTGGAAGAATGAAGAGTTCATCTAAACGAAAAGTTTGCCAGACGGCATTGAGGAGCTGAAGAAGAGAATTACCACTACACCAATCCTTGCGCTACCCGCAGGAACCGGTGGTTACTCAATTTACGGTAATGCCTCTGGAAAGGACTGGGTTGCGTTCTTCAACAACATGGAAAAAGTAATTGCTTACACATCTAGGCCACTACAGACTCATGAGAAGAATTATCCCACGCCTAATTTGGAATTTGCTGCAATTATCTTTATCTTTGAAGCTATGGAAGCATAATTTTTATGGAAAGGGAGTGAAAATATGTACGGACTACCAAAGTCTGAAATATGTCTTCACTCAGGAAGGGCTGAATGTTAGACTAAAAATATGTCTGAAGCAGATGAAGGTTTTCGACATCGACCTGCATCGAGAAGTTTGGACTGGAGGTTATACTACCTGGAGATAGAAGGACGGAGCTGGATGCTAATTCAGTATTGATGAAGTTTGAGGCTGAGGGACAAAAATCAAGAGAACGTAGTTTCAAAATGAGGCACTTTGCAAGTTTAGAGATCAAGTGTTGGCAGGAACACTTGAGGGTTTCTAAATTGATCAGCAGTGGAACTCTGAAGAAAGGTACAAGACTTTGCGTATCGGCTGACAAACGGAGGAACGAGTTGATGAAAGAAATGCACCAGTCGCAGTATTCCATATATTCAGGAGTTAATAAGATGTATCGGAATATGCCTCCATTGATTGGTGCTATGGAATAAAGAAGGACAATTCCAGGTATGGGATTTTGTCAATATGAGGAATTTAGCAAGAGAACAACAAGTTTGTTGGAGCTGCTGGACAATTCGGAGTGGAAGTAGAAGCATATGACAATGAACTTTGAGTAAGGATTGCCTTGTTCCCAAGGAGGGAAGGGCACCAATTGGATTATAATAAACCGACTGACTAAGTCAGCACACTTTATTTCCTCTCAAAGTTGGTTATCCATTAAGAAGTGGGCAACATTTTACGGGAAGCACATTTACCGGATTCATGGAGTACAGCGGGACGAGCAATCAGAGAGGTAAATCCAGACGCTTGAAGATGTATTGAGATTTTGCGTCTCGGAATTTGGCAGGTCTTGGGAAGACCAAATTGCATTTGGTGAAGTTTTCCTACCAGAGGAACAATCAGTTTTGACGGAGCTGGAAATTGAGGCCAGGTACATCAGGTCATTTGAAGTTAAGACGCGTTGGAAGTAGCGTACCAGTTAGCTCTACCAGCTAATCTTGAGAGGTTGCAACGTCTTCTACGTCACAGCTCAGACGTTACATTTCGGATCCGAGTCACATTTTGGATAATTCAGAACTGAAGATTGGAATCAACCTTTCAGTGCCAGAGAAATCAGTTGCAAGTCTAGTCAGAGATGAGAAGAAATCAGATTTTGAGCCATCACTTAAACTCCTATTTTCTTATCTTTTCGTTTTAAACTTGGCTGATGCTGACGAAGTTAGCCTAGTTTTGCAAGCTATCTCTTTATCAAGCTTGATCATGACAGTATTTTATTGGGTGCACCCACTAATATATTGTCTAATCAGGACCGGTGCATGATGGTCTGATCAACCTCGTGTACTTTGGTTCGCTTTTGTTTTCCTTCTGCATCGATGTCACCATAAATAAAAACTTTTCCCTAAACCATCTCATCCATGACTGCCTTGAAAATTTTTATGGTTGGACCTGAGTTACGGGCACAGTACCTGTACCTGTTTGTCTTTTCTACTTTACTTTAATTTCGAGGACGAAATTTTCTAAGGAGGGAAGATTGTGAAACCCATTATTTTTGTAGCTATTTATTTAAATAAGATTTTTGTGTTATTAATTAGAGTTTTCTAAAATTATTATTATTATTAATATTAATATTATTAAATATCTTTGAGTGGAAAATGATTTTGAAAATATTACAACTTGGCTTTTTGACTTTCGGACCCAGACCCGAGTCCGAGCCCAGACCCAGGCCTGAGCCCTATTCCATTTCCCTTTTAAAATCAGGTTCGACTTGGTTAGTTTTTACTAATAAAAAAAAAAAAAAATAAATATTATTTGCTGGTCCCGTAGGACCAGCAACTGCTGTCCACACACGACCAAGTAAACCCCTTCCTATTTTTCCTCTCCTCCTATTTCTCTTTGCCACACACGTTACAACCCAAAAACTCACCCCTTCATTTTCGTAACTCCTCAAACCCCTCATTTCTGTAACTCCCCAACTTAACTCTTTTAATACATCACAACCTTTCATTCCCCACCATCATTATTACTCTTCCCATTTTTTCCCCCACTCCCTCACAGAGAAATAAGCATCTCTCCCTCTCTCACAGTAACAACTTCCCCTCACCTAACTCACGATCAAACCTCTCTCTCTCCCCGAACAACCACCCTCTCTCTCTCACCGAGTTCTTCTCTGGAGAGGAACCCCCTAATCCCCTCCTCCCTGAGTTCACCGCCGACCGCGCCATTCTCCGGCGCGCCACCCTCGAGCTCGGCGCCGCGTCCCCGCGCGCAGCCTTCTCCCCGGCCGACAGCGCCACCCCGCGCCCGTCGGTGCTCCGCCGCCCCCTCCGCGGCCCCGCTGCGCTGTCCAGTGCCCCCGACCGCGCGGCTCCCCGCGCCAGCCGTCCGCCGGAGCCCTAGCCCGGCCTCCCCGTGAGCCGCACCCCGCCGGCCATTCCCAGGCGCGCGACCTCCCCGGCCGCCCGACCCGTCCCCGAGACCCGCCTCCTCCAGCCGGCGGACTCCCAGATCCGCCCTTTTCGGCCAGATCCGCCTAGCGCGGCGCTGTCCCGAGCTCCGGCGAGTGTTCCCGAGGCCGCCCGCCACCCTCCGTGGCTAACTCCTTCCCGCACAGCAGCCCCGAGCTCTCCGGCGGGGTTGCCCCGCGGCCATCCCGAGGCCGCCGCCCCGTCCGCCGTCCGCCGACGCCCCCGCGCCCCGGCGTGCTCCGCGCCAGCGCCACCCCCTGTGGCCAGCAGCTCCCCGTCGCGTCAGCGTGCCCCGCTGTCGTCGTTGCTGTCCGGAAACCCTCCCTGTGGATTTCCAGCACCCTTTCCCGCGGTTCTTTGCTGTTCCCGTGGATTTCCCGCTGTCCGTGGACTTTTTCGCGGTTCAGAACTTCTACCTGCTGCCGACTTAGTTCGGATTCCTTTCCCGAGATTATCCCGCGGCTCCCTGACCAACGGATCTTGGTAATTTCTATTAATCAGAGTAGTTCGTCCCTCCCGTGAGTCGATGATGATAGATCGGTCCCCCGGTTCCCTCTCGGGAATCCGGATAGCTGCGTTATAATTTTCGTTTAGCTGCGTTAGTTTGATTTTCCTGTGTTTTTACTTGCTGGGTTGGTGTGAATTGGTTGATATTGGATTCTCGGACTTTTCGGGAATTATTTCTGTGGTGTTGGAATTTTGGTGGATATTTCTGTGGACCATTTTGGTTGGAAATGGGTTTTCCCTGGTTTGGGACATTTTGCAGGTGTTTGTTGGCGCGCTTCCCAGTTTTGGGTTTGTCCCGGAATAGAGGAAGTGCTGCCCAATTTTTACAAAATTATATTTTTAATTGATTTCAAAACTGGCTTTCGAAAATGATTTTCTAAACCGATTTTCGGGCGACGACCGTACCGGTCTGTGGGCCCCGGCGAAATGCAAACGCCCCGGTACGACCGGACGTTGAGGCATAAACCGAATTTTGAGGAAAAGGACCGAGTCTGAGACTCCTAGTTTTCTTTTATTTATTATTTTATTTTTAGGCTAAATATTATAGTCATTTAAATTCTGCATTTTATTTAATAATTCAGTCATTTTCTTATTTAATGTAAAAGAAAGATGTATCGGGCATAAGCCCACCCTAGGACCAGTAGCTGTGCCCATGTATTTGTGTAGCGTAGTTATTTTCTTTTCTTTTTCTGGTGGATGTGATTTGGGTGGATTTTGGATTGATTTCATATTCGTAGATAGGGCGTAATTTACGGCTTAATTACGAGTTTAGCTAAAATAAATAAAATATTATTAATTCACTGTTTGTCACTAAAAGAAAACTGTATTTTATATACATATTATGAAAACACAAAGTTTTCCAAATTGTAATTGATTCTTGCAATTTTCCAAATTATAAT
The DNA here is from genome assembly GCA_029216955.1 of Iris pallida. NCBI lineage: Eukaryota > Viridiplantae > Streptophyta > Magnoliopsida > Asparagales > Iridaceae > Iris > Iris pallida. Next base: position 7,958,852 of record JANAVB010043820.1, on the reverse strand, counting down.
CGATTCTCGTGATTTTCCAAATAATTCAATTAACCGGCTTAATCAACGCACGTAGTTGCGACGTAATCGTTAGCTGTAAATTAATACAACTTAAAACCTGACTAGGACTTACTACTAGAGATTGCAACTAGCACACTTAGTCTGGTTATTCAGGAATCTAAGTCGAGTTCTCAATTGTAGGAACTCGAAGTTACAACTGACGTTCCTCCTCGGTACCGACTCGTTCTTCCAGTCAATCTAATACAAGGCAAGTGCAGTTATGTCTATTTGGTAATTTATCTAGTAATTATTTTATTGCAATTTTAAACCACATTGCTACACGGAACTCTCTCCTAGAGTTCGAATATTGACTCATTGATTGAATCTGATTGACTCGGGATATTGGGGGAGTAGTGTAGCGTCTATGACTAATACCCCTATATTGCATCATTGATTGTGCGAGCTGATTCCTCATATACACGGGGATAGGCCGGACCGTATCATTAGGATATAATTGAATCATCCCAAGCCGGTCATAGTTCGTTACCTACTCAAATCACATTGTTTTCAATTGTAGAATTGTGAAAAATATTGTTAAAGTATTTCAAATTGTTTAACATTGCAAATTTCAAATTATTATTTGAATTATTGGATATTCGTAATTGTACTTTGCTCCCTCCTGACTGGAGACCCAACATTTTAGGTATCACTGATGAGGCTTTGTTACGCGATCCCAAGACGAGGAATTCGAGATTACTGAGCTGTTTGCCTAGAGTTTTCTTTTATTCATGATGTATAAAAAAAAATGGTTTAAGTTGTATCTTTTATTTCATGTAAAAGTTTAATAAAGTTTTAAATTTCCGAATGTTGAGTTGTGACAAATATAGTGTTGTTGTATGGTTACGTGCTACTTAACAGCTTACTGCCGCCGTTTCAACAACGGTGCAGGCTGGGCATGATCCGATTCGACCCAAGCAATTGGGACCGGGTCGTGACATGTTTTTAGTGGTGGCCCATGCAGGTCTGAACAACAACTTAGGAAAACATATTTAGAAACAATTAGAACACTAGAACATCAATTTGTCACAACATAGGACCGAAATATATTATAAATAAATATTTTTGTTTGATTATAGACTGGTAGGATACCTTGCTTATGTATGCATCCAGTGAAGTTTTTCCTACACTGGAAATTCCTACCTCATCTCAAACTGAATTGCATTTCCTTGGTGGAGTATTCATTTTTGTTGCTCCACTAGTACCAGCAATCATCTTCCAAATGGTTGTCCTATTTCAAGAAATCCTGGAGTTCCAGAAAGCTCAAGATGAAGCCCAGCAGGAACAGATGAATATCACGAGAGAAGACATGAAGAACGTCATGATGTAGCCTTAGTTATCCCCAACCAAGTTAGAGCAGAACTTTTGCCCTAGGAAGGATACCCCTGAATCTAGAAGATATTTGGGTCCCATCAAGTACTCTACTTTCCGGCAGTCTTGCCGTAAGAAGCTATGGGCTTGTAACTATTGCAAGAGGCCTGGTCATCAGGCCGTTAGTTGCCGCAAGAGTTTGGGACAATGTTTGGCATATGGATCTACTAAACATCGGGTAAAGGACTGCCCCTTATCTTTCCATCAAACCAGAGCTCATATCCCAGTAACACCTGTTAGGCCACAACCTAGGGACTCTCTTCCTATCCAGCAGACCTTGCCTCCTACAATAAGGCATGATTCAGACTCGAAGATCATAGAAGATGAAGGACCAGATCAATGAACTAAAGGCTCTAGGATTTATTCAGGGTGGAACTTCACCTTAGGGAACACCTATCTTGTTTGTGCCCAGGAAGGATGGAACAACGGATGTGCATTGATTACAAGACACTAAAGAACAAGTGCTCTCTGTCCGGATCGAGGATCTGTTTAATCTGTTTGTGTGGAGTTAGGGTGTTTCGAAGTTTGATTTAAGATCTGACTACCACCAAATCAGAGTCAGGAAGGAGGACATTTCCAAGACAGCGTTCAAATACCAAGTAAGGATAGTTTTCTGTGGTCAGGACGTTAGACTGACAAATGCTTCTGCTGTGTTCATGAATCTCATGAACAGAGATTTCCATGAGTATTTGAATCAGTTTATCTTCTCCATGGATAACATTCTGATATATTTGAAGACTGAAGAAGAGCATAAGGAACACCTGAGGAAATTTTGGAAACTTTGAGGAAAAAAAAATTTATGGTAAGTTATCTGGACGTGGATTGTTGACAAGGTAGACTTTTGGCCATGTTGTCAGGAGAAGAAATTTCGATGGAAGATAGCTGTTGTTGAAGAGTGATATACCCCAAGTTCAATTCGGAAGGTTCTTGAACTTGGCCGGCTACTATCAGAAGTTCGTGAAGGATTTCGCCAAGATTGCTGAGCCAATGACGAAGCTCACCTGGAAGAATGAAGAGTTTATCTGAACGAAAAGTTTGCCAGACGGCATTGAGGAGCTGAAGAAGAGAATTACCACTACACCAATCCTTGCGCTACCCGCAGGAACCGGTGGTTACTCAATTTACGGTAATGCCTCTGGAAAGGACTGGGTTGCATTCTTCAACAACATGGAAAAAGTAATTGCTTACACATCTAGGCAACTACAGACTCATGAGAAGAATTATCCCACGCCTAATTTGGAATTTGCTGCAATTATCTTTATCTTTGAAGCTATGGAAGCATAATTTTTATGGAAAGGGAGTGAAAATATGTACGGACTACCAAAGTCTGAAATATGTCTTCACTCAGGAAGGGCTGAATGTTAGACTAAAAACATGTCTGAAGCAGATGAAGGTTTTCGACATCGACCTGCATCGAGAAGTTTGGACTGGAGGTTATACTACCTGGAGATAGAAGGACGTAGCTGGATGCTAATTCAGTATTGATGAAGTTTGAGGCTGAGGGACAAAAATCAAGAGAACGTAGTTTCAAAATGAGGCACTTTGCAAGTTTAGAGATCAAGTGTTGGCAGGAACACTTGAGGGTTTCTAAATTGATCAGCAGTGGAACTCTGAAGAAAGGTACGAGACTTTGCGTATCGGCTGACAAACGGAGGAACGGGTTGATGAAAGAAATGCACCAGTCGCAGTATTCCATATATTCAGGAGTTAATAAGATGTATCGGAATATGCCTCCATTGATTGGTGCTATGGAATAAAGAAGGACAATTCCAGGTATGGGATTTTGTCAATATGAGGAATTTAGCAAGAGAACAACAAGTTTGTTGGAGCTGCTGGACAATTCGGAGTGGAAGTAGAAGCATATGACAATGAACTTTGAGTAAGGATTGCCTTGTTCCCAAGGATGGAAGGGCACCAATTGGATTATAATAAACCGACTGACTAAGTCAGCACACTTTATTTCCTCTCAAAGTTGGTTATCCATTAAGAAGTGGGCAGCATTTTACGGGAAGCACATTTACCGGATTCATGGAGTACAGCGGGACGAGCAATCAGAGAGGTAAATCCAGACGCTTGAAGATGTATTGAGATTTTGCGTCTCGGAATTTGGCAGGTCTTGGGAAGACCAAATTGCATTTGGTGAAGTTTTTCTACCAGAGGAACAATCAGTTTTGACGGAGCTGGAAATTGAGGCCAGGTACATCAGGTCATTTGAAGTTAAGACGCGTTGGAAGTAGCGTACCAGTTAGCTCTACCAGCTAATCTTGAGAGGTTGCAACGTCTTCTACGTCACAGCTCAGACGTTACATTTCGGATCCGAGTCACATTTTGGATAATTCAGAACTGAAGATTGGAATCAACCTTTCAGTGCCAGAGAAATCAGTTGCAAGTCTAGTCAGAGATGAGAAGAAATCAGATTTTGAGCCATCACTTAAACTCCTATTTTCTTATCTTTTCGTTTTAAACTTGGCTGATGCTGACGAAGTTAGCCTAGTTTTGCAAGCTATCTCTTTATCAAGCTTGATCATGACAGTATTTTATTGGGTGCACCCACTAATATATTGTCTAATCAGGACCGGTGCATGATGGTCTGATCAACCTCGTGTACTTTGGTTCGCTTTTGTTTTCCTTCTGCATGGATGTCACCATAAATAAAAACTTTTCCCTAAACCATCTCATCCATGACTGCCTTGAAAATTTTTATGGTTGGACCTGAGTTACGGGCACAGTACCTGTACATGTTTGTCTTTTCTACTTTACTTTAATTTCGAGGACGAAATTTTCTAAGGAGGGAAGATTGTGAAACCCATTATTTTTGTAGCTATTTATTTAAATAAGACTTTTGTGTTATTAATTAGAGTTTTCTAAAATTATTATTATTATTAATATTAATATTATTAAATATCTTTGAGTGGAAAATGATTTCGAAAATATTACAACTTGGCTTTTTGACTTTCGGACCCAGACCCGAGTCCGAGCCCAGACCCAGGCCTGAGCCCTATTCCATTTCCCTTTTAAAATCTGGTTCGACTTGGTTAGTTTTTACTAATAAAAAAATAAATAAATAAATATTATTTGCTGGTCCCGTAGGACCAGCAACTGCTGTCCACACACGACCAAGTAAACCCCTTCCTATTTTTCCTCTCCTCCTATTTCTCTTTACCACACACGTTACAACCCAGCAACTCACCCCTTCATTTTCGTAACTCCTCAAACCCCTCATTTCTGTAACTCCCCAACTTAACTCTTTTAATACATTACAACCTTTCATTCCCCACCATCATTATTACTCTTCCCATTTTTTCCCCCACTCCCTCACAGAGAAATAAGCATCTCTCCCTCTCTCACAGTAACAACTTTCCCTCACCTAACTCACGATCAAACCTCTCTCTCTCCCCGAACAACCACCCTCTCTCTCTCACCGAGTTCTTCTCTGGAGAGGAACCCCCTAATCCCCTCCTCCCTGAGTTCACCGCCGACCGCGCCATTCTCCGGCGCGCCACCCTCGAGCTCGGCGCCGCGTCCCCGCGCGCAGCCTTCTCCCCGGCCGACAGCGCCACCCCCGCGCCCGTCGGTGCTCCGCCGCCCCCTCCGCGGCCCCGCTGCGCTGTCCAGTGCCCCCGACCGCGCGGCTCCCCGCGCCAGCCGTCCGCCGGAGCCCTAGCCCGGCCTCCCCGCGAGCCGCACCCCGCCGGCCATTCCCAGGCGCGCGACCTCCCCGGACGCCCGACCCGTCCCCGAGACCCGCCTCCTCCAGCCGGCGGACTCCCAGATCCGCCCTTTTCGGCCAGATCCGCCTAGCGCGGCGCTGTCCCGAGCTCCGGCGAGTGTTCCCGAGGCCGCCCGCCACCCTCCATGGCTAACTCCTTCCCGCACAGCAACCCCGAGCCCTCCGGCGGGGTTGCCCCGCGGCCATCCCGAGGCCGCCGCCCCGTCCGCCGTCCGCCGACGCCCCCGCGCCCCGGCGTGCTCCGCGCCAGCGCCACCCCCTGTGGCCAGCAGCTCCCCGTCGCGTCAGCGTGCCCCGCTGTCGTCGTTGATGTCCGGAAACCCTCCCTGTGGATTTCCAGCACCCTTTCCCGCGGTTCTTTGCTGTTCCCGTGGATTTCCCGCTGTCCGTGGACTTTTCCGCGGTTCAGAACTTCTACCTGCTGCCGACTTAGTTCGGATTCCTTTCCCGAGATTATCCCGCGGCTCCCTGACCAACGGATCTTGGTAATTTCTGTTAATCAGAGTAGTTCGTCCCTCCCGTGAGTCGATGATGATAGATCGGTCCCCCGGTTCCCTCTCGGGAATCCGGATAGCTGCGTTATAATTTTCGTTTAGCTGCGTTAGTTTGATTTTCCTGTATTTTTACTTGCTGGGTTGGTGTGAATTGGTTGATATTGGATTCCCGGACTTTTCGGGAATTATTTCTGTGGTGTTGGAATTTTGGTGGATATTTCTGTGGACCATTTTGGTTGGAAATGGGTTTTCCCTGGTTTGGGACATTTTGCAGGTGTTTGTTGGCGCGCTTCCCAGTTTTGGGTTTGTCCCGGAATAGAGGAAATGCTGCCCAATTTTTACAAAATTATATTTTTAATTGATTTCAAAACTGGCTTTCGAAAATGATTTTCTAAACCGATTTTCGGGCGACGACCGTACCGGTCTGTGGGCCACGGCGAAATGCAAACGCACCGGTATGACCGGACGTTGAGGCATAAACCGAATTTTGAGAAAAAGGACCGAGTCTGAGACTCCTAGTTTTCTTTTATTTATTATTTTATTTTTAGGCTAAATATTATAGTCATTTAAATTCTGTATTTTATTTAATAATTCAGTCATTTTCTTATTTAATGTAAAAGAAAGATGTATCGGGCATAAGCCCACCCTAGGACCAGTAGCTGTGCCCATGTATTTGTGTAGCGTAGTTATTTTCTTTTCTTTTTCTGGTGGATGTGATTTGGGTGGATTTTGGATTGATTTCATATTCGTAGATAGGGCGTAATTTACGGCTTAATTACGAGTTTAGCTAAAATAAATAAAATATTATTAATTCACTGTTTGTCACTAAAAGAAAACTGTATTTTATATACATAATATGAAAACACAAAGTTTTCCAAATTGTAATTGATTCTTGCGATTTTCCAAATTGTAATCGATTCTCGTGATTTTCCAAATAATTCAATTAACCGGCTTAATCAACGCACGTAGTTGCGACGTAATCGTTAGCTGTAAATTAATACAACTTAAAACCTGACTAGGACTTACTACTAGAGATTGCAACTAGCACACTTAGTCTGGTTATTCAGGAATCTAAGTCGAGTTCTCAATTGTAGGAACTCGAAGTTACAACTAACGTTCCTCCTTGGTACCGACTCGTTCTTCCAGTCAATCTAATACAAGGCAAGTACAGTTATGTCTATTTGGTAATTTATCTAGTAATTGTTTTATTGCAATTTTAAACCACATTGCTACACGGAACTCTCTCCTAGAGTTCGAATATTGACTCATTGATTGAATCTGATTGACTCGGGATATTGGGGGAGTAGTGTAGCGTCTATGACCAATACCCCTATATTGCATCATTGATTGTGCGAGCTGATTCCTCATATACACGGGGATAGGCCGGACCGTATCAATAGGATATAATTGAATCATCCCAAGCCGGTCATAGTTCGTTACCTACTCAAATCACATTGTTTTCAATTGTAGAATTGTGAAAAATATTGTTAAAGTATTTCAAATTGTTTAACATTGCAAATTTCAAATTATTATTTGAATTATTGGATATTCGTAATTGTACTTTGCTCCCTCCTGACTGGAGACCCAACATTTTAGGTATCACTGATGAGGCTTTGTTACGCGATCCCAAGACGAGGAATTCGAGATTGCTGAGCTGTTTGCCTAGAGTTTTCTTTTATTCATGATGTATAAAAAAAAAATGGTTTAAGTTGTATCTTTTATTTCATGTAAAAGTTTAATAAAGTTTTAAATTTCCGAATGTTGAGTTGTGACAAATATAGTGTTGTTGTATGGTTACCTGCTACTGAACAGCTTACTGCCGCCGTCTCAACAACGGTGCAGGCTGGGCATGATCCGATTCGACCCAAGCAATTGGGACCGGGTCGTGACATATATATATATATATATATATATATATATATATATAGAGTGGGATAGAGGAGGAGTTATAGAGAGGAATTAGAGGGAATGAGAGGAAGAGATTGAGGGTGAGAAGCGAGGGAGAGAGTAGAGCATTAGCAGTAGCTAGGGGGTGAGTTTGGGGCAGCTGTCCCCCCCCCAAACAGCAGTGCAAATAGCAGCAATAGCAGCAGCAAACAGCAGTAATAGCAGCAGCAGCAACACCATTAAGCACCCCCCTTTAGCCCCATTTAACCCCCAACAAACCCCCTATATATATACATATATATACCCCTATAAACCTATATATATACTCCTATATATAACCATATATATCCCACCCTAAGAGGGCCTATGAGTGGGTATGTGGAGTGGGATTAGAGTGGATTAGAGTTTGTTGGTTAGAGCTTAGCAATAGTGAGAAATATGGAATAGTTGGATAGTGAGTGGAAGGGCGATTTTGAGTTCCGAGTGTCGGAACGCGTCCAAATTTGAGATGGGACTTAGATATGTAAATTAGATTTTGTGGGTAGGCTCCTAAGTTAAAATCGGGTTTCGTTGGAGATTAGGAGAAGGGTATCTCAAGATATCATTGAGTATCTTACGATACTCAATATAATAAGATTTTTACCCTTTTTGACTTTTAGATATCAAGACACCGTGATACGGTATCACAATTCTAGGAGAGGGTTTAAATACCATAATAGAGAGTGGAGGGAAGCTTAGAATGAAGTAGGAAAGCCTAGAGTGGGAGTCAGAAGCTAAGGTGAGATTTTGCCAAGATAATGGGTAATTAGACAACATGGACCGTAAGATGGACTGGATGTCCACTCTACCTAAAAAAACTTGGTAGGTAATGTTAGTGTAGGTTAGTATCCTACTACCCTAGGAAGTCGGGAGTGGAACTCCTAAGGAAAAGCTACTTGGCCTTAGTATTAGGGTAGAAAGGGTAAACGGGATAAGTAGGGATAATACCCATTTCACAACATATGGGTTTAATACTTTAAAATATAGCTAAAATTAGGATATTATAGTTGGTAATGGTTAGAAATAGTGGACTTGGACTAGTTTTGACCTTGGTTGACCACGGTTGACTATTTTAACCAAAAGTCAACCGAAAGTCAACCGTAGCCTAAAATTTACTAGAACTTGACCAAACTTGACCAGTTGACCCAAAGTCAACTGTTAGTCAACGTTAGTCAAGTTTGACCTAAAGTTGACCTAGAGTTGACCTAGGGTTGACCAGAGTTGACCAGTTGACCAAAAGTCAACTATAAGTCAACCTTTGACTTAAATCGACCTAGTTTGATTCTGTTTGACTTGTATTGACCCAGTATGACTTTGTTAGGCCTAATATGACTTGGATTGACCCTGTACAATCTAGTTTGACCTTGTTTGACCTAGATTGACTTAGTTTGACGTGTCTTGACCTAGTTTGACTCAATATGACTTAATTTCACTTCTAAACCATTAAATTGATACAGTATTCCATCTATAGGTCCTTGAGGCACTGTTCTTGGACTCAGTCGACTTATCCATCACATCACTGGTGAGTACATTCTCTGATAATATTTCTATTTTGATATCGTCTTTGTTTCTAGTATTTAGTGTAGATATCCTTGTTCTCTTGACACATTGTTCACACGGATTGGTATTTTTTTGGATCCCGTCATAAGATGTTATTCCTCTTATATATGGTATGCCTTGTGTAAGTCTTCCTAGTTTCTTGTGCATTGTATAGACAGGATTCATGCGAAGGCTAGCTACCTTCTCAGAGAATTATGTGTCATGACGTGTCATGACTGGATCCACTATATTAGTCAGGGATGGGGGTGTTAGCGTAGATATGTGATCAATACCCTACAGTATTATATTGTATCATCATTGTATAGTGTTAATCATACACTCACGTATGATTAGCTAGGCCAAACATTGTATCAAGTTCTAAGCCGATCACATGTTGAAACTAATACTAAACTCACATAGATATACTTCCAGATTTTTGTACGTGATATATACTATTTTCTTGTTCTTACATTCAGTTACAGTCTTGACATGCCTTACCATGATTCCTGTACACATTATTTTACCTCGTATATTCTCTCAATTTACTGTTATATTTTTAATATCGTCTAACTAGAACTGTTATTAGAGATTTGTGCTCCTTCTATCCTGACTGGATATGTTGACAAAATTTTACAGATTGTGGCGAGAAGGATTGTCCTACCTACTACGATCCTCATGACGTAGTCGGCCTAGACTTGGAGACCTTGGTTCAGCAGGGCTTAGCTCCGCCCGACGAGCCTCTAGCTTAGTTTAGTTAGAATAGACATTTTGGTCTGGACCTTGTCTCCAGCTTGCTACTTATGTTATTATATTATATTTTGGATTGCATAACCATATTACTTTGTGACTCTCTCACTTTCTCTCGTTGTTGAGCTGGATATTGCACTTGTAGTTTTTATCTATCTAGTTTTCATGCCATGATTCTTTCTTCTAGATTGTGATTGAGTTTATCAGTATTTCATACTATATTCCTCTGTACGGAGATGACAGGTTATTATATACTGTTTGTTGGCTAGTAGACCTACAGTATTCTATGCCATTTTTACGGTGTAGGTTGGGCGTGGTCACGCACTTGTTTCCCTACCTAGGGTACGGGTCGTGACACGTTATTAGTGGTGGCCCATGCAGGTCGAGAGTCGCAATTAGTACGATGTCGTAGTGGCGCTCTACTTAGAGTGCTATTACGAGCCTGCGGTACGTATCTAGGATAGGCTATAGGTTAAGTTACTCAATCACAAAATAGAAAAACTTCCACTAGCTGATCTTTTAACTGTCCTTTTTGATATTAATTTTTGCATTCTAACTGTCCTCCTTGATATAATATTTCATGTGCCATATTGATTTCCTTCCCTTATTCTACCTTTAGGATGGTGCAGACCAGGTCCCAGCATCCTGAGTCCACGAACGTGGAGAGGTCTGCTATGACTCGCAGACCTGATCCAGACACTCCTGTCACAGTCGGGGTGTCGGCAACAGCTCTTGGGGGCGCTCCTCTGCCAGTTTCGAGGGCTGACCCCGGGATTGCTACGGCTATTCCGGTCGCAGTACCAGTAGTTGATATGGGCACCCTTCCTCCTCCTGCACAGCAGATTCCTCCGCCAGTTGCAGACGTACTTCCACCTCCACCTCCTCTGCCTACAGACTTGGGGCAGATGCTTGCTTTTCTCCAGCAGATGCTGGAGACTCAGAGAGCCCAGGCTGAGGCTCAGCAGAGACAGACAGATGCGATGCGTCAGGGCATGGAGGATGCCCATCAGTTGGCCCTTGCAGCCGTGGAGCAGAGGCCTCCACATCATGGGACGCGTCTGAGGTACGAAGATATCTAGGGCTTCGAGAAGCTCGGGCCCCGTGACTTTAGCAGGACCGAGGGTGTAGTCTATGCCGATGATTGGCTCGAGGATATCGAGCGACAGATAAGGGCATCCCGCATCGCAGACGATCTGAAGGTCGAGGCGGTAGGTTTGCAGTTGTTAGACATTGCACGCACCTGGTTCAGGAATGAGCCAGCCCTTGCTGGGGAGGGCCATACTTGGGCAGAGTTTAAGCTTCTCTTCAAGGAGAAGTTCTTTTCCCCTACAGACAAGATCGACCTGGTGAAGCAGTTCCAGGATCTGCAACAGGGTAGTTTATCTATGGAGGAGTACGCCGCAGAGTTCGGCCGTCTGAGCCGATACGTGGAGTACATGGTTCGTAACCCGGAGATCATGGCGAGCCGTTTCAGAGAGGGGCTGATCTGGGATATCAAGATCCTCATTCCCTCCTTTTATGAGACTTATACCCAGATCAATACGGAGGCCCACAAGGTAGAGCAAGAGTGGGGCCTGAAGCCCAAGAGGGACCGTGATCTATTTTTGGAGACTACTAGCAGCACGGGGGCTGCTAAGAGTCCTCAACTCCAGCATCATTCTATTCCGCAACATCTGCAGCAGATTCCTGCTCCGATTAGGGCACCAGTTCAGCAGGTGCCTCGATAGCAGCAGGGACCGACGCAGCAGGCACCTACTTGCCACTACTGCAAGAGGTCCGAACATCTCTGGGAGGTTTGTAGGAGACGTTTGGGTGTGTGCCTATTCTGTGGCACCGAGGGACATCAGGCGAGGGATTGTCCTTCGAACCATCACCGTGCAGCTCAGGGAGCACAGGGTAGGCCACCTATGGCACCGCATCACGCCCCCCACCAACAGCGGGATGTACCCCGCCAGGGCAGGGCTTTTGCGATGACAGTTGAGGATCTTGCAGGCATTGGACTAGGAGGTAGGGTCGTGCTCTTTCTTTTTACCTGTTCTTTCCTTTCATTGATTGATGATTGCTTTCTTAGTACCTTTAGTTTGCATATATGATGATCATACTAGATAAAATAGAAAACCCCAATGAAGATTGAATAACATGATACTATAGAGATTTAAAACCATGCATGTGTTCTGATTTCCTGGATTACATGTTATATAACTTAGGATAAAATTTAGTAGACCTTGAATGTTGGGTGCTTGACCTAGAGAAGAGTACGACCGTTTTGAATTTCGAGGACGAAATTATTCTAAGGGGGGTAGACTTGTAACTGCCTGTTTTAAAATTTTAGGGTAAAATGGTCATTTTTGCATCTTTAGGAATTTTAGAATTTTTTTATTTAATTATATTGTTATTTGGGGATTTTTAGAGTCGGGTTCGAATTTCAGCTCATTCCGACTTGTATCGGGGACCCGGGATAGCTTAGACTATGATCGGGACCCAAACTTAAGTTATATATGGCCCATAAAATCCCACAAATTAGTCTGGTACCTTTAGACAATTTTTTCGTGACTTAATCGGTCAATTTGCATATTTTAACTTGGTTTTTCTGACCCCGAAAAATTGTTTAAGTCAATTTTGACCTAGAGGAGGCTTGGAGGGCATTTTGGATATTTGCCAAATGCCCCAAGCCCCTCTACATGGCCGGCCATAGTAGCAAACACCCCTACATTCTTCTCATTGCAAGAAAAACTCTCTTTCTCTTCCTTTCTCTCATTCTACAAGGATCCCTTTCCTTCCCCTTAGATTTTAGGCTCAAAAGTAAGTCAAATCTCTTCTAATTCTCTTCCATACTCTAGATCTCTCCTTAATCTTGGTGCTAACCCTTATTTATCTCTTATTTATGATTTTTATCTAAGTAGAACCTAGCATGGAGGGGTTGGAAGCTTAGATTTGGCTCTTGACCTAAAAAGAATCAATTTTGGGACTTTTCCTTGGGATTCCAACTCCCAAGAGGTAAACCCCAACTCTAACTCTTGTAATTACTCCTAATTAATGTTATTTGCATATTAGAGGATACCCGAGGTGTACGACAACCCATTAGAAGAGGTTTGGAACCCATTGGACTCAATTCGGGACTTTCGGGCTAGGTTTAGTGCCAATTTTGGAGAAAATCCTAAATTGACATGTTTGGGTGTTACCCCTAACCTAATTATACTTAATTAGGTTAGTTTGGGTAAGATGAGGCTAGGTACGTGTCCATATTTGGATACGTGGGGTCGTTTTGAGAGAAATCATAAAAATAGGCTTTTTCGGAGTTTTTGGGTTCCAACACACGGATGACTTTTTGCACCGACACTAGAATCAGCAAGCTAGTACTTAGAATAGGTTCTAATCATTATTTAGAACTCGTGGGTAGAGTTTGGGTTGAATCCGGATAGGTTTGGTGTCCGTATCACGCGGTATCGCGAATCGGACACCCCGAAGTTGCCAAAATGGCCATTTGGCCATTCGGGCCTCGTTTTTCGTTTTCGCTCGCGTGCGCGAGTTAGATTTCTTGTGTGGGCCAGGTGTCTAGGCCCTAGAGGGTAGAATTGCAAGATTTGGGTATTCGGATAAGATTTTGGGTAGTTTAGGAGTATATGTGTGTGTGTGTATATGTGTGTGTGTCCACATATATGTGTGTCCATGTGTGTGAGTGTGTGTGTGCCCATATAGATAGATATCCATATGTGCGTGTGTCTATATATATGTATAGATATGTATGTGTGTGTGTGTGTGTCTATATATAGATATAGGTATCCATGTGTGTGTGTATATATATATATATAGATATGTATGTTTGTGTGTGTCTATATATAGATATAGGTATCTATGTGTGTGTATATATATATGTAGATATGAATGTGTGTGTGAGTGTGATATATATATATATAAATAGTAGAGGGATATACATATATATATATATATATATATATATATATATATATATAGTGGGATAGAGGAGGAGTTATAGAGAGGAATTAGAGGGAATGAGAGGAAGAGATTGTGGGTGAGAAGAGAGGCAGAGAGTAGAGCATTAGCAGCAGCTAGGGGGGAGTTTGGGGTTGCTGTCCCCCCCCCAAACAGCAGTGCAAACAGCAGCAATAGCAGCAGCAATAGCAGCAGCAGCACCATCAAGCCCCCCCTTTAGCCCCATTTAACCCCCGAACAAACCCCCTATATATATTTAACCCCCTATATATATACATATATATAACCCTATAAACCTACATATATACTCCTATATATAACTATATATATCCCCCCCTAAGAGGGCCTATGAGTGGGTATGTGGAGTGGGATTAGAGTGGATTAGAGTTTGTGGGTTAGAGCTTAGCAATAGTGAGAAATAGGGAATAGTTGGATAGTGAGTGGAAGGGCGATTTTGAGTTCCGAGTGTCGGAACGCGTCCAAATTTGAGATGGGACTTAGATTGGTAAATTAGATTTTGTGGGTAGACTCCTAAGTTAAAATCGGAGTTTCGTTGGAGATTAGGAGAAGGGTATCTCAAGATATCATTGAGTATCTTGCGATACTCAAGATAATAAGATTTTTACCCTTTTTGACTTTTAGATATCAAGACACCGTGATACGGTATCAAGATTCTAGGAGAGGGTTTAAATACCATAATAGAGAGTGGGGGAAAGCTTAGAATGAAGTAGGAAAGCCTAGAGTGGAAGTTAGAAGCTAAGGTGAGATTTTGTCAAGATAATGGGTAATTAGACAACATGGACCGTAAGATGGACTGGATGTCCACTCTACCCAGAAAACTTGGTAGGTAATGTTAGTGTAGGTTAGTATCCTACTACCCTAGGAAGCCGGGAGTGGAACTCCTAAGGAAAAGCTACTTGGCCTTAGTATTATGGTAGAAAGGGTAAATGGGATAAGTAGGGATAATACTAATTTCACAACATATGGGTTTAATACTTTAAGATATAGCTAAAACTAGGATATTATGGTTGGTAATGGTTAGAAATAGTGGACTTGGACTAGTTTTGACCTTGGTTGACCACGGTTGACTATTTTGACCAAAAGTCAACCGAAAGTCAACCGTAGCCTAAAATTTACTAGAACTTGACCAAACTTGACCAGTTGACCCAAAGTCAACTGTTAGTCAACGTTAGTCAAGTTTGACCTAAAGTTGACCTAGAGTTGACCTAGGGTTGACCAGAGTTGACCAGTTGACCAAAAGTCAACTGTAAGTCAACCTTTGACTTAAATCGACCTAGTTTGATTCTGTTTGACTTGTATTGACCCAGTATGACTTTGTTAGGCCTAATATGACTTAGATTGACCCTGTACAATCTAGTTTGACCTTGTTTGGCCTAGATTGACTTAGTTTGACGTGTCTTGACTTAGTTTGACTCAGTATGACTTAATTTCACTTCCAAACCATTATATTGATACAGTATTCCATCTATAGGTCCTCGAGGCACTGTTCTTGGACTCAGTCGACTTATCCATCATATCACAGGCGTGTACATTCTCTGATAATATTTCTGTTTTATGATATCGTCTTTGTTTCTAGTATTTAGTGTAGATATCCTTGTTCTCTTGACACATTGTTCACACGGATTGGTATTTGTCTGGATCCCGTCATAAGATGTTATTCCTCTGATATATGGTATGCCTTGTGCAAGTCTTCCTAGTTCCTTGTGCATTGTATAGATATGATTCCTGCGAAGGCTAGCTACCTTCTCAGAGAATCACGTGTCATGACGTGTCATGACTGGATCCACTATATTAGTCAGGGATGGGGGTGTTAGCATAGATATGTGATCAATACCCCACAATATTATATTGTATCATCATTGTATAGTGTTAATCATACACTCACGTATGATTAGCCAGGCCAAACATTGTATCAAGTTCTAAGCCGATCACATGTTGAAACTAATACTAAACTCACATAGATATAGTTCCAGATTTTTGTACATGATATATACTATTTTCTTGTTCTTACATTCAGTTACAGTCTTGACATGCCTTACCATGATTCATGTACATATTATTTTACCTCGTATATTCTCTCTATTTACTGCTATATTTTTAGTATCGTCTAACTAGAACTGTTATTAGAGATTTGTGCTTCTTCCATCCTGACTGGATATGTTGACAAAATTTTACAGATTATGGCGAGGAGGATTGTTCTACCTACTACGGTCCTCATGACGTAGTCGGCCTAGACTTGGAGACCTTGGTTCAGCAGGGCTTAGCTCCGCCCGACGAGCCTCTGGCTCAGTTTAGTTAGAATAGACATTTTGGTCTGGACCTTGTCTCCAGCTTGCTACTTATGTTATTATATTATATTTTGGATTGTATAACCATATTACTTTGTGACTCTCTCTCTTTCTCTCGTTGTTGAGCTGGATATTGCACTTGTGGTTTTTATCTATCTAGTTTTCGTGGCATGATTCTTCCTTCTAGATTGTGATTGAGTTTATCAGTATGAAATACTATATTCCTCCGTGCGGAGATGACAGGTTATTATATACTATTTGTTGGCTAGTAGACCTACAGCATTCTATGCCGTTTTTACGGTGTAGGCTGGGCGTGGTCACGTACTTGTTTCCCTACCTAGGGTACGGGTTATGACAAGAAGATGGTAGTTCGATGGTTGATCTGAGGAAGGAACGACGCCAAAGGAAGTGCGTACCGGTCCAACCCCTCACGACAGGAGTATTATCGGCAAGGAGATCTGTCTTCGACATAATCGCTTTCCCTTCAGGTAAACCTTCAACGGACTATGAATACTACTCACCAGCTGGAGGTAGTAGGAAGAGATCCCAGGTGGATCGTGCTTCGTACAACAAGCGTGCGGTACCAGCGGCAGACGAGAGGCCCGTGTTGATAGTAACATGCGCAGCCGACAAAAAGCTATACAAGACTGGCTCTCGCGCTCCGATGCCTCAACCAGTCGAATCTCCCTTCCACTGGGATACTCCTGTGCGTAAGCCATGCCAGGGGGTATGTCCCATGGAGAGAGAGCCACGCGAGCGACATTCCCGCAGGAGCGACATGATACTTTTTCGCCAGACCCGCTCTGATCGTGCTTACATGCAGCTTTCCTACATGTACAATGGGAGTGCTACGATAGAAGTGCCAACCCTTTCCCAAGCGGAAGAAGAATCTGTGGTGCAAGACGTACCTAAATCAAGGGACCCTTGTACCCAGATTACCATCAACTACCGTTGTCAGTAGACGGCTGCGCCATCGCCAAGCAGACGCTCCGTCTTACAGAGACTCTACCCCATACCGACTCCACGCCAGAGGCCTAACAGGGGGTTGGTGAGACATATAGAAGATAAGCCCCGTATCGCCACATGCTACGTGGTACAGGGTTCCAGAGCTTTCAAAGAGCCTTCCCAGAATCCTCCCATATCGGTTGCTAAATCGAAGAGGAAGTCAGAGAACAACAAAGCTAAGGTACCCGATGCATATGTGTTCCAAGGCACTCGTTCTAAATCTGCTTTAGGTGCCTTATCAAAAATGGGGGTAGCCAGCCTCCTACCATGCACAACAACCCTGTGTTCCAATCCTACGAGGTACAATATGACACGGACGTCTCCTTTGGCGCAGCCAGTCACCAGCCTGGGGGTAGCAACCATACTGAGTCCGAAGAAGATTACAATCTTATGGTATATCCTCAGGGCAGCGAGACTCAGGCGTCTGAGCCAGAAAGTGAAGGATCCACGGCTCCCTCGAGTCACCCTTACACTCGGTCTGTCTTCATAGCTGACGGCAATGAGGAAGACAACAACGAAGCTCTCAGGCGTATCGAAGTCCTCGAGACGAAGTTGGATACGCTGACGGACACCATGAAGACCCTGTCTTCGGTCATAATTGTAACGCTCCAGTCCCAAAATACATAGGACCAAGTACGTGAACATACCAACTGCACATATACGAAGAATACTACAATATATAGAATCCTCGTATATGCACATAAGCTGTAAATAAAATAATCACAGGCCAGAACAATATAATCTAATCTCATCATAGCTCAACACTGAAGATAATAGAGTCCAGATAATAAATGAGTGTATCACAAGATAGCCGGGTGGACATACCCACTCCAAACAGCTATAAAAATATTCTCACAAGATCAGAGTCCAACCACCGCAAAATAGAGAGAAAAGAGATACAAAAATATCCACTACTGTCTCATTAAATGAATAGTCTAGAAATCAGCAGGAGATGCCTCGTCATCAATATAGGATGGATCCAGTGCCGCTTCGTACTCCTGCGTAAACTCGTCTAACCTTGGAGAGATAACCAGGTCCTCAGCGGGACGTAACAAGATACAAGAAAATACCATGCCATGTAAACTGTAATATATAATATAAAAGAAAAAAGGATACATGCAATAGGGTTCCTGACCATTCTACTGTGAATATGCAGTTGAGAAACAATCTTTCGACGCATGAGCTCTAGCTGTAGATAGGATTGACATAGTTCTTATATAGGGCACCAAGGGCCTACATCCGTAACGTCCGAAGATCGTCAGAGGGCATCATGTGTAAGGGGTACGTCCATAACGCTTTGGAAAACGTCAAAGAGCACCTGGAGCCTGCATCTCTGGAGGAGCGCTCATATAATCAGGAAAGTGCAAAGAAGCCCATACGTCAGGTATTGTTCTCCCCACCCAATGCCTGGTATCATTATTTCCATAACTGATATGAACTTCTAGGAACCGCCAAGTCTTCTAACATGCAATTCTATTGGTAATTACTCCTATCCGTCGTACGCACCATACGTATCGGTGGCCAGCCGACTATGCGGGTACGTATCCTATATGTGACTCACAATATGTGGTAAAGCAAGTGTCAAGGCCATATGAGATATACCAATACCTCATTAACAATGGGTGGTCACTAGACTAAGTCAAAGCAAGATAAATAAATAAAAGTAAGAAAACGACCGATACAGTCACTTGCACCGAAGTGTAACCTGGATGCACAGTTTTATAATAACAACAAATAAGAAATACTAAAAATAATAGCTGAAAATAAGAATATGTAAATCACAGAGTAAGGTGGCAAGGTATCTTGCCTGGTGGTACGAAGGTGGCAAGTCCAAGAATCACAATGTCAACAAAAGAAATGTCACAATCTCCAAACAACTCCGGATGCTGAAACAAACATTAAGAATGTACTCGGAATAAGTGATATACCTAGGAAACGCCTGTCCAAAAGTCTAATTCTGGAACAGGGGCAAAATCATAATTTCGGGTCAAAATGATGTCCGCCATTGGACCCGTTTTGCACCGAAATGCGTATCAATGTCTATGGTCTCTAAAGTCGTCAAACTACATGTCTACGGATCCGATTTGAGGAGACGAAGCCAATGGTATGTCCAATTTTGGATTTTGATGAGCCGTGCACAAAATTGACCGTTGGATCGGGTCGCGGGCCTGCCAAATTGGCGTTCCGATCAACCTTCTCAGAATCGGATCAAACTTGGCTTACAGGGTCAGAAAATTGATACGGTCCTGATGGTGCATTTCGTTTCAAAATGACGAACATGCATGAAGTTATGGCCAAGTTTGCAAAAGGTCGATACAGGGGTATCTTGATGGATACGCACTGATTTCGTCGCGCACACGTAACAAAATCGAGCCCCGTTAGTTCCTACATGTCAGCAACATCCATACGCACCTTTCGATGCGTATAATGCACGACCACGTCACCTGATTTGTCGGGGCAAACGTCGTATCGAATTTTTTTTCTAATTTCTACAGTTTTAAAACATGGTTTTTCTCAAACTTTGTAACCAAATAACTTTCTTCATAATTAACGAAATTAAGTTCTACAAGTTGGGTTCTACTTTCGTAGATGTTATCTTCCTCTGTTTGAAGTTTGTTTTTGAAAACTCAAAGTGTTTGGCTTGGAATTTGACTTCCAAGTCGGGGTTCTGGGATAGCTTACTATTCTATTTTAGAACAGGTTTGGGGCTGACTTTGCCTCGATTTTTCGAGCGCGTCAGAGAGTCATTTTGAAATTCATCTAAGGGATCTCGAAGAGGGTCATACAGGGTCTCTATAAAAGTTCACAGATCGTAAATCGGTCGAGTAGATTCGAAGAAAAATTAGTGGGAAGGGGAGTACTTGTTGGTGTACTTGAACAGAGAAAACTCTGTTGCTATCGATTTTTCGCAAGTTAGGGGGTCTCCAGCGCTGCTCTGGCGGTTGCAGGTAGGTGAGAGGGAGCGTCTGGGGTTGACGCTTGCTCTAGGTCGAGAAATTTGCATGGTAATCGCAAGTTCAGAGTTCCTTTTTGGTTTCGAGAGTCGGGTGCATATACTCTAATCTCCAAATCCGAGATGACTTTATCCATCCAATTCGAATCGAATTTGAATCTGGATTGATAGCAATCCTATGGAGAATTGGATTTGGTTTCATAAGAAAAGCTTGGATGAAATCTTAGATTTGATTTTGATTCAAATCAAAAGTTGTAATCTCTTTTCTTTGCACTCGGCTACAGTGGGAAGTAACAGGGTTCGGGTTAGGGGTGGCTACTGTTCACTTAGTGAACAGTAGCTGTCACGACCCGCATCCGCTTTTTCGAACGCGATCTCGTGAGCAAGCCAGCTACGCATCAAGCGGACACCAGTCCGACTCGAATACGTAAACGCTGTCAAGAGCGTGGTAAACTGCCAAATCATGGCATCTATATCTCAAATCCGCAATAAGTGTATGAAACATGAATGAACACTATGGATCGTGGTCTGCAGCCCACTAACATAAATGTCCGATAAGACTCCAAAGAATATAACAAGAGTCTATAAACTGAATCAATAAATAGGATATCGCATGATAATGAAAGAAAAGCACGAGCTGGATAATAAACGTAATAACGATACCTGAATCCCGCAAGCGTATCATCACTTCCACCATCCAGAACTACTAGCTAATCCCATGTAATCACTAAACCTAAAGAGATCATCAGGTCCTCAGGGGACATAGCAAGATACATAAAAATATGCCTATCTAGCAGTTTAATCATGTAATAATATAAACATGGTATAAACAGGAAAAGAGACAGAATCATGACAACTGACTACTGACATGATGACTACTAACAAATAGCTATAGACAAGTGACTACTGACAGAATGATCATGAACACGGGTACAAGGACCACTACGCATAAATGAACTGTAGGATGAGGACAAGATAAAACATGTCACGAGATCAATTGATACTCAAACCCTCGCCCCTAGTGTGGACTCGCAGGTTTGAAAACAACTACTAACCCTCATCCCTAGTGTGGACTCATAGGCTAGCATTAAGAATTACTCTCGCCCCTAGTGTGGACTCGCAGGTGCGGAACAGATAACTACTAACCCTCGCCCCTAGTGTGGACTCGCAGGTTAGCTTCACGAAATCAAGGTACAAATAACTACTAACCCTCGCTCCTAGTGTGGACTCGCAGGTTAGCTTCACGAATACAAGGTACAACAGTTCCGTTATGACTTACTCCTCCTATGATACGATACGAGAGAGAACCAATCTGGTAGAACCACGATATCCAGTCAAGCACGATAACGATAGGAGAATACGACTAATAAACTAGTAAACACTGTCTAAGGTAAAGCATGCAAATTAAGATAACTGAAATAACTAACTGATAACATATATAAAGTAAAATAACTGTAAGCATGATTAATGAACTATAGAGGGAGGCAAGGTATCTTGCCTGGAGGT
Source organism: Iris pallida (assembly GCA_029216955.1). NCBI lineage: Eukaryota > Viridiplantae > Streptophyta > Magnoliopsida > Asparagales > Iridaceae > Iris > Iris pallida. The sequence continues at coordinate 7,937,282 of JANAVB010043820.1, read as the reverse complement.
TGCACGCAGCTCCATCAAAATATAGTCAACTGCTAAGCCATAAAGTCCAAATCTAATGACTGTCTCCGAAAGCTGAAATAGATATAACCAGCGTTCTCAGAATGGTCAATTTATCTAGGATTACCTGTCCTTAAGTCCAATTCTAGATACAGGTGCAAAACGATAATTTCGAGCCAAAACGGTGTCCGCCATTGGACCCGCTTTGCACCGAAAAGCTTTCCAGAGTCAATGGTCTCTAAAGTCGTCAAACTTCATATTTATGGATTTTTTTTGAAGATACGAACTCAACCATATGTCCAAAGTTGGATTCCGGCAGGCCGTGCACAAAATCGCCCGTTGAATCGGATCGTGGGACCCGCAAAACGGCGATCCGATCAACTGTCTCAAAATTCGACCAAACTTGGCATACATGACCAAAAAAATGATACGGTCATGTTGGCATAAGTTTCGTCTCGATCTGACGAACGTACACAAAGTAATTGGGAAATTTGCACAGAGGCTGATACGGTGAATTTCGACGGATACGCATCAAATTCGTCGCGCACACGCAACCAATTTGAATTTCGTCAAAGCCCACACGTCCACGAAGCTGTTACGCACCTTTCGATGCTTTTGTTTCGCGACCACGTCGCCCAGTTTGGCGAAACGCACGTCGTATCGAAGGTTTTTATTAAAATATCATAATTTTGAAAACATATTTTTTTGGAACTTTACAATCCAATTACTCTTTTTACAGTGAACGAAAAATTTATCTATCTGAAGGGTTTTAAAGTTCTACATGTGGTCTATAACTGTATTCAAGTACAACTTCTAAACTGTTACAAGATCGATCGGAATCGATCTTCGAAGATGGGTGTTTGGACTGTCTTATGTTCTGTTTTTGATCAGTTATTTGATCGACTTCACGTCGAGTTCTTGGTTGATCGAAAGGTTTATAACGAATTCCCTTTGAAGGGTTTCGAAGAGGTGTATATAGGCTTTCTAAAACTGTTTACGGATCGTAAAACGACGAAGAATCGAGGGAGGAATCGAACCTAGAAGAAGGTGGCGGCGACGGTTGTGACAGGGACTGGATCCGCCTGTGTGCGGCTGCTGTTTCACGCCTGGCCGGTGGCTCTGGCCGCGCGCGGCGGTGGCGTCAACGGCGGCTGGTCGCCCAGGTGACTGGGTGGTGCGGCGGTCGAGTGTTTGGAGTGTTAGGGTTTTTGACAAATTTCGTATGCGCGTGTGTGTATATATTTATACAGGGGAAAATGAGAAGGAAAGCTCGGGTTCGGCTGGGTCCTATGCGTGGGGTGAGAGAAGGTTTGCATGGGCCTTGGGAAAGCTTTAGGGGGGGGGGGGGGCTCGGGCCTGTGAGCCTAGGCTTGGGCTTATTCCGTTTTAATAGAAATAAAGATAATAATAATAATAATAATAATAATAATAATAATAATAATAATAATAATAATAATATTATTATTATTATTATTATTATTATTATTATTATTATTATTATTATTTCTTATATAAATTAAATCCCTATATAATAAAGTAATTGTACATATATATATTTGTTACAAGGCATAGTTACACTCGATATGTATAAAAATAACATTTGCAATACATGTTTACTAAAATAAATACATTTATAACTTACAAGAATTATATAATAAGCCTGATGAAATATAAATACTAAACATTATAATCAATATATAAATAAAATATTATAAGTGTATACATTTGTAATTAAATTAAATAAATGTAGGTACATATAATCAAAAATATGCAAGATCGTATTTAACCTACTAATTCCAAAAGAATATGCAAGGTCATTATTTATAAAATATATTATCCATTTAATGATAATAAAAATATATATCATATATAACTATTATAAACTATTTACTTGGCCATAAAAGTAAAATACCAATATAAATATCTTATATATACCATATACATCTACATGGTCGTTTTTGGACGTAAGATATGTCTACATGAGTTTGGACTGGCTTGGGTTAAGTCCGGGCAAGAATAGTACAGTCGGGTCTCCTAAAAGTCAATAATCTAATAATAAATAGTTAAATCGCTTTATGTGGGTCAAGTCATAATTTGGCCAGTTTTTCCTAGTTAGAGCATACTTATGGCTTGACATTCCCCTACCATGGCTAAACACTAGTCAAAGCACGTGACTGCACTATCCGTGCCAGGATTTAAAGTCGTCTTGTACTTCAAAACTCAACCATGGCTAAAGTCATCTACCGTAATAATTAACTAAATAATTATTTATAAAATTCTAAAATCACCATTTAAATCAAATAAATAATAAAAAATTCAAAAAAATTTAGGAAGGGGAGCTACAAATCTACCCACCTTAAAAATAATTTTGTCCTCGAAATTCTAATTCATAACTATTCCTTAAAATTCAAAAGAAAGCCTACTATTACCTTAATCTCCTTAAATTTTAATTTCTCAAAAATATTTTATAACCTTATTTAGTCATTTCATAACTCCGAATACTTGAGGACTTCTATCCACCTTTGGTCATACTACTCCTCAAAACACGGTCACTAAAATCTTATAATCTTCTAACTAGTTGCTAACAATCCTACCAACAGATTCTAGGGTATATGGCGTCTATAATCTCTCATATCTATAAACAATCAAATATTCAATAGTCATACAATATTATACTATAACTTAAGAATTTTTGATGAATTCTAGACAGCACGATCGTTCGTCACCCCGAAATAGGAAGGGACGAGAATCAATGGTACGGGAAGGCAATGGAGAATAATCGAGAACAAATATAAAATTTCAAGGACGTAGAGATGTTTCTAGGAGAATTTTTAAGGCAGAGTGGATTGAGATTTCTAAGGGTTTAGTCATATTCGCAGGCTCGTATCAGTACAGTTACGTAACCGATACGATATGCTCTGACCTGCATGGGCCACCAAAAAAACTTGTCACGACCCTCACCCGCTTTTTCGGGCACGAGCTCGTGAGCAAACCAGCTACACATCAAGCGGACTCCAGCTCGACTCGAATACGTAAACGCTATCAAGAGCATGGTAAACTACTAAATCATGGCAAAACATACTATATCTCAAATCCACAATAAGTGTACGAAACATGAATGAACACTATGGGTCGTGGTCTGCAGCCCACTAGCATAAATGTCCGATAAGACTCCAAAGAATATAACAAGAGTCTATAAACTGAATCAATAAATAGGATATCGCATGATAATAAAAGAAAAGGATGAGCTGGATAATAAACGTAATAACGATACCTGAATCCCGCAAGCGTATCATCACTTCCGCCATCCAGAACTACTAGCTAACCGCATGCAATCACTAAACCTGAAGAGATCATCAGGTCCTCAGGAGACATAGCAAGATACATAAAAATATGCCTATCTAGCAGTTTAATCATGCAATAATATAAACAGGGTATAAACAGGAAAATAGACAGAATTATGACAACAGACTACTGACATGATGACTACTAACAAATGGCTATAGACAAGTGACTACTGACAGAATGATCATGAATACGGGTACAAGGACCACTATGCATAAATGAACTGCTGGATGAGGACAAGATAAAATATGTCACGAGATCAATGGATACTCAAATCCTCGCCCCTAGTGTGGACTCGCAGGTTTAAAAACAACTAATAACCCTCGTCCCTAGTATGGACTCGCAGGCTAGCATCTAGAATTACCCTCGCCCCTAGTGTGGACTCGCAGGTGCGGAACAGATAACTACTAGCCCTCGCCCTAGTGTGGACTCGCAGGTTAGCTTCACGAAATCAAGGTACAAATAACTACTAACCCTTGCCCCTATTATGGACTCGCAGGTTAGCTTCACGAATATAAGGTACAACAGTTCCGTTATGACTTACTCCTCCTATGATGCGATATGAGAGAGAACCAATCCGGTAGAACCACGACATCCAGTCAAGCACGATAACGATAGGAGAACACGACTAATAAACTAGTAAACACTGTCTAAGGTAAAGCATGCAAATCAAGAGAACTAAAATAACTAAATAATAACATATATAAAGTAAAGGAACTGTAAGCATGAGCAATGAATTGTAGAGAGAGGCAAGGTATCTTGTCTGGCGGTTGCACGCAACTCCATCAAAATATAGTCAACTACTAAGCCATAAAGTCCAAATCTCATGACTGTCTCCGAAAGCTGAAATAGACATGACCAACATTCTCAGAATAGTCAAATTAGCTAGAATTTCCTGTCCTTAAGTCCAATTCTGGATACAGGGGCAAAACAGTAATTTTGGGCTAAAACGGTGTCCGCCGTTGGACCCGCTTTGTACCGAAAAGCATGCCAGAGTCAGTGGTCTCTAAAGTCGTCAAACTACATGTCTACAGATTTGTTTTGATGATACGAACTCAACCGTGTGTCCAAAGTTAGATTCTGGCTGACCGTGCACAAAATCGCCCGTTGAATCGGATCGTGGGGCCCGCAAAAGGACGATCCGATCAACTGTCTCAGAATCCGACCAAACTTGGCATACAAGACCAGAAAAATAATACAGTCCTATTGGCACAAGTTTCGTCTCAATCTGACGAACGTGCACATTCGGTGAATTTTGACGGATACGCATCAAATTCGTCGCGCACACGCAACCAATTTGAATTCCGTCAAAGCCCACACGTCCACGAAGCCGTTAAGCACCTTTCGATGCTTTCAGTTCACAACCACGTCGCCCGGTTTGGCAAGACGCACGTCGTATCGATGGTTTTTATTAAAATTTCATAATTTTGAAAACATGTTTTTCTGTAACTTTACAATCCAATTACTCTTTATATAATGAACGAAAAATTTATCTATCTGAATGGTTTTATAGTTCTACATGTGGTCTATAACTGTATTCAACTACAACTTCTAAACTGTTACAAGATCGATCGAAATTGATCCTCGAACATGGGTGTTTGGACTATCTTATGTTCTGTTCTCGATCAGTTATTTGATCGACTTCGTGTCGAGTTCTTGGTAGATTGAAGGGTTTATGACGAATTCCCTTTGAAGGGCTTCGAAGAGGTATATATAGGCTTTCCAGAATTGTTTACGTATCATAAAATGACTAAGAATCGAGGAAGGAATCGTACCTTGAAGAAGGTGGCGGCGACGGTTGTGACAGGGCCTGGATCCGCCTGTGTGCGGCTGCTGTTTCGCGCTTGGCCGGTGGCTCTGGCCGTGCGCGGTGGTGGCGCCATCGGCGGTTGGCCGCCCCGGTGGCTGGGGTGGTACGGCGGTCAGGTGTTTGGAGTGATAGGGTTTTCGACATATTTTGTATGTGCGTGTGTGTATATATTTATACAGGAGAAAACGAGAAGGAAAGCTCGGGTTCGGCTGGGTCCTATGCAGGGGGGGGGGAGGGGGGAGGGGGGGAGGTCTGCATGGGCCTTGGAAAAGCTTAGGGGGGGCTCGGCCCTGTGAGCCTGGGCATGGGATTATTCCGTTTTAATAGAAATAATAATAATAATGATAATAATAATAATAATAATAATAATAATAATAATAATAATAATAATAATAATAATAATAATTGTAATATTATTATTATTTCTTATATAAATTAAATCCCTATATAATAAAGTAATTGTACATATATATATATATATATATATATATATATATATATATATATATATATTTGTTACAAGGCATAGTTACATATATATATATATATAATTGTACATATATATATATATATATTTGTTACTATGCCTTGTAACAAATATATATATATATATATATATATATATATATATATATATATATATATATATATAACATTTGTAATACATGTTTACTAAAATAAATACATTTATAACTTGCAAGAATTATATAATAAGCCTTATGTAATATAAATACTAAACATTATAATCAATATATAAATAAAATATTATAAGTGTATGCATTTGTAATTAAATTAAATAAATGTAGGTACATGTAATCAAATACATACAAGATCGTATTTAACCTACTGATTCTAAAAGAATATACAAGGACATTATTTATAAAATATATTATCCATTTAATGATAATAAAATATATATATCATATATAACTATTATAAACTATTTACTTGGCCATAAAAGTAAAATACCAATATAAATATCTTATATATACCATATACATCTACATGGTCATTTTTGGGCGTACGATATTTCTACATGAGTTTGGACTGGTTTGGGTCAAGTCCGGGCCAGAATAGTACAGTCGGGTCTCCTAAAAGTCAATAATCTAATAATAAATAGTTAAATCACTTTATGTGGGCCAAGTCGCAATTTGGCCTATTTTTCCTAGTTAGAGCATACTTATGGCTTTGCATTCCCCTACCATGGCTAAACACTAGTCAAAGCACGCGACTGCACTATCCGTGCCATGATTTGAAGTCGTCTTGTACTTCAAAACTCAACCATGGCTAAATAATCTACCGTAATAATTAACTAAATAATCATTTATAAAATTCCAAAATCACCATTTAAATCAAATAAATAATTAAAAAAATATTTCAAAAATTTTCGGGAAGGGGAGCTACAGTAGCGTAAGTTTCTTTTTTCTTTTTTCCTTTCAATACTTATATAAAGACATATATAGATGGGTTTCTTTTAATTTCTTGGTTTATATAGGAATCTCAAATACACTACATAAAATTCAGTATTTATATGCATTAATCATATAATTCCAATAAATATTTTTATATAATTCTTATAACTAAAATATATATATATCCTCATATTTTATATATATATATATATATATATTAAAAAATATATATATTAAAATATATATATATATATATTTTAATATATATATATATATTATATATATATATATTTTTAAAAATATATATATATATATATATATATATATATATATATATATATATATATATATATATATATATATATATATATATATATAAATATATATATATATATATATATATATATATATATATATACTCATGCATACAAGTAATTAGATCAATAATAAAAAAATTCCTAAAATTTTCTGAACTCAATGATCCATCAATACAATGCCACTAGATATTTGTGAGAAGTGTATATACTGTATAAATCATAATACCTATACTCCTACATAAAACCTTTATATATAAAGACAAATTCCTAAAATAATATAATTCTATAATAAATAAGATATATATATATATATATATATATAATATAGGGAGTTTACATCCTACCCAACTTATAAAAATTTTGTACTCGAAATTAAACTACAGTAGGGGGTCGAATGCAATGCAGTGCAAATATTTTAAGGGCTAACGTATGAAAGTCGTACCTTGGTTTTTGAACAATTGCGGATAGCGATTTCGAATATCGTCCTCGGGCTCCCATGTACACTTTTCCGGCGAGTGGTGCTTCCATGCCACACGAGCCAACGTTATAGATTGATTCTGCAACCCCTTCACTCGGCAATCAAGGATGCCTACTGGTTGCTCTTGGTACGAAATACTCGGTCCAACTGTGATCTCGGAGTAATCGAGCACGTGACTGCTGTCCTCCACGTATCGCCTCAGCTGCGACACATGGAATACATCATGTACTCTCTCTAATAACAGCGGCATGCCAATCTGTAGGCAACCTCTCCAACACGTTCCAATATATCGAAAGGGCCAATGTATCTTGGACTCAACTTTCTACGTCCTCCGAATCAAATCGTGCCTCTGTTTGCCATTGATTATCAAATGAACATAACAGTTTTATGGGAGGAGTGGACTTTGATTCACAATACAAACTCGCTCGTACAAAGAGCCTAGGAACAAAACCTAGGAAAAGCAATCTAAGTACAATTGTTTAGTTTTTCTGGGGGGTGATGATAGAGGCTCGGGAGAGTGCTATCAACTCTGCCTTACTCCTTGGACGATCGAACGTAGCTTCTGCTCTGGCAAGGAAATGCTCTTTGTGTGTGCGATGGTCGCTAGTCTCTATACTCAGGCTCTGCGTATATGACTCTGTGTGTTTGCAAGGGAACATCACCTTGCTATTTATAGGAATTGTGATGAGCGGGGTGTGCAGTAACTGAGCCTTGAAAAGTGGGCGGTTAGGGATTGGTTAAGATTAACCTTGATCTGTTTGTTGGAAATCAATCTGGGCTGTTGAGTTGGTTGCAATAAATCTGCATTGTTATGATTTGTTGGTTGTACTAAATCTGAGTGGATAAGTCTTAGTCAATCTTCTGCCATGTGTCCCAACTGCCATTTATGCTGTAAGCCGCATGAACGGGGTATCCTGGCAGAGCCGCATGAGTGTGGTCTGCTAATTGAGCCGCATGAGGGTGGCCTCACATCCGAGCCGCATGAGGATGGCCTCCAACTGAACCGTATGAGGGTGGCCTCCAACTGAGCCGCATGAGGGTGGCCCCCACAACCGAGCCGCATAAGGGTGGCCCCCTATCTCAACCTTATAAGGGTGTCCCCTTCAACTGAGCCGCATAAGGGTGCCCCCCCCATCTGAACCGCATAAGGGTGGCCCCCTATCTGAACCTCATAAGGGTGCCCCCCTCAACTGAGCCGCATAAGGATGGCCTCCAACTGAGCCGCATAAGGGTGGCGTCATATCAGAGCCGCATGGAAGTCTTTGAAGCGATCCGCATAAGGAGCTTTAGAAATTGGTGGATCGTGCCAGCTATAAAGATTTTTCTCGTCTCTCTAGGAGCACGTTATTATGTCAGAGTCATCATTTTACCTTTATGTCAGAGCTGTCAATCCTTTGTGTCAGAGCTGCTGCGTTGCGTTAGAGCATTTAATGTGCCAGCGGCACGGAGTATTTATGGCCAGCTGTAGAGGCCTATTTTTGAACCGCATAGGGCCATGTGGCTTTTCCCGCATGGAGCTATCGGGGACTTTCGAGCCGCATGAAGCTCTGAGGGACTTTTGAGCCACATGAAGCTCTAAAGGATTTTTGGGCCACATGAAGCTCTAAGGGACTTTTGAGCCGCATGAAGCTCTAAAAGATTTTTGGGCCGCATGAAGCTCTAAGGAACTTTTGAGCCGCATGAAGCTCCAAAGGAGTTTTGAGCCGCATGGACTTTCCTGTTCTTTTCCATGCTTCTACAAGACCCCCTTCAAACTTTTCAATTTGAAAAATTGAAATACTTTGAATAAGAAGCATGGCTATTTCCGCATAAGCTTTTCTTACCGCATAGACTCCTCTGGCCGCATAGGATGTTCTGGCCGTATGGACTGTTCTGGCCGTATGGACTGCTTTGGCCGCAAGGACTGCTTTGGCCACATGGACTGCTCTGGCCGCATAGTGGTCCTGTGCCACGTAAGCGTCTCATTTAATTGCCTTTGATTTGCTTTGATTTAAAGCCGCCTTTTGGGATAGGATCCCAAGAGTCAGTTTTAAATATTTAGATTTTGTCTTGATGATTACGAGTAATCTTTTGCATGCGGGGGATAGAAATCCAAGAGTCGCTTTTATCTTCTAGGCATCACATGATTCGAAGCGTCCATCGGGCTACGAGCCGCATGTCCACCTATAAATATGAGTAATTTTTAGAGAGAGACTCTTTACTCTCTTCTCTTGTTCAAGCCTTTCTTGCCCTAGTTGCCGTCGTCTTCTCCTTCGATCACCAATGGCTCCCAAGACTTCTTCCAGTGCTGCAGCTAAGGGTAAGGGAGCGGCTTCCTCATCGACCGAGGCGCCCACAGTTCATCCCGACGTTCACCCCGCCATTGATGGTAAGGATATTGTGAGAAATTATATGAACTCAAAACCCTAACCATCATGGCTACGTCGCATATTTTATGCACGGGTCTTCTTCGTCTTCATTGAACTGTTAAAGTTCATTATGATGAATCCGCATACTGTGCTATATGTGCCGCATGTACATCTCATGTCCGAGCCGCATGGGGGTATGCCTTATGTCCAAGCCGTATGAGAGTCGTCTTGTGGCCGCATAAGTACTTTGCAAACTGGGCCGCATGGAGACCCATCGAACAGTGCCGCATAAGCTTCCTCTGAACTGTGCTGCATAAGCTTCCTCTGAACTGTGCCGCATAAGCTCACATTAATCAGGGCCGTATAAGCTCCCTCTGAACTATGACGCATGAAGTTCCAACAAAACAGAACCGCATAAGCTCCTTCGAACTGTGCCGCATGAGACCCCACCAAATCAGAGCCGCATAAGCTCTTCTAAACTGGGCCGCTTAACCACCCGCGTAATAGAGCCGCATAAGCTCACTTTAACTGGGCCGCATAAGCACCACCAAAATGGAGCTACATAAGCTCCTTTAAATTGTGCCGCATAAGGACCCGCCTAATTAGAGCCGCACAAACTCGGAAACACTAAGCAGTTTTTCCTGGACATCTTATAACTTGTTTTTTTTGTCCTTTTTTCAGTGAATCTGCCAGTCAATCCTACGGGAGAACCTTTGGTAGGTCGAGCCCAATCTGCTGTGGGTGTTAGGTTCGACCACATAGTTGAATATGTGGTGAACCAGCTTCCCAAAGACGAACCTGTGGAGAGGCTGAGAGACATTAAAAACCAGTCCTTCTTCTTTATCTCGGGGATGATGAACTCAGGGCTGCTGGGGGGCAAACACCTGAAACTTGCGTTCCTCTTCAGGGACGTCCTGACTGTGAAGAACTCCCAAGTTCTGGACATATCTGAGAGTTGGAGTTTCACTTCTGACGGGATGGCGATCCACATCCCTCAGATGGAACGTCACTTCCCACTGTCGTGGTTCAACATGTTGCCCATGGACAGAAAGATGGAGGATTCATTGACTCCGACCCGGAACGAGATGTTTGTGGACGAGATTCACTATAACAATAACTTGAGGTCAGTATACGCGGGCAGGGTACCGGTCAGCCGCTACGTGATGTGGTTGGCCCCGGGCAACTTTTTGAATGTACAGGGTCCCAATTTCAAGTTCTCTCAAGCTGACACTTTTCTGAACCAGCTTGCTCGGAAGGGGTCCTATCCCATTGGCCGGTTGTCGCTATCGAGTTGGATACACCCCCTCCCTTCGTGGACCAACCTGTCTACGTGGATCCACAGAAATACGAGACTCTCCTGCGCGAGATTGGACTCTACCATGCTATCCGGGGCACCTGTTACAGCTTGCCCATAAACAAGAAATTGTTCATGGCTCTATTGGAGATGTACAACTGCCGTTGTTTGTAAAAAACAAAAATTTGTTTTATTCCAAACTTGTAAAAGAGTACAAAGTACAATGAATTCTTGGAAAGTACAACTTTAGGAATCTGATTAGGAGACGATCACTTTATCCCTTGGACTATGTAAACTTGAAGACTGTAGCCTCTAGAGAACGCAACAACAATTTTTGCAAGAGTTCTTGATCTCTCTCCCTCTAATGATGATTTGGAAACTCTATTTATAGAGTTCAGGAAATAACTGTTTTAGCAGTTATTCTGATGTGCGCGAGGCTGGATTGTGCCATACTGGATTGCGCCAACCTCCTGTTGCGCAAACTTTCATTCAGTTGTCAATCGTGTACTAACTGTATTTAGATACGTGGAATCATATGATTGAGATGCGCGTGGTCGTGTACAGGATAGTAGACACGTCTTGAGAGATTAGTGGCATGTGCGCCACGTCATCCTGCTTTAGAATATAAGTTGTCTCAACTTTATCAGGTTGCACGAGCTTCAGTCAACAAGTCAAACTGCGCTTTATTTGAGCTGCGTCTACACACGTGGCAGCTTCTGAGCAAAAGTCGTTCAGGTTGCGCCCAGGCGCAACTAAGGATTTTCTTTAGATTGCGCCTGGGCGCAACTCACGAAGTGTATATGACAGCTGTCCACCAACTTCTCTAGAGCGACATAATTCACGGGATTCGAAGGGATTTTCCTCGTTCACTATTGTGTCAGTCGTCAGTATTGTCAGGTAATGATGACCATTAAGTGTCAAATGCCACGTAGGTTTTGGCGCAAAAAGACTGGGTGCAGTCGAATATCGTGCGCAACCTGATCAGTGGCGCAGTTTGTTCTCTGAGCTTCATATCAGTGGCGCAACTTAATTTTTGGGGCACAACTTGATCACTGATCAGTATATTGAAGGCACAACTTGATTTTTAAGCTCTACAAGACCCCCTTCAATGTTTTCAAAACTTAAAAACATTGCAAAGTTTTGGAATACTTTAAATTTATAAAAGTTTTGACTAAGTCAGGTTGCGCCGGTCAATGCTCGGCCATCATGATTAAATATCTTTCTCAAAAATATTCAATCTTCTCTTCGTCTTCCGGAGTTTTATTGATTTCTTTCAGTTTCCCATGAGGATTACAAAGAGTCAATTTGTTGATATATATATGTAGTTGATCTCTGTACTTTGGTCTTCACTTCTGTTCTTCAATAGCCCCCATAAAGAAAGAGATGGAGACCACTGCTGACACCACAACCAAGTCTCCTGAAGCGAGACAGGATGTTGCACCTACAACTTTTTTGTTGGAGGCTGACCCAACTTTGAGGGCAGTAAACTTTTTGAACTATTTCGGTTTAACCCCGTCAGTCTTTAATCGCTCAAGTAGCAGATCATCCTCTTAGGAGCACGCCAATTCAGAGGGATTTCTCAACCTGATGCGTCACTCGCGGATCTGCACCACGCAAGAGTTGGACGCCGCCCTTCGTCAGACAGATGAAGGCAAGGACAAGAAATAATGTTCTGGGCAGAACAACTTTTTATTTTTATGTCCTTGACTGTAGGGGTCCACCCGTCTTTATGCAATGAAACCTAGAATTTCTGATTTTGCGTGGCTGTGATTTCGAATGGTGCTCATGGACATATTCTTTTAACTAATTCTTCATTTTACTGTTTCTTCTGAAGAACACGTGGCAATCGTTACACGGTTTTAGATGCCCATTTTTAATTCTTTCCCAAAATAGGATCCTAGAACGACGCACCCATCTCTTCTTTAACCTCTTTAAAAAGGACATCTAGAAATGAAAGAACCATTCATACTCTCTCAAAGCCAATGTCTTCCCATAAGGTTTCACTTACACCACTTCATTATGATATTATTTGCTTGCATGCTGTGTCTTAAAAAATTGGTAAGTCTTGACGAAGAATCAATAGCATGAGTATTTTTCTTTCGCACCACTTCTGGAGACAAGTATTGATCTGCATGTTGTAGACACTATTTATATACGCTAATTATTTCTGAGAATAGGCACACACTGTGGTCCAATGTTTAGCTCTTATTAGAGGCGCATACTGCTGTCATATGCTTGTTTGATCAGTGTTCAGTGCTGATATGTGCCTGCTTGTAGGCGCAATGCTGATGTGCACCTGTTTGTAGGCATATTGCTGATGTGTGCCTGTTTGTAGGCGTATTGCTAATGTACGCCTGTTTGTAGGCACATTGCTGATGTGTGCCTATTTGTAGGCGCATTGCTGATAGATTTCTGCTAACTTCTCCTGTTTTATTGATATTTGCAGGGACTTGGTTAGCGAGCCTCTTCAGAACTGGTATTGGTGATTTAGATATTGCAGAGAACATTCTTCTGACACCCACATCAGACAGCTCATATGGTTCTAACACTCAAATCAGACAGCTCAGGACTCTTCATGTTAAGAAGGGTCTTCCTCAGATGGTAGGAAGAGCCTTGATACATGAGAGTTGGATGGTGAAGACGCAAAAATAGGAATTGTTTCACAAGGGTGATCTCGTTCCTATTTCTCCTGGCAGGCTGTCTTCTTTCCACCAGTTTAATTGACAGCAGCTCATCTTTGGGCTGCTGCACTCTGTGGTTCTCCTCTAGTCTTTCTCAGAGAGAAGACCAGAGTTAATTCCATTGTCTGGCTCGTTGCTTCAGATCGAGACGACAAGGAATTGCCACCAACAAATAAGAAGATCCAAAGATGTAATAGACCTTTATTATCGATGAGAAGATCCAAAGATGTAATAGACCTTCATTAGAATAAAAATCAGAGATGTAATAGATTTTCATCAAGATGTATCTATGCTTTTTAAAGAAGGAATAAAGAAATGATTGTCTCATTATTCTCCTTTTCATAATTTAATTTTGATATACTGACATAGAGAATAGAGTACGGATAGAATGCGAATGTGGCAAGTTGTTTGATGTGGCTATTTGGAATTCAGAAACATGGATTCTCAGTATGATAAATGAATAAGTAATCGGTCACTTCGATTTAAGGGAGAGACATTGAATGAATGAATGGTCGTTCAAACTCTCGAAGAAAAAAATAAATGAGTGAATAGTCATGTCAGTTTCGGAGAAGGGACAATGAATGGTCAATTATAAGTGAATGAACAGTTATAAATGAACGAACAGTTGTGCCTCTTTCTAACAGTTGCATCAGTTCTCGAGGCTGATTACCTATTTGTCTTGCCTATAAAAAGAATAAAACTTTTGTAGATATTGTCAATCGCTTTCCCTCCTGTACGAGAATGTCTTCCATAGATTTACATGCTCCGAAGATCGAAGAAGAAACCGAGATACTCCCTACTGAGCCTCCCGTGCCTTCTCGAAAAGAAAGAGGCGAAGGCTCAACTGTTCCTCCTGCACCACGACAGGATTTGATCTCCAAGTTAGTGGAGCATGAAAAAACTACCGAAGAAGAGGCGTTGAGGACGGCTGTTTGTTAGTTCCTGGTATGTTCAGACAATGAGATGTTTGAACGGTTGGTAAACTTTGTTTTTAATCAGGAAGGGTCAGGGTCTCCTCCCCGTCCATAATATTATGTAATTCCATTCTGCTTTTGAATAAAAATAAACTTTTATTTACATCATGTCTCTAAAAATAAAGTACATTTTGTCTTTATACATAATATTTCTTGAGAAATTTGCCATTGATGGGCATCATAGCAACTCTGCCATCTATATCTATTAATTGATAGGCTCCGTTAGAGAAGACTTTATTTATCACATATGGTCCTTCCCATTTTGCCTTGAACTTGCCTTTGCTCATATGTGTCATAGTCATAGGACGTCTGACTGTAAGAACCAACTCGCCTTCTTGAAATGTTCGCACTCTGACTTTGCAATTGAAAGCTTTTGAAATCTGAGCCTGATAAAGTTCGATATGCTGTTGAGCTAATAACCTTTTCTTATCGAGCGCCTCCAATTCCTGAAGCCGAAGACGATTATTATTATCTGTTGTAAGCTCATTAGCAATGGCAATTCTTAATGATGGAATTTGAATTTCCAAAGGTAGAACAGCTTCACATCCATATACCAGAGAAAAAGGTGTGCAACTTGTGGGGTTACGGACAGTAGTACGATATGCCCATAGACATTCTCCAAGTTTATCACTCCAACAACATTTGTTAATAGAGACAAACTTTTTAAGGAGTTTGATAATGGTCTTGTTGAATGCTTCAGCCAACCCGTTAGCCGCAGGATTATAGGCTGTAGAAACGACATTATTGATTCTGTTTTCATTACAGAACCTATTAAATTTCTGGCTGACAAATTGCGGCCCATTATCATGAATGATTCTACGAGGGACACCAAATTTATATATCACATGATGTTTGATAAAATTGGTAACGCTACTAGCCTTTACTTCAGCCAAAGGTATAGCTTCTGCCCATTTAGAAAAATAATCGGTTATGGCTAAGATGAACCGATGTCCTTTAGATGAAGGAGGATTGATAGGGCCAATTATATCCATGCCCTAAGCTTCAAAAGGCCATGAGGCTACAGTTGGATGAAGAAATTTTGACGGTTGGTGAATAAAATCTGTATGAATTTGACATGCACGGCATTTCCTTGCATAATCAATCGCATCTGATACCATAGAGGGCCAATAGTAGCCCATACGTCGGATACGATCATGTAGTTTAGGACCAGGTTGATGTGCTCCACAAACGCCATCATGAGCTTCATGTAATACTTGTTTTGCTTCATCACCAGCGAGACACCTTAAGAGTAATCCGTCAAAAGTTCTTCGATATAGTGTCTTAGTAGTATGATTATAATAGAATCGAAGTGATCGACGACGGATACTTGTAGCTTCTTTAGGATCTTCTGGTAAAATATCATGTACTACAAAATCAATGAAAGGTACTCTCCAATCCTCGCTAAGGATATTGACTTCAGTTAGGTTGCTGCATTCAATGTTGTGGTTGTTTTCAACACAAAATAATTCTCTATTAGAGATAACAACCATCTGTTGTCTTTTGACTGGAACTGCCAATACTGCAACCAGGTTAGCTAAGGCATCAGCTTCTATATTGCATGCTCGACGTACAGTTCGATAAAGAATCCTTTAAATGAAGAAGCTATCCTGGTTGTAGCTTCATGGTATGGTACTAGATCCTGATGTCGGACTTCATATATGCCTCTAACCTGATTAACAATCAGCTTAGAGTCGCCATATACTTCGAGATATTCGATATCCAGTTGTTTGGCTAATTGAAGTCCAATGATCAAAGCATTGTATTCTGCCACATTGTTGGAACATGATTCGTCTAAAGAATAAGCCTTTTGAATAGTTAATCCATCAGGTGAAATAAGAACAATTCCTACTCCAGCCACAAGGGTACCTCCAGGTCTAATTCTATAAGCTCCTTCAAAGAACAACCTCCAAGTAGGAAATTCTTCTGAGATCATATTTGATTTCAATGTCTCGTCCGGAATCTCATCATAGAGTTTAGATGTCTCAGGGATAGGATGAGCTGCTAAGAGGTCAGCAAGTGCTTGGCCTTTCACAGACTTTTGAGGAACATAAACCATATCATATTATGCTAGCAATATGGCCCATGTGTCAAGCATAGAATTGAGTATGCTTGGCTTCTTCATTAAGACTCGAAGAGGATTGACACGGGATATGACATGAATAGTTTGGCCTATGATGTAATGTCTTGTCTTCTGAACAGCAAACATTAAGGCTAAACATTCCTTCTCCACTGGACTATAACGATGTTCAGCTTCAATCATCGTTCGGCTGAGATAGTAGATGGCTTGTTAATGACCTTTCTTGTTCTTCTGAGCTAGCAAAGCTCCCAATGAATGATCCATTGCTCGGACATACATTAAGAAGGGTATCCCTGAGATCGGTGGTACAAGAACCAGTAGACTCATTAAATACCGCTTTATGTCATCAAATGCTCGTTGACATTCTTCCGAAAGATACACCTTTCTTCATTAATTTAGTAAATGGTCTGCAATGTCCAGACAAATTCGAAATAAACCGCCTGATGTACGTAAGTCGACCTTGGAATCCACGTAGCTCTTTTAGGTTGCGTGGAGGACGCATCTCTTGAATGGCTTTGATCTTCTCGGGATCAACGTGTATACCCTTAGAGGTAATGACGAAGACGAGAAACTTACCACTAGAGACACCTAAGAAAGACTTGGTGGGATTCATCTTGAGTTGATGCTGGCGTATTAGATTGAAGTTAGTTCTTAAATCTTGAATGTGATCTTCTTTGAGACGACTTTTGACAGCAATATCGTCAACATGGCATTGGACAGTCTTTTACAAATGATCTTGAAAGATAGTACTCATAGCCTGCTGGTAAGTTGCACCTGCGTTCTTAAGACCAAACGACATGACCGTATAACAGTATACACCTCGAGGAGTACGAAACGAAGTATGTTTTTTATCTTCAGGTTCCATCCGGATTTGATTATATCCAGAAAACCCATAAAAGAAATTCGTTCGAATCCACATGTATTGTCGATCATAACATCAGTAATTGGGAGAGGGAATTCGTCTTTGGGGCAAGCATCATTGAGATCCCGAAAGTCTATGCAAACTTGAACCTTTTCGGTCTTCTTCAGGACAGAGACGACATTAGCCACCCAGTCAGGATGTTGTTCTTCTCTGATAAAGCCACAAGCTATAAGCTTTTTAACTTCATCATCAATTGCGTCCATCATTTCAGGCTTGAATCGTCGTTGTTGTTGTTTAACCGGTTTGACATTCGGCAAAATGTAAAGCTTGTGAGTTACAATTTGAGGATCTAATCCCGGCATATCTTCGTAACTCTAGGAAAAGACGTCAATGTATTCACGAATAAGGTGAATTAATTCTTGTTTATAATCTTCTAGGAGAGTCTTGCTAATGAAGATTGGTCGTGATGCACCTTTCTCTCCAATATCGATTTGGACCAGTTGATCCTCAGTAGGTGGTTCTCGTTGTTCAAAACGAAGTTCCCACTGATTGTCCATCCTTTGTGCCCAAGGATCCATTTAAGTAGCTTTTTTAATGTCACTTTTATCATCTTCTGAGAATTCTGTGGACACCATGTTAGAAGATACTATAACCTTATGAACATGACCGATGCTGGTATCAGAGTCCCATGAGATAGAATCAGAAGAGTTTGAATGTTCTTTTTTATCAGATTCAGAAGGTTCTGGAGTTGGAACTGGTGACATATAACCTAGTCCTCGTTTCGTTTTACTGTGGTATTGTTGTGATTTTCCTTTTGGAACAGCAGTACGAAGAGGGATTCGCCTTCCTTTACCATTGTTGAGCCATGTTCTGAAATTATAGCCCATTTTACGGATGATGGCTTTAGATTGTGGGCTATAGCGTCGTAATTGTAGACTTCCTGTATCATGTCTATTATTATTATAGAGAATGATTTTTGGTTCTTCTCTTTTGTTGAAGAATATAGGCTTTTCGTCTTGGTTTTTTCGAGACGGTACTAAGAAGTACGACTCTTGTATTGAATCCAGTGATACCATGTTTCGTCGAGATGATACGACTTCTAATGTAAGTGGCTTAAAGCTATCTAGCATATCCAGATAACACTGAGTATAGTAAAAGACATCAGTATACTGCAAAGGAGATGCTTTATTAATTTTTACACCATCATTTACAACAGGGCCTTTAGCCTTAGTAGGCTTAGTCAGATTGATGACAAGAGGGGGAGAGGAAGAACGAGAAAGAGGAGAAAGCTTCTTGCAATGAAGATCGATTATAAGCGGCTCAGAAGCGGTAAGCTCTCTGTGTTCCTGACGATCACCTTTAGGTCGCTTCTCATGGAAAGGTAGATAGATAGTCAGTGGTTGGGAAGACTGAGGACAGGAGGTACGTCCTTTGACTGAAATCGCCAGAGTATCATTAGGTATACTCTTCTGTTCTCTATCTGTGTCCATTGCTAGTACCACCTTCATGAATTCCTGTTTGTACATACGAGAATCGTTGCAATATGCTTCAACTCCTTTGAAAGGATTCATATCTGTAACCTCTTTTTGGACTTCTCCATTACCATTCACATATTTGAAACATTGGTGGAGCGTAGAGGATACAATATTATGTTCATAGAGGAATGGCCTTCCCAACAAAGCATTATATGAGCCATGATTGTCAATAATATAGAATGTTACTTTCGTACGAAGATTGCCAATTTGAAGTTTTAGGCGTATCTTCCCCAAAGGTTCACTTCTTCCTTGATTGAATCCCAAGATGGTAGTGATAGTTGTAGAAAGATTATGTACTAGGATTTTTAAAGCGTCCAATAAGGACTTTGGCATGATGCTAAGTGCAAACACGAGATCAATCAGAATACGGTCGAGTTTCATGGTGTCCACATATCCCGTGAAATAGAGAGGACGATCATGATGATTGTCTTCTAATAACATGTCACCTTGTGTAAAAGTGATATTGGACATCAATTCAAATACACTATGACAATATGCACAGCTGACTGGCTCCTTTTCAGGCTTCTTGAGAAGAGCCAAACAAGTATCAGCCTGCATCAAGGCTTCACTTAACGTCTCACGAGTTTCTTTTGAGAGACATAAAAGTTCAAAGATTGACAATCTTGCTGGAGTATTGGCCAATTGAGCCAATATGTCAAAATTGTAAGGCTTTTCAAGTCCAAGAGATGATGAATTCTTCAACGCTTTATCAAAGCGAACAGGTTGCTTTCCCTTGTCTGCTGATGTTGGTTTAGGAGGAGATGGTTCAACCACTGGCAATGATATAGACGGTGTATCTTCAGCAGGAGAAGATGATGGAGGAAGAGCATCCGGAGATGGAGCAGGGTTCTCTTGATTTTCTAAATACTCCCGAAGATAGGGTTTCCCAGATCTAGTGCCCATTAGGATTTTTTCTTCTGTTAATGGTTCAAAGGAAACCATATTACAGTTCTTGGATTTAGACTTGGAATGCTTCTTTTTCTTAAAAGAGAAAGGCGTTTCAAGTTCTACAGCCAGATCTGGATGAATCCATATAATCTCTCCTCTGTCAGTTGACATCGAAACAAGACCTTCATTTTGAGGAGGCAGGATATTCACAATTTCTAGAGTAGTCGTTGGAATGGGGACAGCACCATCTTGTATGAGTTATGGTAGAAAATTACCGAATTGGAGAGAAACTACATTAGCTGTCACCATTTTCTCGTCCTACTGTAGAAAAATTGCTCCAGAGTTGACCAACTCCTGAATTTTGCCCATGAGCACATAACATGCTCTGGTTGGATGCCCTATGAATCTGTGATAAACGCAGTATTTAGGGTGATCAGATTTACCGACTTCTTCTGGTCGCTTTGCCTCTGGAAGCTGAAGCTTATTACTTTTGATCAAACAATCGAAGATGCTTAAAGTATCATTTTCGTCGAAAGAATACTCTTTTTTTGGACGAGTTGACTTTTGCAGTAGTGCTGAATGGGTGGATGCCGTCTGAGTAAAATTGACAGCCAAAGACTCTTTGCCTTTAAGATCGATGGCCAATGTTTCTTTATTCTTGCGATTATTCTGGCGATTACTACCCCCAGGTGTAGAATATTTATCTTGGTTAGGGTGAGTCATCTGGACTCCTAACTGCTTGAACTTTTCGGCACTCAATTCTGCAGCCTTTGTATTAATAATAAAAGAAGGCCAATCCTGGAATTGTGTAGATCCCGTCCACATACTGATAATAGGCAACAAGTTTGATTTGCAAGTGTCTATTGTTACAGCAGATGGAGTACCTAAAGGCATTTTGAGTGCCTCTCGGCAAAATCTTTTAATGAAACTCTCTGTGGATTTATTGTACCTTTGTTTAACTTTAATGAGGGCAGATATCGTCATGTCTTTGACTCCCTCATAAAATTGTACCAGGAATATTTGCTTGAAACCAGCAAAAGAAGTGATACAGCTATCAGGTAAGCTACGATACCAGTCGTATGTTGTACCGACTAAACAACCGACGAACACTCTGGTAAGGAGAGCATCATTTGGCTGTAATTTATCAGTCATTACTTCGAAATGATTGATATACTGACTTGGAGAAGTGCTACCATCAAACAACATAATGGTTGGGAGTTTATACTTAGGAGGAAATGGAACTTCCTTCCATTCTGTAGGATATGGTTGCTTTATGTCCAATCTTTGTAGGCCATCCTTCTGCTTGAAAGCCTCAAACTGAGTACACAAAAGTTTCACAGCCTCATTTGCATCCCCTGATGTTTGAGAATTGGTGGGCTGGTTAGAAGTGTTAGGAGGAGAAACAGCGTGGTAATTACCACCCCCAATACCAGACTGACTTGGATCAACTTGAATTGGCACAGAAGCAACCTGAGGACTGGTACCCCCAGATTAATAGGTACAGAAGATGCTATAAGCTCAGGATTTGTAACAGGGCTTACAATTGGAGGTACTGTATGTTGAGCCACCATTATGGTGTGCATGCTTGCAACCATTTCTGCCATGGTTTTCAATTTGTCTTCTAATACAACAATTCGTTGCTCTTGGCTGGTTGACGTAGAGGCATCTTGATCTTCTGTAATGGTATATGCTATTACTTCTCTTGCTGCTATTGATGATATGGTTTGTTCAGAACTTTCACTATCTGCATCAAATTCCGAAAGAGAGTCCTCTCCTACATGAGTGATAGAGAGATCTTCTTGATTAAAGACACCTTGGATCAAATGATGATTTCTCGATCTAGTGTATTGAAAGACACCTTCATTGGATGCATGGATCCGGTCTAAGTTTTGTTAAATGGGATTATGGGATATATTACGTCTTGGACGTTTCCCACCCCCAGTGCCTTAAGAAGTCATGTTAACAGAAACATATAATAGTTCATCTTCGTCTTCTATTATATGTTCAGGAGTTGAAGCATAGTTCAGATGATCGAAGACAGATCGTCGAGCCGATTGGCAACAACAGTAGATGACAACTTCATGTAGGAAGTGGCGATTTGAAGCACGATTTGGAGGTGAGGAAAATATTCTTGTAGTCTCTCGCCTTTGTGTAAGACGTTGCCGGAGGTCAGTTACAACCACAGGACGAGAAGAAGTCGGAGGAACATATTCCTTAATGATGTTAGGAACATGTCTCCTATTCTTCAGGTGTTTAGTTCCATGAGTGTACAAAGATGTACTCAACTCATTAGCATAAGTAGATGGGTCTTTCTTTTCAAACTTTGACTTTTGGTGCAGTTGGCCTTTGGCATAGGGTTCTTGCGTTTTGCCAAAGTTGATATTGGTTGACGCCTATTGAGATAAGCGCGTAAATCTGAAAATTCCGTTCCCGGTGTCTCTGTTTGTGATACCTTCAATTTTCCTTACTTGGATTTTAAAATTTACAAGGTAGGAAGATCTTGACCAGACCCCATAGGGGTAGGTAAGATACCTATCTGATCAGTATTCTTTTCGGTATTAGAGATTCGAGGACCTATGTTTACATGAATAGAATCTGATACATCTTCCTCTGAGTCATAGCCAGGAAAGTTTGAGGAAAGACCAAAGGGTGCTTTCTTTATTTTGAATAGGGTTAGCTAAGAATCGTTTCCCTTTGTTCTGTTGTCTGATCATTTTTGGCGTAGATTGTACCAATTGAGAAAATGCAATAGGACTTTTTTCTTTGTTCTGTCTAGTGTTAGCACTAGGACAAGAATTCTCTAAGTTCAGAACTTAACAATTGGAAGTGGGTATAGCCAAAAGACTAGTTCCCTTATGTTGCACCGGAGTAGCAGATTGCGCCAGGGTTACCGACTGCTTCGGTTGCGCCATAGTCCTAAGGACTACTGGTGGCGCCTTGGCAACAATATTGGTAGACTGTGCCTTGACAGTAGCTTAAACTGACTGTGCCTTGGCAACAAATATTGTAGTAGGCACATGGGCAGCAGAGTGAGCAGATTGTGCCCTAGCAACAGAAACAAGCTGTACCGGAACCACTGAGGCGGATTGCGCTTTGGTCATTGAGCACTCAAGTTGCGCCTGGGCAACAGCGAGTGTGGGAGATTTAGGAGTCCATACAGTCCTGTTCTTGGCGATAGCCACCGTGCGCTTGTTGCTCTTAGTATTGATCATATTCTCGTAGGCTGTCTGGTTGACTCGAACAACCAGAGTCTTCTGCGTCTTGTCGATCGACGCAATGTCACATTGAGTTGTCACTTTCTTGTCGAGGAGAAAGTCGTCCCCAGTAGAGTCGCCATTTTGTTTGCAAAAAACAAAATTTTATTTTATTCCAAACTTGTAAAAGAGTACAAAGTACAATAAATTCTGGAGAAGTACAACTTTATGAATCTGATCAGGAGACGATCACTTTATCCCTTGGACTATGTGAACTTGAAGATTGTAGCCTCTAGAGAACGTAGCAGCAATTTTTGCAAGAGTTCTTGATCTCTCTCCCTCTGATGACGACTTAGAAACTCTATTTATAGAGTTCAGAAAATAACTATTTTAGCAGTTATTCTGATGTGCACGAGGCTGGATTGTGTCATACTGGATTGCGCCAACCTTCTGTTGCGCTAACTTTCATTCAGTTGTCAATCGTGTACTAACTGTATTTAGACGCGTAGCATCAAATGATTGAGATGCACGTGGTCGTGTACAGGATATTAGACACGTCTTGAGAGATTAGTGGCATGTGCGCCACGTCATCCTGCTTTAGAATGTAAGTTGTCTCAACTTTAGCAGGTTACGCGAGCTTCAGTCAACAAGTCAAACTGTGCTTGATTTGAGCTGCGCCTACACACGTGGCAGCTTCTGAGCAAAAGTCGTTCAGGTTGCGCCCAGGCGCAACTAAGGATTTTGTTTAGATTGCGCCTGGGCGCAACTCACGAAGTGTATAGGACAGCTGTGCACCAACTTCTCTAGAGTGGCACAATTTGCTGGATTCGAAGAGATTTTCCTCGTTCACTGTTGTGTCAGCCGTCAGTATTTTTAAGTAATGATGACCATTAAGTATCAGATGCCACGTGGGTTTTGGCGTAAAAAGACTGGGTGCAGTCTAATATCGTGCGCAATCTGATCAGTGGCGCAGTCTATTCTCTGAGCTTCATATAAGTGGCACAACTTGATTTTTGGGACACAACTTGATCACTGATCAGTATATTGAAGGTGCAACTTGTTTTTAGGCTCTACAGCTGTACAAGGGCTTTCTTTACACCCGTAGGGGAGATGGGGCTTGCTCTGCACGAGATGTATGACGTCTCCAAGCTGCCTTGGGGAGATGAAGTCTTTGAGGTGTATACCCCGACGAACGAAGAGTTCGAGGATTTGAAGAAGAAGTTCCCGAGCTTTGTTACCGTCTACCGGGAATTGCTGTGTCATCAAAGCACGTGCCAGCAGCTGTCGAAGAAAAAGAACGACAGCTCGGAAGGGAACCTTTCGCATACAAAGGCCTGGCTCACTTATCTTTTTAAGCTCGACGCCTCAGGCCGGGTTTCTCCTCGAAGTCCTCGAACTCTGGAGGAGGTGCAGGACCAAGTGTCGGCCGCCAAGAGGGTAAGAACCACCGGCGACAGATTCGAGAGTCGGTCTGACTCTTTTGCTTATTTTTATCAAGACACTCAGCCGTTGTCCGAGAAGGCTCTTTTGGCAGGCTTTCTGATGGTATAGCTACGGAACTGCGTGGTCTCAGGAGTGGCTGGTTCTATTGAGAGGATCAGCCATAATTTTATCCTCTCTGCTGTGAAGCTGGTCTTTAGGGTTATACTAGCTCTTCTCCCGGCCATCGTGTGCAGCATACACCGTGGCCTTCGCATTTTCTCGTCCAAGGTCATCGTCGTGACAAGACGAAGGACTTTGAATGCATTGAATTACCCTATCATTATCTGATGGGGTGGCTACTGATACATTGTCGGTCTTTGATGAGGCCTGGCCCCGAAGATGGCGTAACTGCTGATGATGCTTTTATCTTCCAGTATCGCCGCATGCCTTAGGATTGTGAGACTATGCATGCCTGTCGGATGGCACTGGCGAGGGTGGACAAATACACTTTTTTCGTGTCTGTTCCTTAATTTACTGCTGAGAAAGTTAGGGCCGTACATCTTGACGGTATTAGGCCTCCCCACTTCTTATTCGGCAAGATTCTCCTTTGGCTGCATAACATTCGTCCTTCCTACCTGGTATACCGCAACTGTAACACTGCCTATTTGGAGCCTTACTTGTCCAATAGGTTCTCCCGCTAGTTTGGGTATAGCCAGCTATTCTTGGACAGTCCCAGCTCTTGCCTGGGTTTTGAAGGTAGCGTCCTTAACGGTATCAGAGCCTGGCACTATTATAACACGGTTCACACCCGTACCAGCTTCTTAGCTCCTGATGCTGGGGAGTCAAGGGAGATCTTGTATTTGGCGGCTTTATACCATGTCATGGCGAACAAGCCTCCTGTTGATTTTGACCCGGGTACCAACTTCATTGTTGGTACCGGTTTGGAGGAGAAGCCCAAGGGATCCAAGGCGAGGAAGAAGAGGGAGAACACGGTTGCTGTGTCAGACTCGGTGTCTGCCGATGCGGATGAAGAGGATGACGAACATGCTTCCGATAATTCTCTTCCTCCCGCAGAAGATGTAGTGGCGGATCAGCTGCCTATCGTGCCTGGTCCTTCGCGTAAGCGAAGCAGGCGTGAGCCCACCGTTGGCGGTATAACTTACTCTGTTAAACGGGCTGCGTTTAAGCCTCGTGGGCTGCTTATTAAGGAGAGAGGCGAGGATGACGCCGTTTCGGAGGTAAATTGAATTACAACCATATTCTTCTTGAGCTCTTCTTTCTCCTGAACTATGACCTAATCATTTTTCTTTTCTCTGTAGGCGTCAGAAGAAGGGGGCTTTCTAGAGCCGGATGCTGCTTCTGAGGTCGACCCGGCTCTAACTACTCTAGTTAGAGATATAAGTGCCGGAATTCTTGCCGCCGGGATTATCCCAGCGACGGCTGAGGTTCCTCCAGTTGTTGACGTCCCAACCCAGGGCGACATGGTCTCTGCTGAACCCGTCCCCGAGACTGCTGAATTTCAGTCGGGTGATGTTGATCCAGTTGTATATCCTTCCGGGGCGGCTGGGGCAGAGGAACCAGTTGTATTCGGTTCAGATGTCGCTGGTGAAGAGGCTGCGGCGGCTGTGAGCGAACCTCAGCCTCAACAACTTTCTCCTCGTAAGATAAGTCAAGTCTTGACTAGTGAGGAGGTTTATTTGCTCTACCATCACATCCTTCGGGTTAAGCTGATTGATGGTTGCTTCGGACATACAGGTCCTGCTCATTCACTGCCAACGACGGACATTATCGGGGGAGAGTTCGCCAGAGAGGATCTGGTGGAAGAGAATATACCTCCTCCTCCTCCAGCTTACATTGAGAGGCCTCCTACTGGATCGAGTTCAGGAGAGCAAGCAGTGGAACGGTCGGAGCCGGGAGAACTGGTCCCTGTACCCTCCTCTGTTCATGTGGCTCCGGAGATCGACCTGTCCGCCCTGCCGAGTCTCCAGATCCTTCGGGCTGCGGATGAGGAATTAGCCACTATTCAAGCGTCTTTTCGCTCGAAACTTGTTTTCCTTGTGGCAGGGGCATCAAGTTCTGGTGCATCTTCTTCGACACTGCCAGCTACTCTTTCTTTGACGTCATCTTCTTCAGAAGTCCTGGATGAATCATCAACGGATGTGGTTGACAGCTTCTACCGCCACCTGAAGCGAGGGGTTGAGGCTGCCGTGGAGAGGGGGCCTTCTTTTGTCTTGGCCCGTCAATGCGCCCGTGGCTAAATTGAACTCCTTAGAACCCTTCCCGGTGGGGCAGGGATAGTTGAGCTCCTGGAGCCCAAATTGCTAGAGACGGATCAGCTTGTGGCCCAGTTTCAAGTACTGCGGCAAGTTGATCTGTCTTCAGCAATAGATCAGGAGCGGGCCTTCCTCATCACTGCCATGGAGAAGGTAAGGGCTGCATGAGAAGCGTCCAAGCCGATTATAATGAAGGACCTCCGCGATCTCTCTCTGCAGTATGATCAATTGAGCCGCAGGGGAGAGGATTGCATTGCTCGGGAAGCGGCCGCCTCCCGTGGGATAATTGATACGAGAGAGTAGATCCTCGAGCTTCAGAGGAAATTGACTTTCTTAGAATCTGAACTCGAGGCCGTCCGCGCGGATAAGGAGCTAATTGTTAGGAGGCCGACAAGGTCACCGGTACTTCTACTGGCTTGGAGCGTGCTCTGAAGAGGCTTGAAGATGGCTGGCAGGCCCACGCGCATCTGGAGGATACGGAGCGGTTGACTCAGGAGGTCGAGCGCCGGGCCATGTTAGGGTTATATACTAAAAGCATCACTTTTGTAGTAACCTTATTTCCTTAAATTTTGAATGAAAATCATATGGGCAAATGTTTGCATATTATATTTGTTGCAAGTGTTAATGCAAATGTCTGATATTCTATATTGTAGATAATATGGTGTGTGGTATCACAGAGAAGATCATATTATCAGTTTCCTATAGAGTATATAAATAGTTCACAACCTAGATGGACTTGGACAATCTATTGGAAAGGTTATAGTATAATCTGGTATTAGTCTATCTTGACTATAGGTTTACACTAGTACACTTTGTGTGTATTGAACAGGACCACTTGAGGTTGTTCTCTTTATACTGACTACATAAGCGAACAAACACCTCTGTTATTATGGATGCTTGTACTCTTAATCCGGATATAATAACAGACATGTATATGTCGTGTGCATTACTTTGACTCATAAAAGAGTGAGATTCATTATAGATCAACAACCTCTATGAATTGGGTAATAACATTGTATGTATGATGGGCTATTGATTATAAATGGAATCCATATCCCGATACATCGGGTTGATGATGTCCTCTTAAGGAGCTCATAAGGATTGTCATGTAAACCCTGCAGGTGGATTATATCCGACATGACAAATAAAGTTGAGCGGTACTACTTAAGGATAAAAGATGTCGAATCAATATAGTTGTCAGTAACTTAATTTGATCGACGGACATACGATATCTTAACATGGGAAGCCAAAGGAGCATATAATAAAAGGAGCCCACAAACATAATTTGGGATTAGGGAGGTAGTGCAACAATAGCTCATTAGTGGACCGAGCTATTGTTAATGGGCCTGGATTGTGTTCAGGCTGAACACGGAATATCCAGATCCGTTAGGAGGCCTAACCCTAATTTCTTCTCATGGTCCCTGTCGTAGCCTATATATATCCTCTATTCTCTGGCCGCCAGATTACTGATCAAAAATCTAAAATTTTCTCTAAATTCGTTATTCACGTAAGAAGAGAAAGACAGGGCTGCCAAGGAGAAGAAAAGGTTAGGAGATCGTCGCCCATACGACGTCCAACTCGAGGAAGGAATACGTGCAGAAGATCTTAAGGTCGTCTGCTCGAGATTGCCAGGAATTACTTGTCTCCTTTCCACCGCAGGTATAATTTGTGAACCCTAGTTTCCGCCTATGAAGGGTTAGAACACGTATTAGATCTGTTTAACTTTCTATCGATCAATACGCACACCAAAGGAAGGGTCCTGGGAATCCCCAGTTACATCAGGCCAAGCAGCGGTTTGAGCGGTCGACAGCCGTGCTGAGGGACTGTCTCAGAGAATTATGTGTTACCGAACCGTAGTCGGCCTTTTTTTTCCTTACTTTCTTTGTTATTTTCCTTCATTTTAATAGGGACGCGGTCCCCGAACATGTAGTACTTTTGTTTTTCAATAAATGACTATGTTTACACCATCCATCATCTATTGTGCTTGTACCGTATTTTTGGTATTATGATGTTTGCCCCACTGGGGGACTTTTTGTGGACCTATTACCCTTGGCATACGTTGGTTTTAGGTATGGATAATAAGTTTGATAGAGATACCTAGAACAATTCCGTGGTGAGACGTAGAAGTTCTTGGTATTGGGCGAAAAATGCCATAGAACAGCTGGGCTCCAAAGGCATGTGATAATGAGAAAAGAGGCGCATGCACTAGGGGACCTAGTACATCATTTGTGGTCAACATCGGACATTTGTGGTCAACTGTGGACATTTATGGTCAACTGTGGACATTTTTGGGCCTATTATCCTTGACGTATCCTGGTTTTGGGTACGGATAATAAGTCGAGAGAAAACCAACATACTTACTTAGAGGTAATAAGGACGTGGTAAATATGAGGGTTTCTTTAATGGAGTCTTCCTACTAAGAGGTAATGAGGACGTGGCAGGAGTGGACACCACGAAGGGTACATAGAACAACTCAGAGGTAATATGGACGTGGAAGTTCTACGTGAGGGGTGGTTTGTTTTTGATGGAAGTGAAACAACTCAGAGGTGACATCGACATGGTTGTTTCGGGAAATTTATGGATCTGTTATCCTGTTTATGTACTGAAGGTGTGGGTACTAGATCATGAGAAAGATGCTCTTTTGGGAAGAAAGTTCAGAGGTATGATCATACATGACTTACTACCCAGAAGATGCGATATAGATTCATTTGGGATGACCGGAGCGTAAGTTCAGCGGTACCTGGGGGCACATAACTTAACAGTCCGGCTGATTTGGTGGATGTCATTTAGACATAATAATTCTTCAGGAACTTGCCGTTGACGGGCAACATGAGCAAGTCTCCATTTTGTTTTGTGAGACGGTAAGCACCATTGGAGAATACAGCCTCGATGACAAATGGGCCTTCCCACTTTGGCTGGAATTTGCCGGCGGTTTTGTGAGTCATAACCATCGACCTCCGAACTGCCAGAACGAGATCGCCCACTTGGAATGTTCTGAGTTTAACCTTCTTGTTGAAGGCTCCCGAGATGCGTGCTTGATACAACTCGATTCGTTGTTGAGCTAACAGGCGCTTCTCATCTAAGGCCTCCAACTCTTGTAGCCGGCGACGGTAATTATCATCCGTCGTCAATCGATAAGTGAGGGCGACAAAGAGCGAGGGGATTTAAGTCTCCAGTGGGAGAACTGCCTCACTCCCATACACCAGAGAGAATGGTGTGTTCCCGGTGGCCGTTCGGACTGTAGTACGGTACGCCCATAAGCATTCTCCAAGCTTTTCATTCCAGTCGCATTTGTTGGAAGACACGAACTTCTTGAGCAGCTTGATTATAGTTTTGTTGAATGCTTCTGCCAACCCATTCGCCACCGGATTTACGGTGTTGAAGCAACATTCTGTATTCGATGTTTGTTGCAAAACCGATAGAAGGCGTGGCTTGCGAACCGCGGACCGTTGTCGTAGATGATCCTTCGAGGCAGTCCGAAGCGATAGATGACGTGATGCTTGAGAAAGCTGATCACATTTGATGTCTTTACCTCTGCAAGTGGAACGACTTTCACCCATTTAGAGAAGTAATCCGTAATTGCCAGTATGAAGCGGTGTCCTCTGGACGAAGGTGGAGTGGTTGGACCAATGATGTCCAATCTCCATGCCTCAAATGGACAGAATACCACCGTCGGGTGTAGGAATTCGGATGGTTGATGTATAAAATCTGTATGGATCTGACAGGCTTTGTACTTTCTTGCATAGTCTATCGCGTCTGCCACCATCGTAGGCCAGTAATAACCCATCCGGCGAAGGCGATCTTGTAATTTCGGGCCAGGATGATGAGCCCCGCATATGCCATAATGTACTTCACGTACAGCTTCTTTGGCTTCTGTATTGGACAGACACCGAAGCAGTAATCCATCGTATGACCGCCTATATAGCATCTTGGTTTCTGTATCGTAGAAGAATATGAGCGAACGTCTTCTAATAGAGGTGGCTTCTTTCGGGTTCTCCGGCAAGATGCCATAAACTTCGAAGTCGATAAATGGGAGCCTCCAGTCCTGTGTCTCGTCGACCATCAGGGCAGAATAGCTTTCAGCAAATTGGACGTTGTTCTTCGGACATACCAACTCATGGCCTATTACGTCCACTAAATGATGAGTATATTTTGGGACCGCCTGGGAAGCGGCCAGTCCTGCTAAGGCATCGTCTTCAATGTTCTGGAGTCTCGGAACATGTTCTATGAAGAACCCTTTCAGAGACGTAATGATGGAAATCGCTACCTGATGATAGGGGATCATGTCTTCATGACAAACTTCGTATGAACCCCGGATCTGATTGACGATTAACTGTGAATCGCCATATGCCTCTAGGTACTCTACCCCCAGTTTTTTTGCAAGTCGGAGGCCGATAACCAAGGCGTTGTACTCGGCCACGTTGTTCGAGCAGGGTTCTGTAAGGGAATATGCCCGGTTGATCACCAAGCCAGAGGGAGAAATCAGTACCACTCCGACCCCAACGACAATGTTGCCCTTGGGCCCGGTTCTTGAAGCACCGTCGAAGAACATTAGCCAAACGGAATCATCGGAAGCCATATTTGAATTGGCGACCTCGTCTGGAATATTTTCATATATTCTGGTTGACTTCGAACATCGATGGGCTGCTAAAAGGTCCGCCAGAGCTTGACCTTTAACAGCCTTTTGCGGGACGAAGATCATGTGGTAGGGAGACAGTAATATCGCCCAGGTAGCGAGGCGAGAGCTGAGTGCGCCCGGCTTGGTCATGAGTACCCTTAGGGGGTTAACTCTTGATAGGACATGGATGGTTTGTCCTGTAACATAGTGTCGCATCTTCTGGATAACGAACACCAGAGCAAGGCATTCCTTCTCAACGGTGGTGTATTTATGCTCAGGCCCAATCATCATTCGGCTGAGGTAATAGATAGCTTGTTCATGCCCCGCATCATTGTTTTGTGCTAGTAAAGTACCGAGGAAATGCTCCATCACTCGTACATAAAGAAAAAATGGCTTTCCAGCAACTGGGGCCACCAGAACTAGAGGATTTGACAGATATTCTTTGATGTTGTCGAACGCACGTTGGCACTCTTCATCCCATACGAATGAGACGCCCTTCTTCATGAGGTGGGTGAATGGTTGTGACTTCAAAGTAGGTGATGTATCAGCTCGTAGATGTCTTTCTATCATATGGATTGATGTTAAATGGCTTATATCTTGGTGGGAAAGGGACATCTCTCCATGCAGCAGGATATGGTTATCGTATTCTAAGGTCTTGGAGATTTCTCGGACGTAAAACATAGCCTGGAGCTCCTGGACCTCTCGTCTTGCCTCCCTGGCCTCGTCTGCAGCGGTGAAAGACGACATCCCAGGAGGATTGTCGCCCGGGTTTGGCGTAGTTGTGTTTGACTCCGCATTGACCACGGGACCCAAGCTTGTTTGGCCAGCCGTCCTTCCTTGCAGAGCCGGTAGGGCCGCTTTGATCTCGTCCACGGACTTGACCAAGGTATAAAGTATGGCCTCCAGAGTGTCGATGCGTTGGCGATCATTGGAATCGTCTTGGTCGTTGTTCGTCATGAACACCGTCCTCACATGAGGAGAGATAGAAGAAACGGTGGAGGACGTGCCCTCTGAATTATACCCTTGCACTGAGAAATCGTCGAAATATGTAGGAATGTTCTCCTCTGGTTCGGACTCAGAGGAAGTGCCACTCCCTGCATAGGAGGCTGCCTCGTCTTGGGACCCGTGGACGTCCTCAGGGACGTCCGAATCTACTGCATCTGTGGGGGGGAATTGTTTCCCCTGGTGCATCTTCTTGGAACACCGGATTGTTGTGGACGTTCGGAGGGGTGCTACCCCCAGCTTTGGCTACCCCCAGAGATGTAGATGACGAATCTCCAAGTGTTGAAGATTTTGTCTTAGAGCGGGTGCCCTGATAAACTCCTCCAGTGGTGGTTATGGACAACCGCCTAGATGAGAGTTTCCTAGCCGCGCTAGTAGAGATCGGCAGGCTGGAAACATTTATCTTTTTCTCCGCCTTGCCGGTAGGGATCTTCCGAACAGAATTGCAGGAGGCGACATGAAGCGCCTCGTCTCCTGAGCTTTGTTGCAGGACCGGTCCTGGCTGCTGCAGTCGTTGGAAGACGGACTGCCGGTCCTCTTGTACTACCGCTTTCCTGCAGCTGCAGTTGACAATGACTTGAGTGCAGTGATGTCCATGAAAGGACTCTCTGCACACCAAGTTTTCTTCTTTTTCTTTACGTTTGTGAAGAATCACATCACGCAAGTCACTCGTTTTGTGGGCCCGGGAGTCCCGAGCACACGAGTGTATTGGTACCATATTTGCTCCCTGTTTGGAAGACTCTTAGGAACCACTCTGTCCGTTTGTCGTCGGGGGCTGGACATGGTCGGTTCTGTACAACTTTCTATCAGAGGCCTGCCTAACAGTAAGCGGAGCTCTCTAATGGTCAGAGGTTGGGACAGCTGACTGAGCTCGACGAGCCTACGCTGCCCTAGACTTTTTCTCTCTAGTACCCTAGGGCGCATAGTAGGAAGAGTCCAAATTGTGCCGTACAGAGTCTGGCACATCCTTATAAGAGCATTTGAGATCATGACCGCATGAGAGGCGATCGAAGACTAAACCCGAGCCGCATGGAGCAGATGGTCTGCGGCTGGGATTGGTGGCCGTATGAGCATTCATGCGGCTGGCTTATGTGGCCGTATCAGCATTCATACGGCTAGCAATTGTGGCCGCATAAGAATTCATGCGGTTGGATTTGGCTGCCGTGTGGGCATTTATGCGGCTGGCATTTGTGGCCGCATCAGCATTCATGTGGCTGGCATTTGTGGCCGCATCAGTATTAATGTGGCTGGATTTGGCTGCCGCAGGAACATTCATGCGGCTTGATTTAGTGGCAGCATGAGCCTTCATGCGGCTGGAATTGTTGGCCGCATGAGCCTTCTTCATGCGACTGACACCCTTATGCGGTTTCTTCCTAGACCGCATAGATTTCCTATTTGCTTCCTCAAGTCCAGCATCGTAGTGCTTTCCTCTGCCGGACATGAGAATAGCAGGGTCCTCTGCGGCCTAAAGTGGGGCCGCATGGGAGTTTTCTCCGCCGTCTTGTGCAGCAGAGAACGCCTCTTCAAGAGCTTGGGGAGGAGCGAAAGTCTTGGGCCTCCACTCCCTACGGGCCTTCTTCGTGCGGGCTCGCTTCTGGACCGGGCCAGCGCTCCCGTCGGAGAGCATTTCTTTAAACGCTTGCTGGTCGAAGCGAACAACCAGCATCTGTTGCGTGGATCCAAGCTTGGCTGCGTCCGATTGTGTCACCAACTTCTCAGCAGTGGAGAAGTAAGACCCCAGCAGAGTCGCCATCGTATTTGCCATTGATTATCGAAAGAACAGAACAGTTTTATGGGAGGACTGGACTTTGATTCACAATACAAACTCGCTCGTACAAAGAGAGCCTAGGAACAAAACCGAGGAAAAGCAATCTGAGTACAATTGTTTAGTTTTTCTGGGGGGTGATGATAGAGGCTCGGAAAAGTGCTATCAACTCTGTCTTACTCCTTGGACGATCGGATGTAGCTTCTGATCTAGCGAGGAAATGCTCTTTGTGTGTGCGGGGGTTGCTAGTCTCTATACTCGGGCTCTGCGTATATGACTCTGTGTGTTTCCAAGGGAACATCACCTTGCTATTTATAGGAATTGTGATGAGCGGGTGTGCAGTAACTGCGCCTTGAAAAGTGGGCGGTTGGAGATTGGTTAAGATTAACCTTGATCTGTTTGTTGGAAATCAATCCGAGCTGTTGAGTTGGTTGCAATAAATCTGCATTGTTATGATTTGTTGGTTGTACTAAATCCGAGTGGATAAGTCTTAGTCAATCTTCTGCCACGTGTCCCAACTGCCATTTATGCTGTGAGCCGCATGAACGGGGTGTCCTGGCAGAGCCGCATGAGTGTGGTATGCTAATTGAGCCGCATGAGGGTGGCCTCACAACCGAGCTGCATGAGGATGGCCTCCAACTGAACCGCATGAGGGTGGCCCCCAACTGAGCCGCATGAGGGTGGCCCCCACAACTGAGCCGCATTAGGGTGGCCCCCTATCTAAACCGCATAAGGGTGCCCCCTTCAACTGAGCCGCATAAGGGTGGCCCTCCATCTGAACTGCATAAGGGTGTCCCCCTCAACTGAGCCGTATAAGGATGGCCTCCAACTGAGCCGTATAAGGGTACGTCATGTCAGAGCCGCATGGAAGTCTTTGAAGCGATCCGCATAAGGAGCTTTGGAAATTGGTGGATCGTGCCAGCAATGAAGATTTTTCTCGTCTCTCTAGGAGCACGTCATTATGTCAGAGTTATCATTTTACCTTTATGTCAGAGCTGTCAATCCTCTGTGTCAGAGCTGCCGCGTTGCGTCAGAGCATTTAATGAGCCAGTGGCACAGAGTAGTTATGGCCAGCTATAGAGGCCTATTTTTGAACCGCATAGGGCCACGTGGCTTTTCCCGCATGGAGCTATCGGGGACTTTCGAGCCGCATGAAGCTCTAAGGGACTTTTGAGCCGCATGAAGCTCTAAAGGATTTTTGGGCCGTATGAAGCTCTAAGGGACTTTTGAGCCGCATGAAGCTCTAAAGGAGTTTTGAGCCGCATGGACTTTCCTATTCTTTTCCATGCTTCTACAGCCTCTAGTCGGGGATATCTTCAACAATACATGGTCGCCTTTCTTGAACTCCAAGGGTCGACGATGATTATCTGCCCCTGCTTCTGTCGATCCTGTGCTGCTCGTAGGTGGTCCTGTATCTTCTTTACCTTCTCCACTGTGTTCAAAACCAACTCGGGTCCTAATATCTGTCGCTCTCAGATGTCGCTCCAACAGATAGGAGATCGACACTTCCTACCATACAATTCTTCAAACGGAGCCATTTGGATGCTCGCTTGATAGCTATTATTGTAAGAAAACTCCACAAGATGAAGGTGGTCTTACCATGATCTGCCAAAGTCAAGCATACACGCTCCCAACTTATCTTCTAGCATCTGAATAGTACGCTCTGACTGGCCGTCTGTCTGCGGGTGGTACGTCGTGCTAAACTTTAAATGCGTACCCAAACTTTCTTGCATACTTCTCCAAAAGTGCGAGGTGAACCTTGAGTCACGATCCAACACGATGCTAACTGGTACACCGTGTAGCTTCACTATTTGCTTTATATACATATCTGCCAAAACTTCTGTGGACTGCCCCACTCTAAAAGGTAAGAAGTAGGCCGACTTGGTAAGTCTATCAACAATCACCCATAACGTGTCACGTCCACTAGGACTCCGGGGAAATCCTGTAACGAAGTCCATAATAATGTTCTCCCATTTTCACTCGAGAATGGGTAGCGGCAGTAATAATCCGACCGTCCTCTAGTGCTCGGCCTTCACTTGTTGGCATACCAAACACTTGGCCACGAAACGAGCTATCTTCCGCTTCATTTCGTGCCACCAATAATACTGTTGTAAGTTCCGGTACATCTTAGTTCCTCCGGAATGAACAGAGAAGGTCGAATTGTGTTCTTCTTCCATCAATTCTTGCCGTAGATCTCCATTAGGAACATAAATTTGATCACCACATCGCAATGTCCCATCGGGATGAATCCTCAATCCCGTCTGCTCTTCTGCCTCGGTCCTCTCTCTAAGCCGTCAAAATCTAGCATCCGTAGGCAATGTCGCCTTGATCCTCTCTACTAATGATGATTGCACTTGGAGATTGGCTAACATGCCATCTGCTCCAGGCAATACTACCGCAATACCAAGCTTCTGCATGTCTCTAATCAACTCCTTCTACGTGGTCAAGAAGTGTACCATGGGCTTACGGCCTAATGCGTCTGCCATGACATTAGCCTTGTCCGGATGATAATGTAGCCCGATCTCATAATCTTTCATCAAACCCAACCAACGTCGTTGTCGCATATTCAACTCTTTTTGTGTGAACACGTACTTGAGGTTCTTATGATCAGTATAGATATCTACCTTCTCGCCGTACAAGTAGTGTCTCCATAGCTTCAAAGCAAAGATAACTGCTGCGAGCTCTAGATCGTGGGTCGGATAATTCTTCTCATTCACCCTCATCTGTCTCGATACGTATGTCACTACACGGCCGTACTGCATCAATACGCATCCTAAGCCCTTCCCGGATGCATTAGTGTAGATCAAAAATTCTCCTAGGCCTGATGGTAGTGTCAAGATCGGTGCCGTGGTCAAGCACTTTTTCAACTCGTCAAAAGAGGCTTGACACTCATCTGTCCATACAAACTCCTGATCCTTGCAAGTTAGTCGAGTCATAGGTCCCGCTATTCGAGAAAAATCTTCTACGAACCTTCAGTAATAACCCGCAAGTCCAAAAAAACTTTTCACCTTGGAAGCTGATGTAGGAGCAGGCCATGCCTTTACTGCTGTGATCTTCTCCGGATCTACTGATATGCCATCTCCAGTAACAATGTGTCCAAGAAAAGATACCTCTTTGAGAAAGAATTCACACTTGCTAAGCTTCGCAAAAGTTGTGCATTCCTCAATGTTCCCAAAATAATAGATGCTGCTCATGCTCCGCTTGATTCTTGGAGTAAATCAAGATATCATCTATAAAGATGAATACAAATTTGTCCAAGTACTGGTGAAAGATCTTGTTCATTAAATTTATGAAGGCTGCGGGAGCATTGGTCAAACCGAAAGGCATGACCAAGAACTCGTAGTGTCCATCCTTGATCGAAAAGCCGTCTTCGCAATGTCTTCCTTCCGGACCTTCAGTTGGTGATAGCCCGATCGTAAGTCAATCTTGGAGAATAATTTTGCTCCACTCAGTTGATCGAATAGATCGTCTATACGCGATAAGGGATACTTGTTCTTCACTGTCACTGCATTCAAAGCTATGTAGTCGATACACATGCGTACTGTCCCATCTTTCTTAGGCACAAAAAGAACGAGCGCTCCCTATGGTGACGCACTGGCACGAATAAAGCCTTTCTCCAATAAGTCATCAATTTGTGTCTTCATCTCTACCAGCTCCTTGGGTGCTAGTCGGTAAACTCGAGATGAAATAGGCTCGGCTCCGGGAATAAGCTCAATAGAAAACTCAATTTCTCGGTCAGGTGGCAGTCCTGGCAAATCCTCGGGGAATACATCTTCGAACTCAGTGATGACAGGGTGCTGAGGGGTGTCCTGCATCATCATGTGAGTCCCCCATGTGGGTGCATCACAACTCTCCCTTCTTCCTTGGTGAACTCGAACTCCGTCGCATTCGGTGGTCTAAAGACAATAATGCCCTTATTACAGTCTATAAGAGTGAAATGCTGGCTCAACCAGTCCATTCTGAGAACCACGTCGAATGTCGGCATAAGAAATATAAGAAGTCGTGCTTCTATCTTCCTACCACATATTACTACAGGACAAAGTCTACAAACACCACTAACAGGTACGACTCCTCCAGAGAGGATTCTAATATTTTTAGATAAGGGTGTGATAGGAATGCTGTGTCTAATGGCAAAACTAGTGGCTATGAATAAATGAGTGGCTCCAGTGTCAAACAATGTAATGGCAGGAAATGAAGCAACTAAAACCATACATTCTATGACCTCTGCCTCTGTCTCTATATCCTCAACAATAAGTGAGAATACCTGCCCATAATTCTGTCCTAGACAATGATCTATGGCCTTGTTGTACTGTACGCCTTGAGGAGGCAATGGTGGGCGAGGTGCTCCTGCTACAGGCCGTGGTGCTGGAAGTGCTGGGGCTGTAGGCCTCAGGTTATGCCGTGCATGTACTATCGCCTGTTGCTCCGGACAGTCCTTAAGCATGTGCTGGTTGGATCCACATCTCAGGCACAATCCAAGGCAAATCCTGCAGTCGTTCTGGAGATGTCCTTGCTTTCTGCAGTAATGGCAAACGGGCTTCTGATAAGGTGAAGGCCTCTGCTGGTGCTATCCTGTGGACCTTCTGATAGGTCCTTCCTGAGTAGCTCGGGCTGGTGTAACTACGGGTGTATAGCATCTCGATGTCTGTTGCTGCTCCTTGTGAAGAATCTCCTGAGCACGAGCTTCTTTCAAGATAGCTAAATGGGAGACTCGAGACTGGGTAGTCGTATAAGACTTGAGCTCTGGTGCAAGCCCCTGATGGAATCTCCTTGCCTTCTCTAACTCTGTCGGGATCAGTCCCGCACCAAATCTACTCAAACGATTGAATTCTGAGTCATACTCATCAACTGTCATATTTTCTTGCTTCAGATGAAGGAACTGGTCATAGAGACCATCTCGAACAAGAATAGGGAAGAATCTCTCATAGAATAGATCATAGAACTCCTTCCAAGTGATCCCAGTGCCTAGTTGTCTTTCTTTTGCCTTCCACTAATGGTGGACATTATCCTCTAATAGTAGGTCCACTGCTGTCATCCAATCTTAAGCTAGCAACTGGGATGCCTTTAGTAGCTTCTCCGTACTAATGAGCCGTTGTGATACCTCGAGTGGCTTCTCCGTTCCTTTGAAGGGCTTGGGGTTCATGTCTGTAAAGTTTTTGATGTAGCCTTCATAAGTATGTAGGGCCGATGCTGGAGCTAGTACCGGTGCCAGAGGTGGAGGTGGAGGTCTAGCCAATGTTGTCATCATAGTCTGTCTCACCAGCTCAGTCTGCTGCCACTGAGCCTGTATCATGGCATACATGAACTGGGAAGTAGGGCTCCCATCAGTCGGTGGAGGAGGCATCTGAGGTCCCGACTGTTGTGGAAACTACTGAGGGAATGGTGGTGGTGGAGGTAGTGGTACATTCCCTTCCGGTGGCACGGTAGTGGTCTGCCCAGCCGGGCTGACTGGGGGTGCCACAATCTCTGGATGCACAGACGTCGGCGTCGTAGTAGGCTTCGACTGTCCTGGCTGGTATGGTGTCACCAGAGTCATTGGAGGATTCTGTTCCTCCGGGGTAGCCTCTTCACCAGATGTGAGGGCCAAGGAAGAAGTGCGTCCGCTTCTTAGATTCATACTGTTGGCACGAGGAAGAATAGGACAATATTAGGAGAGGTTAGATATGAGGTAATTCAAGTAATCAAAGGAATTTGAAAAGACTGGAAGTCAAGGGGTAGTAGTAGTTCTGGATGAGATACTATTCATATTCCTATATGCAGGCTTGTTGGGCACAATCATGTAACCCAACAATATTTTCTGACCTGTATGGGCCACCACAAAAACATGTAACGCTCTAGTCCCAAAATACATAGGACCAAGTACGTGAACATGCCAGTTGTACATATACGAAGAATACTCCAATATATGGAATCCTCGTATATGCACATAAGCTGTAAATAAAATAATCACAGGCCAGAATAATATAATCTAATCTCATCACAGCTCAACACAGAAGATAATAGAGTCCAGATAATAAATGAGTGTATCACAAGATAGTCGGGTGGACATACCCACTCCGAACAACAATGAAAATAGTCTCACAAGATCGGAGTCCAACCTCCACAAAATAGAAAGAAAAGAGATGCAAAAATATATACTACTGTCTCAATAAATGAATAATCTTGAAATCAGCAGGAGATGCCTCGTCATCAATATAGTATGGATCCAGTGTCGTTTCGTACTCCTGTGGAAACTCGTCTAACCCTGGAGAGATAACCAGGTCCTCAGCGGGATGTAACATGATACAAGAAAATACCATGTCATGTAAACTGTGATATATAATATAAAAGGAAAGGGGATGCATGCAATAGGGTTCCTGACCATTCTACTGTGAATATGCAGTTGAGAAACAATCCTTCGACGCATGAGCCCTCGTTGTAGATGGGATCGGCATAGTCCACATATAGGGCTCCAGGGGCCTACGTCCGTAACGTCCGAAGATCGTCAGAGGGCATCATGTGCAAGGGGTACGTCCATAACGCTCTGGGAAACGTCAGAGGGCACCTAGAGCCTGCGTCTCTGGAGGAGCGCACAGGTAATCAGGAAAGTGCAAAGAAGTCCATACGTCAGGTATTGTTCTCCCCACCCAATGCCTAGTATCATCCTTTCCATGACTGATATGAACCTCTAGTAACAGCCAAGTCTTCTAACATGCAATTCTATTGGTAGTTACTCCTATCCGTCGTACGCTCTATACGTATCGGTGGCCAGCCGACTACGCGGGTACGTATCCTACATGTGACTCACAACACGTGGTAAAGAAAGTGTCAAGGCCGTATAAGATATACCAATACTTCATCAATAATGGGTGGTCACTAGACTAAGTAAATGCAAGAGAAATAAATAAAAGCAAGAAAACGACAGATAGAGTCACTTGCACCCAAGTGTAACTTGGACGCACAGTTTTATAATAACAACAAATAAGATATACTAAAAATAATAACTGAAAATAAGAATATGTAAATCACAGAGTTAGATGGCAAGGTATCTTGTCTGGTGGTGCGAAGGTGGCAAGTCCAAGAATCACAATGTCAGAAAAAGAAATGTCACAATCTCCAAACAACTCCGGATGCTACAAACATCAAGAATGTACTCGAAATAAGTGATATACCTAGGAAATGCCTGTCCAAAAGCCTAATTCTGGAACATGGGAAAAATCATAATTTCGAATCAAAACGATATCCATCGTTAGACCCATTTTGCGCCGAAACGCGTACAATATCTATGGTCTCTAAAGTCGTCAAACTACATCTCTACGGATCCGGTTTGAGGAGACGAACCCAATGGTAAGTCCAATTTTGGATTCCGATGAGCCGTGCACAAAATTGTCTGTTGATCGGGTCACGGGCCTGCCAAATTGGGGTTCCAATCAACCTTCTCAGAATCGGATCAAACTTGTCTTACAGGACTAGAAAATTAATACGGTCCTGATGGCGCAAGTTTTGTCTCGAAACGACGAACGTGCACGAAGTTATGACCAAGTTTGCAAAAGGTCGATATGGGGGTATCTTGACGGATACACGCCGATTTCATCGCGCACACGCAACGAAATCGAGCCCCGTCAGTTCCTACACGTCGGCAACATCCATACGCGCCTTTCGATGCTTATAGTGCGCAACCACATCGTCCGGTTTGTCGGAGCACATGCCGTATTGGGAAAAGTTTTCTAATTTCTAGAGTTTTAAAATATGTTTTTTCTCAAACTTTGTTACCAAATAACTTTCTTCATAATTAACGAAACTAAGTTCTACAAGTTGGGTTCTACTCTCGTATATGTTGTCTTCCTATGTTTGAAGTTTGTTTTTGAAAACTCAAAGTATTTGGCTTGGAATTTGACTTCCAAGTCGGGGTTCGATAGCTTGTTGTTCTATTTTACAACATGTTTGGGGCTGACTTCGCCTCGATTTTTCGAGCGCGTCAAAGAGTCCTTTCGAAATTCATCTGAGGGATCTCAAAGAGGGTTATACAGGGTCTCTATAGCAGTTCACAAATCGCAAATCTGTCGAGTAGATTTGAAGAAAAATTAGTGGGAAGGGGAGTACCTGTCGGTGTACTCGAACAGAGAAAACTCTGTTGCTGTCGGTTTTCAGCAAGTTAGGGGGTCTCCGGCGCTGCTCCGGCGGTTGCGGATGGGCGAGAGGGAGAGCAAGGGGTCGACGCTTGCTCTGGGTCGAGAAATTTATAGGGTAATCGCAAGTTCAGAGTTCTCTTTCGGTTTCGAGAGTCGGGATTATATACTCGGATCTCCAAATCCGAGATGGCTTTATCCATCCAATTCGAATCAAGTTTGAATCTGGATTGATAGCAATCCCATGGAGAATTGGATTTGGTTTTATAAGAAAAGCTTGGATGAAATCTTAGATTTGATTTTGATTCAAATCAAAAGTTGTAATCTCTTTTCTTTGCACTCAGCTACAGCGGGAAGTAACAGGGGTTCGGGTTAGGGGTGGCTACTGTTCACTTGGTGAACAGTAGCGCAAGTTTCTTTTTTTTTCCTTTCAATACTTATATAAAGACATATATAGATGGGTTTCTTATAATTTCTTGGTTTCTATAGGAATATCAAATACACTACATAAAATTCAGTATTTATATGCATTAATCATATATTTCTAATAAATTTTTTTATATAATTCTTATAACTAAAATATATATATATATGCTCATGCATACAAGTAATTAGTTCAATAATTTCCATTAATAGTAAAAACATTTCCTAAAATTTTATAAACTCAATAATCCATCAATACAATGCCACTAGATATTTGTGAGCAGTATATATACTGTATAAATCATAATACCTATCTACATAGCACCTTTACATAAAAAAACAAATTCCTAAAATACTATAATTCTATAATAAATAAGATCTATATATAAAATATATTGAGTTTACAATAATCGACCTCAAGAGTAGCATGGCCCCGCTGCCTCTGCACCTACGCGTGATCCGCCAACCAATGACAAATCCAGCAGGTTGCCTACTACCAATCAGGCAGGACCATCCTCGTCTACTCCATCGGCTATAGGCTCCACAACGCCGACCGAGATACAGCAGGCCATCAAGGAGCTATATGCTCGTCATGATGCCAAGGAGAAGCAATCAACGCTCCGAAAGATTAGGATCTGGCAGCCGTACCCTGCCGAGTGGGACAACTTCGTCTATCCTCCCAAATATAATCTGCAGACGCTTACACCTTATGAAGGGAAGGGGTCTCCTCGACAATACTTGAGGTACATTGCCACAGTAATGGGACACCTACGAAGGAAGACGCCCTCCTGTCTAACATATTCATAGGAGCCCTGCAGGGGGTAGCCTGTGAGTTGTTCTGCAGTCTTTCGGACGACTGCATCTCGTCCTTTGAAGACCTGAAGACTTGG
Organism: Iris pallida; assembly: GCA_029216955.1. Classification (NCBI taxonomy): domain Eukaryota; kingdom Viridiplantae; phylum Streptophyta; class Magnoliopsida; order Asparagales; family Iridaceae; genus Iris; species Iris pallida. The sequence goes on along the minus strand of JANAVB010043820.1, from coordinate 7,893,569 downwards.
TTCGTGGACTGATTCTACGAAGGAGGCATGGATATGACCATGTCGACCCTCATGGAAATTGTCCAGAGGGATAAAGAGCCTATCCGCGCATACATCGAGCGCTTTCGCCAGGCAGCCCTCAGATAACCACCCGACATGCCCGAGCCCATGCTTATGGACTCCTGCCGCAAGAACATGCTGCCCACTATAAAATTATGGCATAGTACTCCCTGTACGGAGTGGACGCCTTTCATTACAGAAGCGGATGCCGCACAAAAGAAATCCCAGGACGTGCAGCTCCAGAGGCTACACTTTCCTACACCCGAAGACACGGGGAGATGCTCGTACAGCAACAACCCTAAAGTCGAAAAAGGCAAGCAAGCCATGACCGTCAACATCTCCAAAGGTTCAACAGCTGCGAACCCCAAGTCTGCGGAAGCGCAGAGGCCGAGGGAGACTTACTCCTTCAATGACGAGGATACGCTGGAGCTCTTCGAGATGCTTACGAAGAGTGGCAAACTGTCCATCCCGCCACCCAGGCGTCCCGATAAAGTAGAAAAAGTGGACCATCCCAAGTACTTCCATTGTCACCAATACGTCCATCACTCAACACAGGACTGCTATGTATTGAAGGGACAAATTTAGCACCTCATTAATGCCAACATCATATCGTTGGATTACGAAGAGAAGACAGTCACAGCTAACATGGTTACTCTCCAGTTCGGGAGTTTTTCAGCCACAAAGGCACAAAACAGCATCATCCCTACTCCAAAGGTGACGATGGAAGTAGTCAACCTTCCGCCAGCATGGGACAACGCTCAAGGGCTCATCTCGTTCTCCACGCCTCGAGACGGAGTCATGAGGGTCCATCCGGACTAGGCTCCCAACACGATGAACCAGTAATCATCATGAATCTCTCGAAAAATATTTCATGACCTCGCTTCTGAAATGTTATCCTAAGATGTGTCTACCATGTACTCCCTACCTCTGAGTAGTCACCTCCTCCATAATAGTTGTAAGCTGTCATAATCCTTAGAAAATATTTTACATCCATATTACCTCTAAAGTGTTATTCTACATCGTGTCTACTATGTCCATATTACCTCTGAATAGTCATCCTGTTATGATAACCCTAAAGTTATCATGACATCCTAGAAAATATTTTACGCCCATATTACCTCTGAAGTGTTATTCTATATCGTGTCTACCATATCCATATTACCTCTAAGGAGTCAACCCATTATGATAACCCCAAAGTTGTCATAACTCCCTAAGAAAAATAGTCACCTCCATATTACCTCTGAACTATTATTCTAGGAAGAATGATGCTTACCATGTCAATATAACCTCTGAGCAATGTACCCTTTCCCTGAAAATTCCCCACAATTGTCATATATAGAACCCTTCACGTCTATATTACCTCTGAGTCAATCTATACCCCAGGAAAGTATATCCTTACCATGTCCATTTACCTCTGAGTAAGAAAAGTGTCTCTACAAAACTCCCGTGTTTGAGATGCCATATAACCTCTGAGTAAATACCCCGTCCCTAATAAAGCTGTCCCCACTGAGGGAATTCTCATCTCTGTACATGATTCACAACCATGAAGATAGACAAAACAGAGAAGGGAAAACAAAAACTTCAGATACAAAGAAGGCAACGTCTTCCATTACAAAAAAAATACATATGGTCCCTCACAAGTTGAAGGACAAAAAGGAGCAGGAAATCAAAACTGGGAAGACTGGACCTGAAGGTCTTCCAGCCGGCTCATCAGATGAGCCCTCCGCTGTGCGATCCATGCACGGGCCCTCCTGTCGGCCTTCTGGCGTCTGGTAGTTTCGTCTCCGACAGGGGTCCAAGCCTGACGCACAAGAGCCAATTCAGCCTGACGGACGTCGATATTCGTCCTCTCTTCAGTCAGAGCCTCCGAACGTTGGTGAAGGACCTCTCCTTGGTCATCTGATTCCTTTAGGTCACCCTCGACAAGGACCAAAGCATCTGTCAGCTTCTGAATTTGTTCCCGTAGGTCTCTACAGTGCTCCTCCGTGGCAGTGCGACGGTAGACTCGAGCCCCTTCGACGTCGGCCAGTTCGACAATCTTTGATTCGACCTCCACAAGTCGATCAGAAAGAGCCCGGCGGATCTGTTCTTGGTGGAACTCCTCAAAAACTATCTTCTCCAGTTCTGCTGTAGCTAAGACAAGCAGGGTGCGATCGAGACCGTGGAGTCCAAGGGCAACAGTTTTTAAGTCAGCCAGCAATCCTTTTGCAATCACGACCTGAGCCTCATATTCTGGATAATTGTACAAGAGCTGCAACTGACCTTCCACTAGGTCTCGGATCCATCCGGCCAACGGCTGACCGTACAAGATGCCCTCTGTACCACGAGTCAAAGCATCGTGGATGGCCTCCAACAGAAGCTGGGCACAATATTCCTTATCAGCCAGACTCATTGAAGTCTCTGGAGAAGCTGCAACCCAAGGACCAGGAGCGGAAGCAAGAGTTGACTTTGCCCCTATACTAGAACGGACACAGAAGGAGCCGTCGGTGAGATGCTCGATGGTTCGGAGGGCATAGTTGTCTCTACAACCACCGTGACTGTCGAGACTGGCCTTGCAGAAATTCCTTGGGCCCTGGCTTCGATGGTTGTATCGTCGGTCGTTTGCCCGACAGTCAGAGCAACGGCTCCAGTACGGGCCGACATGAGGACAGGAGGAGGAATACCTTCCGGATCAAAATGAGCAGCGATGGCGTCCCCCTCATCTGCTCCCACATTTTGAGACGCATCAGGCGCAGGCTCTTCAGAAAATCCCTGCGCTGACCAAGAAGGTCCCGCCTGCTCAAACCGCATAGCCATAAGATATGAAAGGAACGGGCAAGTTCGAAGAATAAAATACTTACCCCTGAGGTCCCCAATATCGACCATGCAGGCACAGGAGCATCCGACCACCATTTCCTTGATGGTCAAGCTGAAAGGAAGGCGCCCTCCTTCTCCTCCGGCGGCTGCTCTAGTCCTCACTGATGAAGAGCTAGAAGATTGCGTCTGCACCGATACAGAGGCCCACTCTTTCGATGATGTAATCCCTCGGGACATGATATCCCACTTCATCAATAGAAAGTTGTCATCGAACTACTCGGGCGCGTGCTGGAACACCAATTATTTCATAGACAATTCTATGTATAAACTACAGACGCAAGTGACAACTGCCAACCATGTGAGCCAGGTTGTCCCTGCCCGGGGCACCTACTTCATAATTCCAGACAGGAAAAAGAAGAGGAACCCATCAAATTCGGTCGATTGGAGCATCCGTAGCGAATAAATCCTGAAGACCCAGATCTTGATAGCGGCAAAATACAGTTCTACCACTACACGGCGCAGGCCAAAAACCTTATCCAGAAGATGGGCTACGACCTGAATAGCAACAAGGGGAACAATTATGGAAAAGGCCGACGTTTTTTCATACGGATTCATACCCCAAAGGAAAAAGATGAAAACTACTACCAACGTACTCGTCGAGGGCTGGGGTATGTTACACCTACGACCATCTCAGAAGATTCAGAAGAAGAAGTTATGAGGCACTCACACTATTCTGACTCCTCAACTTGGGACTTCGATATCAGCATGGGTCAAGTCCTAAAGAAGATGTTGTCTGCTAACATGATCACCAATCAGTTAACCATTGAAGACAATCAGCACAGGTGGTTATAATAGATAGAAGCGTTGGATAAAAAGCGCTTGCTTGTGCAGCAAAAGATTGTGCTTTTCCATGCTCGCATCTCTAGGGCCTTCAATAAAAAGGTTCGCAAAAGATCCTACCAGGTGTGCGATCTCGTCTTGGCAGTATAGAGACCGCTGGTGATGACCCATAAGACGGTTGGGAAGTTCGAGCCCAAGTGGGAAGGACCATTCGTCATAGAAATGGTGTACACCAACATTGCTTATCGGCTAGCTAAGCCTAATAGGGACTTGCTAATAATGTCCATCAACGGCAAGTTCCTAAAGAAGTATTACGTCTGAAGGCAGAACCAGCATAGGCACCCACATCCCCTAAAAAGGGTACCTATGAGTTCTGGTAAGGGGATCTCTCGCTCTCCCTCCTATATATTCTCTTAAGTAGATAAAGCACTTCACGTCCACATTATATCTGGATTGCTTCTCTACGGTTGGAAGACGTGACTACCATGTCCACAATACCTCTGAGTAGTCGTTCTTCTTGCATCAGTACTATGATTATCCCGACGGTTTAGAAAATAGTTCACGTCTATATTACCTCTGGATTGTTGTTCTTTACCTCGGCAAAGATCAAGCCTACTACGTCCATATTACCTCTGGTTAGGCAAATCTATTATAAAAATTATATCTTTATTCTGGAGGAAAAAGCAAAGGGAACAAGAAGGCGTCAACATATGAAAATACGTGGCTACAAAGACCTATTACAGACTCTTCGTAGTTACATAAACAAAAGCAAAAAAAGATGAAATTGCGGTAGAAGATCTCAATAGCGTGGGCGAGGCGGTGACAGAGCCAATCACTTCCTGGTCAAAAGGAAGCCACCGCCCGAAGCTGCTACTGGTCCGAGCCGGGGAGGAAGACCAGAACAAGACTTCCCTATCTCTCCAGCTGGCCGGCGAGAGCAACCATAGCAGCAGGCCTTGCTATTCCTCGGTCAGAATGGCAAGTAATCCTAACCTAGGAAGCAGAGGTTCAAGATTCCACTGACGCCCACGACATCCAGAACGCAGGACGTCTCGAGATGCAGTGGTAGTTCTACTACAGCTTCTTTGGATAAAAAGATATGCCACCGACGGCCGTCTCAAGCAAACTCCAGGGTCGTCAGGAGCTGAACATCGGACAAGCAAGGCCATTGTTGAAGCAGCTGAGTCCTCTTTTGAAGGAGGACAGTCCTTTATATAGGCTGTTAGCATGGTCCAAGCACGAGTCAGACATCGGTCAGAAGGAAGCTTACAAGTTAAGCTAAAACTCTATTCCATAACAGATGGCAGTAATACGAGTGACTGAAAGAACGTAGCTCTGAAATATCTCGGCTAAAGAGATTCACGATCCCTGCAAAGATGCAAGTAGCCCCAATATCAAGAAGCCATCAGGAGCCCATGCTCTGAAATGATGGCTCAGGACCATTAATGCTAAGAGCTAGGCGTGACACCAGCCATCACCCAGCTCGTACAGTCCTGATGTATGTTCATGCTTCTGTTCAAAGTATCCCGAGCTTGACTCAAGTTCGGAACACTTTGAAGGGGGTCTTGTAGAAGCATAAAAAATTTCAGTTGAAGATATCCCTTCGCCAAAGCGCAGAAGATGCAGAAGACTGAGGCTCAATACTAAAAAGATAAAACAGAAGATATAAAGAGAAGTCCTTTTATTGTCATATCTACCAAAGTCTAGTACAGACACATCAAGACCACACATAAGGGACTAATTATGTTCTTCTACAAAGGATCTAGTATAGATTCGACAGAAGCCTAGAAGGATCTATAAGGGATGCAATCTTCATCGAAGCGCAGCCTTCCTTCTTCTCGATACACATGTTGGAGGATTGAACTCCACCGAAGCATGTTCTGATATTCTTATGGGCGCAGCCTCTCAGAAGTATATCAGTAACTCAGCACTTTGAAGAAGCCAGAGTCTTCAATCCAATGGTGCAGCCACCTACTTGCGCCAACGTCAGGAATAAGATGGTGGTAGGGCCCTCCTCCTCTTCTTTTATTCCCAAAGTCAATGTCTTCACTCCAGAGGCGCAGCTATCTACCTGCGTCAATCTCAGACGCGCAAGACTGTCACACCCTTTATTTTGCAGCCAACATCTCCACTGTCAGAGGCACAACTACTTACCTACGTCCGTATGAGGTACAGGATGGTGATATGCTCACACCATCTCCATTCCTACGGCGTAGTCATCTGCTCCGGATCAGAAGCTTAAGTTACGTCTCTACAAAAGACTTGGAAACTCCCATCACAACCAATGTAAGTTAACCTATCGCTCCAAAAGCATAGTAACCTCGCCAACCTAAAGCACAAGCCTACTTATCGCCTACAACACAGTGACTCTGGTAGCCCAAAACACAGCTTTGTAAGTTGCTCTATACGTACAGAAGTCTCATCGTCATTCGATGCCAAGTCCACTCATCGTCTGAAAGAACAGAGGTTCCGTCGTCTCCAAAAGCACGGTCTACTCGTCGCCACAGAAGCACAGCAGCACTTAGTCCTCACCAGAGGCGCAGAAAACATGGGTCCACCCCAATTGGTTTGTTTAAACCACCTCTTGTAGAGAAGATTGGAATTAAATCATGATTGATATCATATCAGATTGATTTAAATCTTAGACTCGGGTCAATTGACTCCAAATCTAAGATGAAATACCAAGATTTACTCGGCTGTATCCGAGCAAGCAAATTGGCATGCGCCATGTGTCACCTCCTTCGGTTATGTTTATAACCTCCAGAGATCTTGTTTGAGGAGAATCTCGATGTCCGCCACGTGTCAGCACCGCAAAAGCTCGTACCGTACAATGACGACAGATTCTTTTATATCTTAAGAACCCTAATGCATATCGCATATGTGCTCGATTCTCTATAAATAGAAAGAGTTCTTCTTCCACCAGAGCATCGAAATCGATAGAGGGAACATCAACAATCGACAATCTTCAAAGGAGCAGCGATATCCATCCACAAAGAGTCGACCACCCTCATCCACCTATCAACCAAAGAACCAACCAACCAACCATCTTCAAGGGATCTTCTCATCCAGACAGCTTCTTGATCGGTGACCCCAGAGTCCCATCAAAGGTGCCAAAGAGCTATAGCAAGGTTGATTCGTCATCAGATCATCAACGGAGTAAAAGAGCTGCTGTAGTGCTCGATCTCCACTGTCACACTTTTCTAGAAACCTTTTCTCCCTATACTTAGAATATCATGTTTAAGATTTCCTTCTTTATACATAGATACCTTATACGTTCAATAAAGAAAAAAGTTCGTTCAACCTTTTGTTACGTCGAACTATGGGTTTGACTCACAATACGTGCTGCTCTTCCACCAATGATCCTGGTGCATTTTATGTGCTGAAACTAGATCAGGGGGCACATCACTTATGTGACCACTCGGACGCTTGGCTTTTCTATGCGCCTGAAGAGAATGTAAATATGAACCTCTCCTCATACAATTTTGCGTATTGTGATCACTCAAAAACATAGATCGAAGGAGATGACTACTACGCACAATTCATCCCTCACGGGGCACACTTGTGCTACAGTCTCCAACAACTACTGCTGTTGTAAGACAGTGGTTCCACCACCAAGGCAGTCCATGTTCTAGTGACTACAACTTGCTGCACCTGTCCGACATCATCTCCAAAGCATGATGCCAATTGAAGACTTTTTTGTTGGCATAAAAAGTCTACTACAGCCTATTCTAAATTCTACGGATAGGCACATCAAATCCTCGTCTCAGCACAGGTGCATCCCCAACCGAAGCAATTATTAAGCATAACGTGGTTTGGCAATCAGTCTAAACCCGGTGGCTCTTCCAGTATAACGAAAGTCGGGGCACGATAACCCCGATCTTTGGATACAAAAGCACCCAATGCCATCTTGTAGAAGAACACTGCCGACAAGGGGCTCGAACATAAGTTGTTATGTCCATAGCTCTCCCGGCACATCTCAGTCTTCTGAAAGAGTTTATCGTCAAAATCAAAGCTTCTTTGAACGAGGAGATCCACAATCCGCATTGCCAAGGAGGAGGATCGGTCGAGTTCATCTCAAATGAGAAGTTTGGATGAAATGAATGAGAAAACTCTCTACAGTACTATTTATAGGTCAGGACAAATCAAACCCATATGCCAAGTGGCAATGTCACTTCCCATTCCCGGAATACGTATTATAAATACATGTGCTGCTTTAGTATATTTATTTAATAATTATCATGTATTGTTCTGTATTTAAATTCTATTAATTTTCCTGCAATTATTTTTTTGTATTTTTACTTTCTGCTTCGCTTTCGTGTTCGGCCTGAGTTGGTTTATTTTTCGGCCATTGGATGGTTCACCAAACCCCACCTACCACTACCCTTGCATTTAAAGCCCCTAAACCCTTTCTCTCTCTTTATTACTCTCCTGTACCATTACTCTTTTTCTTCCTCATAACTCTTCCCACCTACCAGCCGCCTAGGGAAGTGCCAACTTGCATCATAATGGATCCCCAATATTTTTGTTCCATCATCTTCCTTACTTGATTTTAAGTCTCTTTAGTACTTAGCATTTTCAATTTTCATGGCTCATTTCATGTAGATCTAAGTTTAATGCATTTTTGGATTTCTTGGGTTTTGATCTAGTAACTTTGTTATTTTTCAAGTTTCGATGGTTCCATGTTGTAGAGAATTTTGTTCTACCCTATTTTGACCTATGGAAGTCCAGATTTGGGCTTGGAATGAAGGATTTAGGGAGCTTGGAAGCAATGGCTTCCCATGGTTCTTCTTCTCAGAAAATGGAGAAGAAGAACAGTGCTTGACCGCATGAGTTTTCATGCGATAAGTCTTCTCCAGCCGCATGAACTCTGAAGTGTTCGGCCGCATGAAGTATTTCGGTCGTATGGAATATCTGGCCGCATGAACCATTTAGTTCTCGACCGCATGAACATCTTATATTCCGAGCCGCGTGAGCGCATGAGTACCCTGGCAACAAGAAGTGCTGGCCGCATGAGTATCCTGGCCGTATGAAGTTTGAGCCGCATAAGGACCCGAGTCCTATTTTAGCAGCATAGGCGCATGTCTTCTGAGCCGCATAGGCGCACGTCTTCCCAGCCGCATGAGGCCTTATAGCCGAGCCGCATGAGACTTTATTCTTTTCAAGCCGCATAAGGCTTGTGATTCTGAGCCGCATGGACTCAGTTCACCCGCAACTGCATAGGCTCGTGCTATTCCAGCCGCATGAGATTTTACTGTTCCCGCCGTATGAGTTTGAATCCCAGCCGCATGGACTTAGGTTTCCTGGCCGCATATGCATATTTTACTCAGCCGTTTGAAACAATAATTTTTCGGCCGCATGAGCTCTAGCCATAATGCCTTTGGGCTAATTCTTGTCCCGAATTGAAATTGATTGACATTTATTAACATGGATTGTTATCTTATCATTAATTAACATTTATTATCACCTTGGCATTATTAACATTAATTATTATCTTGATTAATAATTGATCATGTGCTCCTAGTTGGAACTAAGAGACTGGCTAGTCGTCTTATTGAATTGAATGAATGAGACATGTTTATATTAACTATGAACTATTATAATCGACTGGCCGATCCCGAGTATTGATATACAGGTACATGCAGGCTTCAATTTAGATATTTATTTATTTATTTATTTTCTACAAAGCAGCATGTGTACTTTATGGTCAAGGCATGATTATCCCGTGGATAGTTTTGATTGTTGCATTACGCTATGTAAGACCTACAACCTAACCACACGGGTATCGTTGTAGAGTTGTGCATGTCGTGCTTGTACGAAAGTACTTATTTTGAATGACCATGATCCACGGCATGGGATTTTACTTAACATAGAGGCTATTAAGTTAAATAAAACAATGATTGCATGGAGAGAATGGATTCCCGAGTTCTTATATGGCAGCCCTCTTTGGGACTATTAGTGCCTGACAGGCCGGCTGGTTCCCACAGATACTACAAATCTGCCACACGGGCAGGAAGCGGTATCTGCTTATATTATTTATTGTATATTGTATATTGATGACGGGCGTCCCGTTGGGACTCGTCTAATTCATGATTAGCGCAATTGATTGACTGGATAGACTAGCCTTGCTTGCTCATAGTAAGAACTGAGGAATCCTTATTGCATAATTCCAGGATAACTTGGAACTCACCGTAGCAAGCTGTAGTAGTTGCATGGCCGTTTAAGTTGACTTGTTTGTGTACTGTACCTACTCTGTTACCTAACGGAGATGATCAGAATGTCAGGACATGACGGGCCAACTTCTGTCCTTGTTTGGTTGAGAGGTTGGTTCAAAGTGTCGTGATGTTATGTGAATTCCAGTAGCAAGCAGAGATCTATACACCATATTCTCTCATTTCTGGTTTTAATTCCTCACATCGTGCTTCCTTATGGTACTTGCTATTAGAGGTCTAACCTCTCTGGTTTTGCATGGCCAGATTTATAGCCGGTTCCCGAAGACTCAGCTTACTTCTACCTCCAAGATGGTCAATACTAGAGGAATGATCGCAGGAGGACTCGAGTGGGTTCCTTACTTCCCCGTTCGTTTTGTTATTTACTTTATACTTTATCGTTGGGCACCAACATGTTAGTTGGATTCTCTTGTGTTTACTTTTACATAATTGTAACTAAGTCAGGCTGCAGCTGATAACAATTGTGTATACCTTGCTACATCATCTGGCTGTGTTTTGTAAAGCCAGATATCAAGAACATTTTGACTGAACGTTTGGGACGCCTTACTGCTTTATCTTACAAGTTCTCTATTTTCTGTTTCTTGTTTGAATGATTGAGACAATAGGTGTGAAGTGACCATAGTGAGACTTTCATGTAGTATGCACCCCCTTGTCTTTTAGACAACGTTGATCGTATTATACGGTATTCATCTACCCGTAATACGTAGCTAGCTGAGTCATTCTCCCGCTCTCAAGTATTCTGGTTCTGGGGCGTGACAGGCAACTTCTTCAAATTCAGTACAATGAACTTGCATTAATGATGATGAATCTACCATCTCAAACTCAGCTAAGTCAAAGAGTCATCAATGCCTTGAAAGACTCAACAAAGCTGACCGAAGCAGATGCGCCATGCAGCTTATGTGCTCGTCAGCTCCATGCGCTGCATATCTAATGCGCCCACTTAAAAGCACTCCACCCATCAAAGCATTTAATGCTAAAGTAACCAAAATGACAGCAACACTTGTCTCGAAGTTTGAGCAGTCAGCTTTTGCAGAAGACAAAAAGATACAATCATCACTCTTTTGTCGGTTACGGCTGTGCTCTGCCACGTGGCCAACTGATCACTTGTATACGCTCCCGCAGCCATGCCCTCAAACTCTGTATGTGCCTCAAAAGCCATACGTCTAGACTTGCCCTTGTCAGAAGCTAAGTCTTCTCATGTGCCAGATCCTAGGTACATCCACTCAAATCACCTTACAAAGATCTTCGAGTAATGGGCACACACCACGTGTCGTTGACACAGTTCTTCCTACGAATGGGTGCCAACCACCCAAGATTTCAGCAACAACTAAATCTCAGCAACAGCTATGTAGAAGCCTAAAAAGTACAATCAGCATCAGGCGCTACTTATAAATAGTGTCTGCAAATAAATCATCAAGTGGCACCAAACATCAGATGGCGCAAGACATCAATAGACGCTGGTTATCAAGTGGCACTACCTGCCATATGGCTATCTTTTTAAAAAATCTAAACAATTATCATCATGACTGATAACACGTCAGTCGAGAAATCTGTTCGAATCCCTAGCGTGTGGCGCTCGAGAAGATTTTGTCAGACATGTCAGATTCGTCATAAATGACCAACAGCTGTCTCGCACCATCTGCAGTTGGCGCGAGGTAATCAATGACACCATATCATTTAGAAATTCACAAAATAGTAAGTAGGGCCTGGCGCTACCTAGCAGTTGGCGCTACCTAATCAAATCATCCTGAAGCAGTTAGATGACGTGGCACACATACAACTAATCTCGAAGAACGTATCTGTGATACTGCCCATGACCATGCGTATATCAATTACAGCATGCCACGCGTCCAAGTAGTTAAACCAACCGTTCACGCCAAGGGATGAATGGAGCGCCAATTGCAGTGTGCGCCAACCAGGATAACTACTTAACAGTTATCTCTAAACTCTATAAATAGAGTTCCAAATCACTTTCAAAGGATCACTAATGATCATAATATCCTAAGCACTTGCTGCAGCACTCTCCAAAGGCTTTCTTCTTCAACATCACATCGTCCAAGGGATAAAGTGATCATCTTCTGATCAGATTCCTATAGTTGTACTTCTCTAGAAATTAATTTTACTCTTGTACTCTTTTCTTAGTTTATAATCAAACTTTTGTTTTTGCAAACAAAATGGTGACTCTGCTGGGAACGACTTTCTCCTCCGACGAGAAAGTGACAACTCAAGTGATATTACGTCAGTCGGTATGACGTAGAAGAATTTGGTCGTACAAGTTGACCAAACTGCCTACGAAGCCATGATTGGCGTAGGGGTGCCAAGTGCACCACTGTTGTTGCCAAGAACAGGACGTGCGTTATCTGGACTCCGAAGTCCTCCAGTGAACCAATTATGACTCATGTGCCAAGCTTGGAGAAAAGCTCTGTAGCTACTTTCTCTTCCTCACCAATTTTTAAATTGGTAGAGAGTACTCAAGCTACTGCCCTGGCACCAACCAAGGGACAATATCACATGGCTATTTCTTCTTCACCAATTCTAAAATTGGTAGAAGGTGAGCCAATCACTGTGCAGTCGCCAATCAGGGGATAACATCGCATGGCCAATCCCTCTTCCTTCGTAGTTCTAAACTTGGTGGAGAAGTTAATCACCACTGCCCCTGTGCAGTACAAAGAAAAGTGCCCTATGGCCTCTCCTTATCATTCCCTATTCGTGGACTCGGTGGAAAATGCATCTGATTGTGCCTCTAAGCCAGTCAATACAAAAATGCTTCTGAGTAGAAGGTCTACTTCTCTTGGCAAAGACAATCAAATTAATGCCAAGAAACTAGACTCTGCTCGAGGTCCATTTGCTACTGCTCATCTACGCTATGCCAAATGTGCTGGAATAGGTGGCACAGAATAACAGGGCATCTTGCCCACTCCTCATGGTCAGCGCTAATCAAGTCAGAGCCATGATCTTCCTACCCTGCACATTTCAAGAACAAAGCATGATAAGTTAAGGGTGTCTTAGACAGATAGTCAGGTGGCGCACAACCCTGGCATGCGCACCTACCTTAACCAGTGCAGAACAATATCAACCACACATCAAGAACAATCTACGCCACCTACCAAGTTGTGCACAGGAAGAGTTCCTCAAATTAAGAATCCTGTCACCTATGCCAACGAAGTCAGTACTTCTCTGTATACACAGCGAACAGGGCACCTCAAGAACCAAAATCATATTTCTAACATCATTAAGGAACATGTACCCCTTACTTTTTATTATCTTGTCACTGTAAAAGATCCCCGCGAACTTCTTGTACAAAAACGGAAGATCGTAGGACCGTTTCGTCCATCTGTAACTCCGCATCAGAAATATTACTGTAATTACCATAACAAAGTAATGATCAAATGTTACTGCCAGTCAGCTAAACGGTCTATCTTCGACCGTTTAAACTACACTTGGACTCCTGAACTTGTAATGGTGAACGAAGATGAACTGTTGTATGCTTCAGTCAACATGACATCTCGAAGTACTAGGGATAGAAAATGTCCAAGACGTAATACAATCCGTAACCCTAGTCAATAATACCTTGATCGGATCCGTGACTCCGACGAAGGAGTCTACCAAAATACCAGATCAAGAAGCCGAAAGCTACTCGGTCAAAGGAATCTTTCTTTTGACCAATAAACAATCGATCAATGGAATCTTCCTTCCGACCAAGAAACAATCGGTCAATGGAATCTTCCTTTCGACTAAGATTCAATCGGTCAAAAGAATCTTCCTGATTCTGACCAAGATTTCTTTAATCAAGGGAATTTTTCCACTCTTCATCCTGGGAGTGGTTCCTTGTATGACTTCGATGCCGATAGTGAAGGCTTTGAACGAACCATCTTTTCTACCAGCTCTTCTTCGATGGCCAGAGAAGTTACTGCCTATGTAACTAACGAAGAACAAGATGCATCTAGCTTAACAAGATGCATCTAGCTTTGGCAGTCAAGAGCAGAGGATCGCCGCCTTAGAGGCCAACTTGAAGAATATGACCAAAATGATGGCAAGTATGCATGTTGTGATCGTGGTACACCATACTGTTTCGCCGATTGCGAATCTGATTCCAACCCAAGAATACATAGTACCATCTATCCCTATTGATACTAATCTGGGGGTATAATCTCCTCACAATTCTACCATGCCAACTCTAAGTCATTCTGGTGTTAGGGGTGGTGCTTATCATGCAGTCCCGTCTCCTAAAACATCTAATCAGTCTACTACTCCCTAAGCATCAGGGGACACTATTGAGGCAGTAAAACTTCTGCACAATTAGTTCGAAGCATTCAAGCAGAAGGATGGTCTACAGAAGTTTAGGATTAAATAACTCTACCCTATAGAGTGGAAGGAAGTTCCGTTTCTACCCAAATATAAGCTACCAACCATCATGTTGTTTGACGATAGTTCATCTCCAAGTTAGTACCTCAATCACTTTGAGGTGATGACTGATCAGTTCCAGCCGAACGATGCTCTACTCACTAGAGTATTCGTTGGTTACTTGGTGGGTGCAGCCTATAACTGATATTGTAGGTTGCCAGATGGTTGCATAATTTCTTTCGCAGGATTCAAGCAAATGTTCCTGAAACATTTTTATGATGGAATAAATGACATGACCATGTCGGCCCTTATCAAAATCAAGTAACAGCCTAATGAAACTGCTGAACGTTTCATTGAGCACTTCCGTCGAGAGGCACTCAAAATGCCTCTGGGTACCCCAGATGCACTGACTATAGATACTTGTAAATCAAACTTGTTACCTATAGTCAGCATGTGGACTAGACCCACCCAATTTTAAGACTGTGCCTCCTTTATAGTAAGTGCCGGGGCAGCCGAAGACAGTGCTGACAAATTCAAATAATTAGGCATCCAGATGCCTAATCTTAACAAAGATGAACATTCCAACAATGGTGGTCATCAGAACAACCGCAGGAATAAAGAAGCTTTAGCCATCAATGTGAAAGGCAAAGAAGCTTTGGCTGTTAACGTGGGTCAGTCAACTCCTATTACGACGACACCTCCACAGAGGGCACAACGTCCTAAGGAGGAATATACCTTTGACGAGAACGACATCATGAGCATATTTGATTGTTTGATCAAAAGCAAAAAGCTCCAACTACCCAAAGCAAAACGGCTAGATAAAGTATGTAAAACCGACAATCCTAAATATTGTGTGTATCACAGGTTCATAGGATACCCGATTAAGATATGTTACGTGCTCAAAGGAAAATCCAGGAGCTGATTAATACCGACATGATCACTCTCCAGCATGATGAGAAAACTGTGACTGCCATTGTCGTCTCTCTGCAGTTCGGTGACTTTCCTGCTCAACTTGTACAAGATGGAGTCGTTCCTATCCCGAAAGCCACTCTAGAGATCGTCAACCTTCCATCAGCAGGAAGTGACGGTCTTGTCCCTCTGTCAACCGACAAAGGAGAAATCATATGGATCCATCCTGATTTTCAGACGCTTGCTTTGTCTACAAAATCCAGAAAGACAACCAAATACAAGTCATGTCACATGACTTTATTGGGTGGTCATCATCTTCCACCTTTCAATGCTACCTTCATCCCGACGGCAGATTTACCTTCTTCTTCTGGGATAACACTACTAAAGCCAAAAGTCAATTACCAGCCAACATTCCATCTATACAGTCAACAGTCCCGTGAACTGATGACAAAGATGGGACATAAACTACAGAAAGCCCCTGGCTTGAATGATGGGAAGGGGCCTCCTATACTTCTTTCTTTACTCCTTCAGCACAACCAGTCTTATATTGGATTCAGATTCTGGATAAATCCTTTGTCGCTTCAGAAGAAGTCCTCGAAAAACAAGAATTGGATGAAGAAATGCAATATAGTTTCCTTCGCACCAGCTCCAGAAGGGGAAGCCATGACCGGTACCAGATCTGAAAGACTCTATCTGAGAGACTATCCAGAAGGACAAGAGAATGCAATTACTCCTCTTCAGTCTCTGATGCCCCACCGGCATCTTCTTCTCCTGTTGTCGATGTTCCATCGACTTCTTCACCTCAAGCGAAATCAGCACCTCTCGAATCGACAGTAGCCGACAAAGGAAAACAACAAGTTCGTTTTGATAAAATATTCAAGAAAACTCCACCTTTTGGACTTGAGAAGCCGTATAACTTCGATATATTGGCTCAGCTAGCTAATACTCCGACGAGGTTATCAATTTTCGAGCTCCTTCGTCTCTCGAAGGAAACTCGGAAAGCACTAAGTGAAGCTTTGATGCAAGCTGACGCTTGTCTAACACTCCTCAAGAAACCAGATGAGGAACCTGTGGCATGTTTTCACTGTCATAGTGTGATGGAGCTGATTCCCAATATCACCTTTATGTAGGATGACATGCTTCTGGAAGACAAATCGACATGATCAACCTCTCTATTTCCCAGGGTATATCGATACAATAAAAGTCGATCGTATCCTGATTGACCCTGGTTCTGCACTCAACATTATGCCGAAGACTCTACTGGATTCACTAATGATCCCAGTCTATAATCTCTCTACAATAATCACGACTATTCTGGGATTCAATTCCGGATGAAGTGAACCACTGGAAAAGATTCGCCTGAAAATCCAAATCGGCAATCTCCACACGAAGGTCACCTTTTATGTGATTGACAATCATGGCTCCTATAATGCTTTATTAGGAAGACCATGGTTGCATGAACACAACATTGTGCCATCCACTCTCCACCAATGCTTCAAATATGTAGATGACAACGGAGAAGTCTGAAAGAAAGTGGCTGATCTTAATCCCTTTCGGGGCATCGAAGCATATTTTACTAACTCCAGGATGTACAAAGAAGAGTTCATAAAAGTTGTACTGGCCATGGACACTGAGGAAGATCAGAAGGATAATACAGATGATGTCCTTGTGATTCTGGTCAAAGGTCATACTTCTTGTCCTTCATCTTCTCATACTCTGACCATCCATCTCTCTTCTTCCGTCAAACATCCTCATTTTGAGAAGACAGAGCACAGGGAGCTTAACTCTTCTAACCAGCATGTTATTGACCTTCGTCGTAACAAGCCTTCTCCTTCTCCTTCTCCTCTTCTGGTT
Organism: Iris pallida; assembly: GCA_029216955.1. Lineage (NCBI taxonomy): Eukaryota > Viridiplantae > Streptophyta > Magnoliopsida > Asparagales > Iridaceae > Iris > Iris pallida. The sequence goes on along the minus strand of JANAVB010043820.1, from coordinate 7,876,560 downwards.
ATTAATCTTAGCAAGTCATCGGCTAAGATCAACAGCCCTGTTGTAAATGGTGATATAATTATCAATAAAGTAGCATCTACTTTGCAGTATACTGATGTCAATTACTATGCTCGATGTTACGTAGAAATCCTGGATAACTTCAAACCCCTTATATTAGGAGCAGTTCAACCTCTTCAAGACGAAGTATCACTTGAATCAGCACAAGATTCATTCTTTTTGGTTCCCTCCAGGAAGAAGGATGAACATCCTATCCTCTTCAGTAAAGAATTATATCAAAAGGCTACTTCCGATAGCGAGGCTAAAAATGACGACAGTAGACAACTTCAACTACGTTGTTATAGTCAACAATCGAAGAACATCAGCCAAAAAATGGGCTATAATTTCAAAACTGGCCTCAACGATGGTAGGGGAAGGCAAACTTCTATTCGTATCCCTGCTCCAAAAGGAAAGTCACTACAATACTACAGCAAAACAAAACATGGGTTAGGCTATACTTCGCCGATCACGACCCTAGATGCTTCTGAGTCTGACAAAGAGGAGCGATCTAACTCTTCTGACTCTGCTTATGGGATTGGGATACCAGTGTAGGGCACATTCATCGAGTGACTCTATCTTCCAATATGGTGACTGTCGAGCTCTCAGAAGACGACAACAATTTTGCTGAAACCCCTGAATCTGATCCATGGGCACAAAGGATGGATACTCAATGGGAACTTTTCTTCGAGCAATACGAGCCACCTACCGAAGATCAGTTGGTTCAAGTAGATGTCGGAGATGAAGCTTCTCCAAGACCGATCTTCATCAGCAAAAGCCTTTCTGAAGCAGATAAACAAGAATTGATTCAGCTTATTAGAGAATACATTGACTTATTCGCTTGAAGCTATGAAGACATGTCGGGATTAGATCCCCATATCGCTACCCACAAGCTCAATATTCTGCCAAATGCAAGGCCAGTCAAGCAACAACAGCGTTGATTTTGACCTGACATGATGGACGCCATAGAAACTAAAGTCAAGAAGCTCATCGCTTGTGGCTTTCTTAGAGAAGATCAACATCCTTACTGGGTAGCTAATGTCGTCCCAGTTATGAAAAAAACAAGAAAGGTCCGAGTCTGCATCGATTTTAGAGACCTCAATGAAGCTTGTCCCAAAGATGATTTCTCTCTTCCGATCACTGATGTCATGATCGACAATACTTGCAAGTTCGAGTGAATGTCTTTTATGGATGGATTCTTCGGATATAATCAAATCAGGATGAAGCCCGAAGATGAAAAACACACATCCTTTTGCACTCCTCTAGGAGTCTATTGCTACACCTTTGTGCTATTTGGTCTCAAGAATGCGAGCACAACCTATCAGTGTGCCATGAGCACCATCTTTCGTAAATATTTACGAAAGATAGTCGAATGCTATGTCGATGATATTGCTGTCAAAATTCGTCTAAAGGAAGACCACATTTAAGTCTTAAGAACTATCTTCGATCTAATGCGCTAGTATCAACTAAAGATAAATCCCACCAAGTCATTCCTGAGAGTCTCTAGTGGCAAATTCCTAAGATTCATTATTACCTCTAAGGGTATACACGATGACCCCGAGAAAGTCAAAGTCATTCAAGAGATGCGTCTTCCACGCAACCTAAAACAGCTACAAGGATTCCAGGGACGGCTTGCGTGCATCAGGAGATTCATCTCAAATATCTCGGGATGCTACAACCGTTTACTCAACTAATGAAGAAAGGTGTGTCTTTCATTTGGACTGAAGAATCCCAGCAAGCATTTAAAGACATAAAGCGGTACTTGACGAACCCTCCAGTCCTAGTGCCTCCAGTCACAGGAATACCCTTCCTGATGTATGTCCGAGAAATGGATCATTCTCTGAGCGCTTTACTAGCCCAAAAGAACAAAGATGGTCATGAGCAAGCCATCTATTATCTCATTCGTATAATAATCGGTGCTGAACACCGATACAGCCCAGTAGAAAAAGAATATTTAGCCCTGACGTTAGCTGTCCAAAAAATGCAATATTATATCACGGGCCAAACCATTCATGTCATCTCCAAAGTCAATCCTCTTCGAGTCTTGATGAAGAAACCTAGTACACTTAATTCTAAACTTGCTACATGGGCCATACTACTAGCACAGTATGATATGGTCTATGTTTCACAAAAGTCTGTTAAGGGTCAAGCCCTAGCTGACTTTCTGGCTGCTCACCCAATCCCTAAGACATCTAAACTCTACGACAAGATTCCTCATGAAACTCTGGAGTCTAACATAACCTCAGAAGGAATCCTTGCTTGGCGATTATTCTTTGATGGTGCATCCAGAATCGGACCCAAAGGCACTATAGTTGCTGGAGTTGGAATTATTCTAGTATCTCCTGAAGGACTGGCAATTCAAAGAGCTTAACCTTTGGATGAGTCATATGCTCTAATAATGTGGCTGAATACAACGCTCTACTCATCTGTCTCCAATTAGCCATACAGTTGGATATCGACTACCTTGAAGTATATGGAGACTCTAAACTGATCGTCAATCAGGTTAGAGGTACATATGAAGTACGGCATCACGATCTCGTTCCATATCATGAAACAGCAATCAAGTTGGCTACATCGTTTAAAGGCTTCTTTATTGAACATATACGTAGAGCTTGCAATACAAAAGTTGTACATGCCAATCTAGCAACAGTATTAGCAATCCCTGTAAAAAGACAACAAATGATCGTCATCACTAACAGGGAATTATTCTGCATTGAGATTTGCATCTGGAATCTAGCAATTCAGTCGAGGTCTGTACCACAAGTGAAGACTGGAGAGCTCCTTTCATTGACATTATAGTACATGACATCCTACTTGAAGATCCTAAGGAAATAACGACAATCCGTCGACGATCACATCGATTCTACTACAACCATGCCTCTAAAATACTCTACCGACGATCATATAATGGTATTCTTCTATGATGTCTTGCCGGAGATCAAGTAAAGCAGATACTCCGTGAAGCTCATGAGGGTGTCTGTGGTACACATCAGCCAGGGCCTAAGCTACAAGATCGAATTCGACGCATGGGATATTATTAGCCAACCATAGTGTCAAACGCTATCGAATATTAAAAGAAATGCTGAGCATGTCAAATCCATGCAGATTTTATTCATCAACCATTACAATTCCTGCATCCTACTGCAGCATCATGGCCCTTTGAATCTTGGGGCATGGATGTCATCGGTCCTATTAATCCGCCTTTATCATGAGAACATCGGTTTATCCTAGCTATAACCGATTACTTCTCTAAATTGGCCGAAGCTATTCCCCTAGCTAAAGTCAAGACAAGTAGTATCATCAACCTCATCAAACATCATGTGATCTACATATTCGGCGTTCCACGATGAATTATTCATGACATTGGACCTTAATTCGTCAGTCAGAAGTTCACTCGATCCTGTGATGACAACCGAATCAACAATGTTGCTTCCACAGCTTACAATCCTGCAGCTAACGGTTTAGCAAAAGTATTCAATAAAACAATCATCAAGCTTCTCAAAAAGTTTGTTTCTACCAATAAATAGAACTGGAGCAAAAAGCTTGGAGAATGTCTATGGGCCTATCGTACTACCGTACGCACTCTGACTGGATGTACACCATTCTCTTTGGTGTATGGATGTAAAGCTGTCCTTCTATTGGAGATTCAAATTCTATGACAGAGAATAGTTATTGCCAATGAACTCACAACAGAAAATAATGATCATCTTTGACTTCAGGATCTTGAAGCACTTGACGAGAAGTGGCTACTAGCTCAACAACACATCGAGCTATATCAAGCCCGTATCTCAAAAGCCTTCAACCGTAAAGTCAAAGTACGATCATTTCAAAAAGACGAGCTAGTCCTTACTGTCAGACGTCCTATGACTATAACACACATGATCAAGGATAATTTCGAACCAAAGTGGGAAGGTCCCTACATTATAAGCAAGGTTTTTTCAAACGGAGCTTATCAACAGTCTGGTATGGATGGCCGAATCGCTATGATGCCTATTAACGACAAATTCCTGAAGAAATACTATGTTTGAAAGTGTGTACTGTATTTTCTAACAAATATTGTACATACTTCAAAACTTTGAATTCCCAATGGAGTCTATCCAGAGTGACAATATTATCTACTCCATCATTTCAAACATCATCTTTTGAAACCCAGCTATTTTAAAAGATATCCTGTTCTTGAGCCCCAGTTGGCTCAAGGATAATCAATAGATATACGAATTTACGTCCACATTACCTCTGAATTCTACTATCTACATCAATGACTTGTCACATCACCTCTAAACATTCTATTGTCCATATTAAACTACCTATTATTGACAAATGTTGTTTCAAAAAAAGATAACATCACAGCAAATGAGCAAACAAAAGGGTTCTTTATTTCGTTCTCCATAAAAAGGAGTAAAGGACTATATTTGCAAAGAAAGGAAAGCAAGCTACTACATCAAAGCAGGAAACATAGAAAATAAGAAAAATGTCTTATTCATTTGCCCAAGAATGGCCATGTTGGGGCAGGTACCACTCCCTCAACCATCGTGCATAGGAAGGCCCTAACTGATTAAGGTCATCCACAGGAGCTGGGTGATTGGAGCTCCCGGTGCCACTGCCTTCTGAAGACGGTTCTTCCTTTACGGGAACTTCAACTTTAGGAATTATTTCTTCCTTAATAGTCATCGGTTTCTCTTTGATGAAAGAAGATAGCACTTCCTCCTTGACAGTGACCTCAGCTTTTGGCGTCACCATAGACGCTGCAGAAGACAAAAGAAAACAAAAGTTAGAATTATGAAAGATTATTCTTATAAAAATTAAGTGATTTTAACTCTGCACAAATCTTGCAAATAACAGAGTGCTAGTCTCTAAATGGCACAAAATGCTGAGAATATGACAAATGGCACAGGGCGTCATTGGTTATGATTGTTTTAGCCAAATACTCTAAGAGAGGTGGCACAAGGTACACAAGGCGCAAGGTATCGACCAATGCTCTAAAAAAGGCGGTCTATGTTGGTCTATTGATTGTGCTACATGAAAATGGCACGAGCAGTCCGCTGTCATTTTCTCCGTTCAATTTCTTACCTTCCAAGGCTGGGTTCGCTTCTTTGGCTCTTCCCGACGGCGTGATGTGCTGTGGCACCCTCAGATGGGGCACACGCGAAGTGGCTCCGGCCACTTTTTTTCCTTCTTGGCAGCGGTGGATCTCTTCGGGGCCATTGTGATTGGTTGAAAGCTTCAAAAGTTGAAGAAGAAAAAGAGTTTGTGAGAAAGAAATTTCAAGTAAAGAGTATTTTTCTCTCTTCTCAACTATTTATAGCCAAGCCTTATATTTAACAATTGCACGATCTGCGCCTGAAAGTCGGGACGGTTATGATACTTCTCTGCACCAACCGCTTCTTATTCAAAGTATTTCAAATTTTGAAGCTTTTCAAATTTGGAAAACTTTGAAGGGGATCTTATAGAAGCCTAAAAAGTACAATCAGCATCAGACGCTACTTATAAATATTGCCAGCAAATAAATCATCAAGTGGCGCCAGACATCAGAGGGCGCAGGACATCAATAGGCACTGGTCATCAAGTGGCCCTGCCTGCCACGTGGCCATCTTCTCGGAGAAGCTAAACAGTTATCATCATGACTGACAGCTGTAGAAGCATGAAAAATCTCAGCTGAAGACATCCCTTCGCCAAAGTGCAGAAGATGCAAAAGACTGTGGCTCAGTGATAAAAAGATAAAACAGAAGATATGGAGAGAAGTCCCTTTATTGTCATGTCTACCAAAGTCTAGTACAGACACATCAGGACTATACATAAGGGACTAATTATGTTGTTCTACAAAAGATCTAGTACAGATTCGACAGAAGCCCAGAGGGATCTACTAGGGATGCAGTCTTCATCGAAGTGCAGCCTTCCTTCTTCTCGATACACACACTGGAAGAATGATCTTCACCGAAGCATATTCTAATATTCTTATTGGCACTGCCTCTCAGAAGCATATCAGTAACTCATCACTTAGAAGAAGCCAGAGCCTTCAAGTCATAGGCGCGGCCACCAGCCTGTGCCAACCTCCGAATCAAGATGGTGGTAGGTCCCCCTGCCCTTTTTTTATTTTAGAAGCCAGTGTCTTCACTCCAGAGGCGCAGCTATCTGCATACGCCAATCTCAGACGCACAAGGGTGTCATACCCTTCCCTTTGCAGCCAACACCTTCACTGTTCAGAGGCGCAGCTACTTACCTACGTCCGTATGAGGCACAGAATGGTGATATGCTCACACCATCTCCATTCCTATGGTGCAGTCATCTGCTTTGGATTAGAAACTTAAGTCACTTCTCTACAAGAGACTTGGGAACTCCCATCGCAACCAATACAAGTCAACCTGTCACTCTAAAAGCACAGTAACCTCGCCAACCTGAAGCACAAGCCTACTTGTCGCTTACAGCACAGTGACTCTAGTAGCCCAAAACCTAGCTTCATAAGTTGCTTTATATGCACAGAAGTCTCGTTGTCATTCGAAGCCAAGTCCATGCGTCGCCTGAAAGCACAAAGGTTCCATCGTCTCTAGAAGTATGGTCTACTCATTGCCCCAGAAGCACAACAACACTTAGTCCTCACCAGAGGCACAGGAAGCATGGGTCCACCCTAATTGGTTTGTTTAAACCGCCTCTTACAGAGAAGATTAGGATTAAATCATGATTGATATCATATCAGATTGATTTAAATCTTAGATGAGGATCAATTAGACTCCAAATCTTGGATGAAATTCCAAGATTTACTCGGCTATATCCGAGCAGGTAAATTGGCACACGCTACGTGTCACCTCCCTCGGGTATGTTTGTAAGCACCAGAGATCTCGTTTGAGGGAAATCTCGATGTCCGTCATGTGCCAGTACTGTAAAAGCCTGCACCATACAATGACGGTAGTTTCTTTTATATCTCAGGAACCCTAAAGCACATCGTATTATAGAAGCATGAAATTTTAGGCCAGAGTCCCTTTGTGCCATAAATTCTCATGTGCTCCATACTAATATACGCCATAACAAACAAGAGTACTCGGCATAGCAGAACACAAACAATGAGTATAAGACCTTAAGAAACTAGGTTTTTTATTTTCATATAAAAGTCTATCACATGTCTAAAACTCTTTACAAAGGAGAATTCTTTTTACAAAAGTGAAAAAAATCCTAAAAGCTACAACCAGGCACAACATTACAGCATCTCAACGTAGGTGCATCCCCGTGCATAGTCAGAGCGAATCACTTTTTCGTCAGCATGCGGGCACTCTAGTAGGAGGAGTGCCTCTTTTAGCCTAACAAAATTGGGTCACGATAGCCCTAACCTGCGGCTCTTCCACTATAACGAAAATCGGGGCACGACCGCCCCGATCATTGGATGCAACTGGCACCTTCAGCCTGTGTCGGGACACGATGATTCCGATATTTGGATGCAACAGGGCCGATGGCGATGGCGAAAGAACTAACTCAGCGCATCTTCATCTTCGGAAGGAGCTCGTCGTCAAAACTTATTCGAATGAGGAGTTCGACGGTTCGCCAAAGTAGGGGGCCAGCCGAGTTTATCTCCATTTGAAAAGACAAGTAAAGAATGAAAATAAGTTTCCCTTCATGCGGCTATTCATAGACCCGGGCAGCCCACAGCCGTGCGCCAAGTGGAAGGCTCTCCGACTTCCGTGCAATAAATTTGCATTCATGGCAATGAACCTGTCTCTTTGTATTCCGCTAAAATGTAACACCTAGTTTTCTAAATGAGGGTAATTTTGAAATTTTGTGATTTTAATTATTTATTTATGATATTTAAATCGTAATATGATTTTTTGTGATTTATAATCATTTTAGAACTATATAAAAACCATGACTTATGATTTTGATGTGCAGCTAGTGAAACCCTAGAAACTGTCTGACCTAGAGCCTAACCATGTGATTGGGATATTTATTTATCATTTTAGCCTAGGGGTAATTTGGTCATTTCAAATTATTAGAATTATTTGATTAATTATTGGATTGATGGTTGTTGATTTTGACTTTTACTAGTTGTGACTTAAGAGACTAACCTAGATGTTGACCCTAGCTATGGTGACTTGATTAGCATGGTGAGACCCTAGTCTAACTTAAGTCAACCTAAGTTAGGTCACTTAGGATCACGTTTGAAATAGGAGGATTGATGATTAGGTTCAATGACTTGAGACTCATGACTTGATTTCGATGACCATTCAAATTGGCACAAAGCCCAATAGACTAAACCCTAACCCTAATTCCCATTCATTATGACCAGCAACTTAGGGTTCCCTCCTTATAAATATTCTCTTCATTTAGTTCTTGCCTCTTTTGTATCATTCCAACACTTAGAGAAAAGAAAGGTATGGCCATTCTTCCCCAATCTATATTTTTTTCATTTTAATTCATTTTTGACTCTATTTTCTTGCATTAGAGTCTAATACTCTCATATTTTCTGTTTATGGAGAGTAATCCCAGCTTTGGAACAATTTGGGGATTTGATCTAGCAAGGAGGAATACTCTATTTTGGGACTTTTCTTGCCATTGGCAACTATAGGTAAAACTCCTCAAATTATTTTATTATTTTGATTTCTTTGCATCCTAGCCTAGATCTAGGTGTTCTCTAGCTGTCCCTAAAATTTGGTTAGAAATCGTGTCCGTTTGATATCTGTATCGGACACGTATCAATATGTCTATGTGTGTGTTTGATGAAATGCCTCAACGAACTTTATATTCTCTATTTTCAAAACTAATTTCACATTTGGAAGGCCCTTCATATGTGTTTTCGAAACCCCACTGACTGAGCACGATTTTGGGTCAAATTCGTGTCCAAATCTGGACACGAACCTGTGTACGAGCCCCCACACGGTTGTCCTGCCTCTTGGGTATCCTAGCGGACACGACACAACACGTCTTGACACGAAAATTTGTGGAACCCTAGGCCACGTGTCTGACACCACACTGACAAAATTTTAGGGTATATTATGGAGTATGTTGGGAGAAATCTAACCCGCACTAATTTTACACACACGCACACTATCGCACAGACCTTCACTAACACGGGCTTCGTCTCCCTCGTGGACACGTCGTTGTGACGTGTCAGGGACACGAATATGTTGCCCTAGTAGTGGTGAACCTAGGTGCACACCGATGTGTTGTGTCGTGTCGTGTGTCGTATCCTAGACACGAGTGCACGCGTGCACGAGACAGCGTGTCTGTGTGTGCATGAGAGGTGTTCGTGTTGAGTGGACACGCCGTATCTGGCACTGGGTGACACGAAATGACACTATGGACACGTGCACATGTGTGACTGTGATTACCAACCTATTGATTTGAATATTAGTTGTTATTCTAATTCAAATTTGGGAAATTCTTAATTTTTTTGATACCTAAAACTGTCAACTTAAACCTGAGAATTTCGAATGCGTTAACTATTTTGAATGACTAATTATGCTGTAGGATCACAAATTCACATCTGAGAATTAGCCTACATGTTAGGGTTATGATTGGCATAGGAAATTAGCTTTCGAATTTCATTTTGGGCTTGTGAATTTGCATTTGAACTGAACTGTTGTATACATTTAATTTTCTGAGTTAGTATGCACTGTTCCTGAGTTCAAGGCTGTTAACACGTACACCCTATTCATAGAAACCTATGTTGATATACTTAAACACGCTGTCATGAGTTTTCCTAGCTTGGGTTGTTGGTTTGAATTCAATGAGGTTCACCTATATTCATCTGAGTTTAAGTTGCAATAGGACTCATTATTGTATTGATGATTTGGTTTTCGATTTGTAAACTGTTTCCTGTTAACCTGGGAATTTGTACACCACCGATAGTTATTGACACATACACATTGATTGTTTACACTGAAAACCTGATAGATTGCAGCTGTTATGAATATGCACTATTCTTTTCCTGAGTATTGTAAACTGTTAACCTGAGAATCACAGGTAACATGTCACACTCACACACTGTTATATGGTACACTGTTTTCACACATTAAGACACCATAGCCCATGTCCTCTACACACACACACATGGTTACAAACAAACCTGAATTCTAATATCTGAGAACAATTTGGTACACTATTTTTCATATTGACACAACACCTACACACACACATTTATTTCACCATTAAACTGAAATTGATATGCATGAACTGAAATATGTATGCGAGCATGAATGTATGTATGCAAGGCTGAATGTATATGAATGTAATGCATGTATGTAGGTTTACATAGGTTAGTTGATTTTCTTTTTATGATATGCAAATATGTTATATATATGAAATACAAGTTTGCATATATGAATGATATGTATGAATGCTAGTAGGATATGCATGTATCCTATTTGATGTATGCAAGTTTGCATATATGAATGATATGTGTACATGTAAGATATGAATTCATGTAGTAGAAACGAAAGCAAGTATAAATGTATGCAAGTAAGCATGTATGATATATAATGTAGTTAATCCATGTATGTTTGCATCTAGGATAGGTATGCTTGAATAATGTATTATGTAAATATATAGCTTCCCTATATGTGATGTATATATATTACTATCTAGGCAATAGCCTATATATGTGTACCTATCTATATATAATGAATGTATGCATATATCTACTTGTAAATATGATTGCCTGGTTTGGTTTTGGCTTATGTTGAGTGCTAGTCTAGGCTTGGTTAGGCCTAGTGGGACTTGTTAGACTTGTTGGGCTAGGACTTATCCTAGTTGACCTAGTTTGACTGTATAGTTGACCAAGAGTTGACTTTAGTCTAGTTTGACCTAGACAGCATGCAGATGCATTGTACATTTCGTCTATCATCCCCTGTATATGTCTTGACTTATTTTGCTCTAAATAGGAGTCAGATACCTCATCTCGGGCAGTACATTCTCACAGATATTCAGATACCAGGCGAGTACATTCTTTGATCATTTCATAACTTGCTTAGAATTATATTCCTACTCTAGATTACCTTATTTGATGCTGTCACGATATTATCACGGATTGGTACTATATGGATCCCTACATTGAGATGTTATCCTCCTCGGGAGCATCGGATACTTTATGTCATGTGTTTCATGTACATCATGTATTCCTCGCTCTCATGTTATTCATGTTTCTCATATGCTTCATGTACGTTCATGTACGCTCGTGTACTCTCATGTGCTCTCATATATGGCCATGTTTCTCATATACTTCATGTGTAACCTATACTTCATGTGTACCCCTTCATGGGCCTTCATGTGGAATTCATGTGCACTCAGTTCTGAGCCCTCATGTATACTTCATGTACACCCATCTATGGGCTTTCATGTGAAAATCATGTGTATAACATAACTTGTCAGGATCCTTGTGTATTGATTGGGGTTTGGGGGAGTATAAATAGTCATGTGAACAATTCCAAAGTAGTATAACCATGTGCGCCTCTTTAGTATATTCATGTGCAAATCCAGCCGTTCACATGTCGACTTTGTACTTTACATCACTAGTCACTGATAGTTCTCTACTTATAGTAGATATTTCTATTACTGCTCTCACACTTTTACATCATGTACATTCTTTCAGTTTTCATGTATCGTACTCTCTTGCATGTTTATATTTTCTAACCTGTTATGATCTGCGTGAGATGTATTGTGCTCGCTCCCGTCATGACTGAACCTGTTAAAAATTTTACAGAAGATGATTAGGAACCCTGCACCCCTTACTATGGAGCTTGCCTAGATGACACTCGCGACTTGGACCCTTGGGTGGTTCAGGCAGTTGCTGAGGATGATACCCATGCATAGTATAGATAGTCTAGACTGTTCTTTCTTTTCATGTTAGTTGTTGTCTTTGATTTCAGAGTTGTATTATTATGGTGATGTTGAGACTTGTGTTTGTTAACTTTGATTTATTCCACTTCTGTTTGTACCTCAGTTTTGAGGATTTCTTTATCTATTCCATCGTGCTTTATTCTACCTCTAGATTGTGATTGAGTTGTACCTTCTGTGACTTGGCCTCCAGTTGGAGTGTATTTCATATTGTGTTAGTTATGTTCATGACCTAGAACAACGTTCTACCGCCAACACTGCGACGTAGGTTGGACACTGTTACGTACTCGTACCCTCACAGTGGGTGCGAGTCATGACACAAAATCAAGGCAGCCATTAACGCCTAGAATAACTCAATAGATGGGCCAAAGAGGATGCGACACATGGCAAATGTGCCATCGATATCATGTGCCCCGTACCGATGTGCCCAGTAGGACATAGACCCATGCTCCCAGATCAGAATTAACCGATGCGTCCCTTTAAAACTTGTCATCATCTAGCATTGAATGCTGAGTGACAAAGGCGACAACACATCTTCCAAAGAGCCGTCCAATCAGCCGTCCTTTGCAAAAAATGAAGTGCCACTGACATCAGCACCATCATTACACTTTTGGTCGGCTATAACTGTCTTTACCACTTGGCCGATCGATCATTTCGCATGCGTCTCACAGCTATGCGCCCAGAAGACTCCTTGCGCCTCAAAAGCCATGCGCCCCCCAGACTTACTCCTGATCTCATGACAGAAGCTAAGTCTCTACATGCGCTTCCATAGCCATGTGCCCAAAAGCTCTGCATGCACCTCAAAAGCCGTGTGTCCAAACTTGTATGTGACCTCTGAAAGTCATAGACCAAGTCACCCCATGCGCCTGATCCTAGGCTCATTCTGATGTGAAGCCCTGTATGCACCTCAAAAGCCATGCGCCTGGACTCGCTCCAGACCCCTAAAGTCAGTAGCTCAGTCCTCTCTATGCGTCCGATCCTAGGCGCATTAAGACATATCACTCTCTCCCAAATCGGAGATGTTTGAAGCCACAGACATGTGCCATGTGTCTTTTGACTCATTCTGCTCAAGAATTGGTGCTAACCACCCAAGATCTCAGCAACAACCGAATCCTCACAAATGCCACGTGTCAGCTCCATCGCAGCCCAACACAGAAGTTTAAACAGATTCGAGGCCCATCATCCATACGCCCCTGCCAGCATCAGCTACGTGGCATTTCCATACCCAGGTGCATCCTACATATGCGCAGAGGCAGCTCAGCCTGCTGCCTATAAATAGAAGGATCATCCTTCATCCAGGATATACAGAGATATATACACGGAGATATATCCACAGATCATATCCAGAGAGCAGGAGAGACACTTCTTGTCTTTTTCTCCTCAAAACGCTCTGGTATCCAGAACAACCCAGACCTTTAGAGAATTCAAGATCGTTGTTAGATCGTCAACGGAGTCAATGTATTACCACTCGCTCCTCCAACACAGTTTTCAGATAAAAATATAAGTGTACTCAAAGACTACATCTAAGTCCTACATTGTATACTGTTCTGTTTGTAATCGAAATACAAAAGTTGAAATCAAAAACCTTTTGTGTCCCCTTTTTCGATGGCGAACAAGCTGGCGACTCTCCTAGGGACGACCTTCTCTTCTAATAAGAATGTTGTGTTGCAATCTAATGACATCAAGCTGGGCTCCTTCCATAAAACACTTGTGGTGCGCCTCGATCAACAGGCATATAAGGAGTTCATCTCTGAAGGCAGCACAAGTCCTTCGAAGCGGCTGCCACAACCGAAGAAGACTCGCTGAGTCTGGGTGCGCAAGGGCGATGCGCCTAGAACCATCACTGAAGGGGATGCACCTCCACAGCTGACCCTTCCTGCTGACGTTCTCAACAACGAAGATACGTCCACTGGTGCAGTACATCTTTCAGGGAAATGCGGTGTAACGACCCAGTCCCAAAATACGTAGGACTAAAAACGTAGATATGCCAGCTGTATTCATATGAAGTACATGGGCCTGGTATGGATACATAAGCTGTAAAATACAGTAAACCACAACTAACTATCTCATCTATAGAAATGTAAAAGATATCATATAATAACCATGATTTGTCTTGGTACAATATGTTGGGTGGAGACACATCCACTACCAACAAAATATAAGGAAGAGGTACATGATATACAAAAGAAATGATGAAGGTAGCGGGATAGATCCAAGACATGTCATCCTCGAATAAATGGAGAAGACCACGACCTCGGCTAGAATACCTGCGGAAGATATGAACACACACCTGGAGAGATAACCAGGTCCTCGGAGGGACGTAACAAGATACATAATATCATGCCATATAAACTGAATAAATACTGCTCAATAATAATAAGTAAGATCATCATAACATGGTCTAATACCTCACCATTTAAATTAGCATACCATCCCTCCAACCAAACAAGGACAGGAGATGGCACACTAACCTACGATGAAGTATCTTTCCAAGTCAAGAATCCAATATGGTATCCGAACCCCAACTAGGTTCAATACCTTCTCATCGGGGTAGTAAGCCACACCTACAACCAAACAAGGACAAGATGTAGCGAACTAATCTGCGACAAGTTATTGTTCCAAGCCACGGTCAGATATAAGTATCCAAACCAAGAGTACTCATACCTAACGGATAAGGTAGCCTAACCAGTCTAAGTGTTTGCAGTTTTAAGAATATCCTCTAACGCATAGGCCCTGGCTAAAATGGGATCGGCATGGTCCCCCTTGGGGCACCAGAGGCCCAATCAGTAAGAGCATAACTTTCTACAGAACGTCAGTGGCCGTCAGTAATCATGGGTAATCTCACCCGCGTCTCCGACGGAGCTTATGGATTACAAAAGGGAAAGTGCATAGTAGCCCATACGCTAAGGTATACGCCCAATGCCTACTATGTTGTATCCACAACAGAAAACCTTTATAACGGCTAAGTCAAACTAGCATGCAATTCTATTAGCGGTTAATCCTATCGCACGGCTTATACGTACTGGTGGCCAGCCAATTACGCACGTTCGTGTTCTACATGCGACACACAACTTTATGGTACAACATGTCAAGGCCAAATGAATGCAACACACAAGGTGGTCCCTTAAATCTAGGTTTAATGTGTAAGAAACATAATACATAGCAGGAACATAACTGAAAAGTAAGTTCTAACAAGTTATGCCATGTGTCACAGTTTATTTTCCATAAAGAAAATAATGAATAATGTATGAAATATGAGCTAAAATAAATAAACAACAAATGGTAAGGTATCTTGCCTGGTAGGACGCCTGGTGTACTGCAATGATCAATATGGCACGAACTGTGACTTCGGGTAACAACTACACAAGGTGACCTCTGATGGTGGCATGGACAGTTCCATTGGGTCCAGAAGGGTCAAATTAGTTAGGGTCGATAGGAGAGAGTACGGATTTGGCAAGGAATAGGAAAGAGGGGTTTAGTCACGGTCGAAAGAATAGAAAAAAAATTGATCAATAATAAATATATATGTTTTTAGATAACTAATTATAATCCTTGAAAACTATATGTTATCATCCTAAAATATTTATAAGCAGTTACATGTAAAAATCATTTTAGCTCAAAATCTATAATTTATTTAGTGATATATTTTATAAAAAATATGTGAAATATCAAAAATGGTTTTAGGCAAAACCTTTAGGTTTTTGAAAATAATTGTAGGTCAAAATCATATTCAAGTACCATAAATTTTATTGTAGATATTTTAGTATATGATAAAAGTAATTATTGGTAGTAGCTTTAGTACAGCTAATGAGAATAATCACAATAACAATAACAAATAATAGTATTAGTAATAATACTAATAACAATAACAAATAATATATATATATAAGTAATGACAATAAAAAATCAAGGGTTATTGTATTCGTAATATTACACAAAAATATTAATAAAATACTTACTGTTTTGTAACAGTAATAACAAGGAATCATAATAAAACATTATTTAGTAGCCCAACTTTCGAAAATATTTCTTTTCCTAGTATAGAAAGAAAGAGGAAGGAGAGAGTAAAAAAAAGTGAATTTCAGAGGAATGAAGAGAGAGAGGTCGGAGGATGAGCCGGAGAAAGGAGGGGACTTGAGCGAGCGGGAGGCGAGGGAGCTCGCCGGCGTTCGGCGCTCGACGTTCGACGGCTGCGAACGCGGGTTTCGTGCGGCCGAAGGAGGCGAAAGGGTTTAGGGGGAGGCGCGCAAGGCTGCTCCGGTGGAGCGCTGCTCGTACGGGCACGGAGAAGGCGGTTCGACGTGGGGCCGCGCAGATCGAACGGTGCTCGGATCCGACCAGTCGGCCACGAAAGATGAGGAGGAAAGGGAGTCGGGAGAGAGAAGAGAGGAAATGGGGAGAAGAGGAGCGGGAGAGAGCGGGATCTTACTTTGGGTCTCCAGCGTCTGTCAGCGGCACGGAGGAAGGAGTTCGAGACGGGTGCACTTGCCCGACGTTTGTGCGATCGTGGCTGGCCAGGTGGCACCGAAAACTGTTGGGGTCGTCGGATCTGGGCAACCCGGCTCGGCGAGGAGGGCAGTCGATCTTAGCGGCACACGGTGGTTCGATAGATCGAGGGGCAGCGGATGGGTTCGTCGGAGAGTAAAGTGGTGGTGGCGGACCGGCTTGGCCCGGCGGGTGGCGACGGCGAGGAGGTAGGTAAGGTGGTGGTGGTTTTCTTTTCTTTTATGAATTTTGTGTGGTGGTGGCCGGTGGGGTTTTGGCCGTGGTGTCTAATAATGGTAGCAACGACGGTTACGGGATAGAGTTTCTGATGACGGGGTTGTCTGTCGGTGGTGAATTTTTGGTGGTGGCGGTGGTTGGTTTGCTGTGGCGGTGGTGTTTTGATCGGGTCGGTGTTGTAGGAGGTCGGTGATGATGGTATTGGTGGTGAGTCTGTGGATGGTCGGGGATGGCGAGGTCGGACGGTGGACTGGTAGGGAGTGTGGCCGGGCTGTGGTTGCGACAACGGATTGCGGTGGTGGTGGTGATGGTGGCAGGGAGTAGACGGGTGGTGTTGAGCTATTGTTGGTAGTTGGTGGCTATGGCCGAGTCGGGGTCAGGTTGTGTCAGAACGGCCGGGGCGAGGTGGCCGTGAGGGCGTGGGGTGTTGCTGGAAGACGGCGGCTGAGGTTGGGTACGGCGAAGGAGATGGCAGCGGACAAGACGGGATTAGGGTTAGGGTTAGAAATTTAATATATTGTGGCAGAGTTGTCGACACGGAGAAATAAATGTATGTGTAAAAATAATGGAATAAGAAGGTCACCCGGGGTCGAACCCGAGGCCAATCACGGCTGACATGGAAAGGATTGGACACCGACACGATGCACTCACTTTTATGGTAGAAATTTGTAGAAGAATAATTATGGAGAATAATGTGAAGGCTCCCCTGTCACGACCCGCTACCCAAATTGTTGGGCCAGGCCGAGTCATGCCCAGCCTACGTTGAGATAAAACGTAGTAAGCTGTTCTAAAGACAACAGGATAAGACTAAATGTGCTAACAGTTCTATAAGTGAAGAAGAATCATAAATGCTCCAAACACAAAAGTCGTCGTATAAAGTAAAATGTCCAAGTACAAGTAAACTGAAATATAAAACTGGATACATGTCCAGTTACAAAATGATATAGTCTAATACATGTCTACTCTCAAAAGTCTAAGTAAACAAAAGACAACTAGGCGAGGTTCCCCGCAGGAACACCCTCGTAAAGCAGAGCCGGGTCCTCGGCAGTAATCCCATAGTATGAGTCGCAGAGTAACTCCTCCTCAGTAAGGACACCTACAACGTTATCCTGTCAGGACGGGAGCAAGCACTAAATCTAGCAAACTAGCATATGAAATATGGAAATGAACATGAGAGGAATAACTGGAAAGCATGGCATCACATAGTCTATCATGGCAAGGATACATATGTCATAGAAACAGATGTATATGTAATGTTTAAAACTGTAGCAGGTACGTGATCGGTCAATAGATGTACAATGTACTGTGGTACATGTAAATAAAATGTACATACGTACAAGTCAACAAGCATAGGTGTACATCCGTACAAAAATACGGGATAATGGCCTACGGCAAAGTATGCATACAAAATGCGACCTCGCTCGCTACTATAGGGGGGTCATGATCACGTACTCTACCATCAGTTTCCCCATAACCCGTACTCTATCATGTGAGAGATACATAAAGATAGTTCTAAGCATGGTAGTAACTGGAAGTACAACATGTAGAGTTTCTAACTTGCTACCCCAAGGATCAGCATATAACATGGTGGGATTTGCAGTTCATTTATGTGACAATATGTAAAGTTCGTAGAAAGTACTTGCCTCTAGCAAAGCAAAACAAAACAAGCTGCGATAACAGTGCTATGGATGTCCAGTAACTCGTCGCTGTAGAAGTAAAATACAACAACTTAGTTTTACACTAAGCTAAAACACTAGGACACTAATTGGTGCGACACGACTTGTGACTGGGCACATAGCCAATAATGATGACTTAGCATAGGAGACCAATGTGGGGTGACACACTATGTTAACTAACTTTCTAGGGTCTTTACACTAGTGAGGGTTGGGGTTCAACACGACTAAAACTCCAAATAACACAAAAAGCTACATGTCGTAATTAATCAATAAATAAATTAAAAGATTATTGTGTTCTAATAATTTTTGAGATAGGCAAAAAGCCTAGTTTTGCATAAAACAAAGTACCAAAACGATCCTTGCTAACTATAGAAATTTATTATAATTTTTCTGGAATTTATTAACCAGTATAAATATTTTATAAAAATCAGTTTTCCTAAGTATACAGAAAATGAGTTTTGGTTTCATATGCCAAACTAGTGGCAAAACAGTAAATTAAATACTACAAAAATTATACTAAATTAGCTAACTTAACAAAGTATCTAAAAACTATTTTTCTATAATTTTAGTAATACTTTAAGTATTTTTAGAAAATCAAAAACAGCAATGCGCACAATAATTTATTATCTGCGTATTTTGTCCATGTATATAATTTGAACCAAAGTTCAAATACAGGACCCAAGGCCATGAATCAAGTCCAATATGACTTGTACAGGTCTTGAATGTGTGAAAACACATTTGAGCCCAAATATCCATGCTAGGCTTGGACACCAAATGGTTGCAGTAATTTAAATATACAGAAAATACTAGGTAATAGGACTGCAAAATAAATATTAATATCTTAATAAGGTAAAGTTTTACATAGTAACTATAAAAGTATGAACATTATTTTAGATAAATAATTTACACTAAGCTAAGTAAAATAGATATAGGAAATAATATATATATATAAATATAGGGATATTTATATATATAGGAAAATGCTCAACTATACATTATATATATATATATATATACAAATATATGTATATATACATACATATAAGAAAATACTTATCTATATAAAATATATATATATATACAAAATTAATGTATACATATATATATATATATATAACAGTATATATATAATAATATATATACATAAGGAAATATATATATATAAATATATATGTATACATAATACACACATATATATATATATACATAAAATAATAAAGTATATTCATATATATATATATAAAAACAGCAACTATATATACCTAAATATAGTATGTATAATAATACATATATACATATATACAAATATATGTATACATATATATATATAATTATATATAAAAACAAAAAGAAAAAGAAAAAAAAGAAAAGGAAAAGAAAAAGAAAAGAAACAGCAGCAGGGGGGGGCTCGAACTCGGGCTAACCGAGCGGGGGGGGGGGGGGGTTTAGTTACTGCGCGCTGGCCAGTGGGCCAGTTGGCCTAATTTTTAGAAATAGGGTTTTAATACATTTATTTAGGTTAGAATTAATTAAACATAATAAAAAAATATAAACCATCCTGTGTCCTGACAGTTAAGGACACAGGGTTTTCTCGTGTCCGTGCTTCGCACGACACGCACGAACCCTAGTTCTCGTGTCCAGCTACTGGACGAACATCCCCGTGTCCTGGCGAGTCTCTCACGTGAAATCGAGACACAGCCGACACGAAACAAAGCTGACACTTACGTGTCCGGCGGTTGGAGGGTGATTCGAAGGTGCTGACGGGCGGAGGAGACGTCGGGGCGGTGGCGGAGTGGTGGCGCTGGGGTCGGCGTGACAGGGCGAGTCGACTGGTGGTGGTGGTTGGCGGTGAAGGTCGTCGGTTAGGGCGGTGCAGCGTTAGCCGGAGTAGGGTTAGGGTTTGGGGGTTCGTCGGGGAAGAAGAGGGCAGCGGTCGGTCGTGGAGCGTTGTGGTGGTCGTAGCTAGGTCGGGGGGCTGCGGGGGTTTAAATAGAGGGGTTAGGGCGGTCGTAGGTCGGTCGGTCTGGCCGGAAATGGCGGGGGCAGGGCGCGCTGGCGGTCGTCGGTCAGCCGGATCGTCGGGGGCAGTTAGGGTTAGGAATTTCGTTTAGGTCCCTATAGTTTTAGGTAATTGCAGATAGGTACCTAAGGTAGATAAATACAAATTAGAATTTGCATTCCGCATTTAAAATAATTCATTTATTTATAAACTGATATTGTAACAATTCTAATAATTACAAAACAGTATTAAAATAATTCTAATAATTACAAATTGATATTAAAACATTTAAATAAATTACAAATCAACATTTTTGTATTTTAAAACTCATTTAAAATCTTTTAAAAATTCTAGAAAAATTCCTAAAAGTTCCTAATAATTATTTAAGGCTATAAATGACATTTAAAATTTAATTAACACTAATAAAAATAAATTTGAAAATCAGGGGCTTACAAGTCTTCCCTCCTTAAAAAATTTTGTCCTCGAAATTCACAAGGATTGAAGACCCGACAATATTCTAACATAGCAAGTAATGCAACAAAAATGACTAAGGCTGCGATCGAAACTAACCTCTATGGTATCAAGCGGGAACGGGTGGTTCCCTCGCAGCGGTTGGATCGAACAAGTAAGGGAATCTCTCCCTCATGTCCGACTCCCTCTCCCAAGTAGATTCACCTGGGGAGTGACGGCTCCAAGCTACTCGCACTAGGGGTATAACCTTGTTCCTCAGCCTCTTCTCTCTCCTGTCTAATATCTTCACTGGCTGCTCAGAAACTGTAAGGCTCGGTCCGACCTCCAACTCTGAATGATCTAGCACATGACTGGGGTCTGGAACATATCTCCTCAGCTGAGATACGTGAAAGATGTCGTGAACTCCTGCTAGGTTGGGTGGAAGTACAACCCTGTAAGCTACCTCCCCGATCCTGCCAAGTACCTCGAACGGCCCGATGTATCTGGGGCTCAGCTTCCCTCCTCGTCCGAACCGGATCGTCCCTCTGGTAGGTGATATCTTCACTAGCACCATATCACCGTCTGCGAACTCCATCGGCCTGCGACTAGCATCAGCCCAGTGTTTCTGCCTGTCCTGAGCTACTCTGAGCCTGTCTCTGATCATCCCGACTTTCTCTGCTGCATCCGTGATCATCTCTGGCCCAAGCATAACTCTATCTCCGACATCATCCCAAAAGAGCGGTGTGCGGCATCGTCGTCCATATAGCGCCTCGAAATGAGACATACCAATACTGGCCTGGTAGCTGTTGTTGTATGAAAACTCTACCAAGTGCAGATGGCTCTCCAATGATCCTCCGAAGTCCAGCACGCAAGTCCTCAGCATATCCTCCAGTGTCTGTATCGTCCTCTCGGACTGCCCATCTGTCTGTGGGTGGTACGTCGTACTGAACTTGAGCCTACTGCCCAACTCCTCCTGCAAGCTCCTCCAGTAGTGGGATGTGAACCTATTGTCTCTGTCTGACACGATGCTCACCGGCACTCCGTATAGGCGAACTATCTGCTGCATGTATAGCTCCGCCAACTTCTCGGTGGAAAGCCCCACCTTGAAGGGTATGATGTGCGCACACTTCGTCAGCCTGTCTACAATGAACCAGATGGCATCCTTCCCTCCTTGGGAACGAGGAAGCCCTGAAACGAAGTCCATCGTAATATGTTCCCACTTCCACTCGGGAATAGGTAACGGCTGCAACAAACCAGCTGGCCTCTGGCGCTCCGCCTTGACCTGCTGGCAAACTAGGCATCTCGAGATGAAATGCGATACATCCCTCTTCATCCCGTGCTACCAAAGATGTTCCCACAAGTCACGGTACATCTTGTTAGCACCAGGGTGAATAGAATATCTCGATCGGTGCACCTCCTGCAAGACTGCCTCTACTAGATCTCCCTTCGGCACGTACAATCGGCTTCCATGCCTCAGGGACCCATCCTCTGCTATAGTGAAGTCATCCAGCAATCCAGCTAATGCCTGGGGTCGAAGTCTGCGAAGGCTCTCATCTGTAGACTGTGCCTCCCGGATCTGCTCCATCAAACCTGACTGAATGTCAAGCGCCATCATCTGTATCACTGATCTTGGCCGAACTAGCTCGATACCGAGCTTCTCCATATCCTTCCGCAAATGTCGATCAATCATCAGGTACCATGCCATCGGATGCCTGCTCAGCGCATCCGCCACCACATTTGCCTTCCCGGGGTGATACTGTAAATCGATGTCGAAGTCCTTCATCAACTCCAACCATCGTCTTTGCCTCATGTTCAGCTCTTTCTGCGTGAACACATACTTCAAGCTTTTGTGGTCAGTAAAGATTTCCACACGCTCTCCGTATAAGTAATATTTCCATAACTTGAGTGCAAAGATCACCGCAGCTAACTCGAGGTCATGGGTAGGATAATTCCTCTCATGAGTCCGCAATTGCCTAGATGCATAAGCAATTACTTTCTCATGCTACTATAGGACACATCCTAGCCCCTTCCCAGAAGCATCACTGTATATGGTAAAACCTCCAGAACCTGAAGGTAAAGTAAGAACTGGAGCGGTCGTCAGCCTCCTCTTCTGCTCCTCAAATGCCGCCTGGCAGTCCTCTGACCAAATGTACTCTGCGTCCTTCCGTGTCAGCTTCGTCATGGGTTCAGCTATCCTAGCAAAGTCCTGGACGAACTTTCTGTAATAGCCTGCTAAACCCAGAAAGCTCCTGATCTCTGAAACTGACGTCGGAGCCTTCCACGTCTCAACTGCAGCAATCTTCCTGGGATCCACCGAGATTCCATCTCCAGTGACTACATGGCCGAGAAACTCCACTCGGTCTAAAAAGAACTCGTACTTTGACAATTTGGCAAACAATCTCTCCTGCCTCAGAATCCCCAAAACTATCCGCAAGTGCTCTGCATGCTCCTCCGGCGTCTTCGAGTATATCAGGATGTCGTCGATAAACACCACGACGAACTTATCCAGATACTGGTGAAATGTCTTATTCATCAAGTTCATAAAGACAGCTGGCGCATTTGTGAGACCAAATGGCATCACCAGAAACTTGTACTGCCCGTACTTCGTGTTGAACGCCGTCTTCTGGATGTCTGCTGGCCTAACCTTCACCTGGTGGTACCCGGATCTCAAATCTATCCTGGAAAACACCTTCGCCCCGCTCAATTGGTCGAACAAATCATCTATCCTGGGCAGAGGATATTTGTTCTTGATAGTGATGGCATTCAAGGCCCGGTAATCAATACACAACCGGACTGTACCATCCTTCTTAGGCACAAAGAGTACTGGCGCTCCCCATGGAGAAGCACTGGATCGAATGAAACCCTTTTTCAACAGGTCATCAATCTACTCTTTTATCTCTATGGCCTCCTTGGGATTCACTCTATAGCAAGCCCGGGATACTGGTGATGAACCCGGCACTAAATCTATAGTGAACTCCACATCTCTGTCAGGCGGAAGTCCTGGAAGATCCTCTGGGAATACATCCATAAACTCCCTAATGATAGGGTGTGGCGGTGCTGCGTCCCCGACTGTAGCACAACAGTTCGGCTCTAGGCTGATCTCCGGCCCTGTCCTCCTGACACTGAATGGTGCTGTGCCTGGGGGACTGAACACAATACTACCCTCATGGCAATCTATAGATGCATGGGCATAGCTAAGCCAGTCCATCCCCAATATGATATCATAACCGGGGAGCGGCATCACAAAGAATCGCCCTCTGAACTCTCTCCCGGCTATAAAAATAGAACATCTATAGATAGATCTAATAGGCACTGGTCCTCCTCCCGTCATCACTCTACTAATCTCCGCAGTAGGTGTAGCTACTAGATGATGTTTATGCATAAACTCTAATGATAGGAAGCTATGAGATACACCAGAATCAAACAAACATACAGCTAGAAAAGTATGCAAATAAACATGACCTGTGATGACGTCAGCTAAGTAATCCGGCTCCGAAACCTGCTCCGGCTCCGGCTCAATGGCTAGGCTATAGACCTTCCCCTGAGGTCCCTTCTGCTGCTGCAGATGCTGCCCAAACCTCTGCTGCTGAGTCGGGAGTGGTCCTCTAGGTCCCTTCGCCGCTGGACAATTCCGAAGCTGATGGGTGGCAGACCCACAAACTAAACACTGTCCCAGTCTTTTCCTGTAAACGGACCTGTCGTGTCCTGGTCTTTCGCAAAAAGAACATATAGCTCCTCGCTGCTGCTGCTGCTGGGGTCCCGGGGCTCTAACTGGCGGGGTCTGATGATGTGGTGTAGAGGGACGGTAAGTCTGCTGGGGTGGCGTCGGTGCTTTCTGCTGGAAAGCCTGACGCTTGGACGGTCCCTCATGGTGTACAGAAGCCGGCCTCTTGCATGAGAGAAGACGCTCCTCGATGCTCCGAGCTAACTCTAGGCTCGGGTAGTAGTCAGTCGTACCGTTCGCCACTATAAGGATGCCAATGTCTGGGACTAGACCATGGCAAAACCTACGGGTCATCTCCTCTGGATCAGCAACCAGACTAGGTACAAAACGGCTCAGGCGACTAAACTCTCCTGCATAGTCATCAACAGAACGGTTTCCCTACTGGATGTTCTGGAATCGTAGCCCCATGGCTACTCTAGCAGTGGTCGAGAAGAATTTCTTCTTGAACTGGGTCTTGAACTGGTCCCAGGTGGCTCTACCTCTCGCGAACAACGGCTCATTCCTGAACCAGACTCCGGCTAAGTCTATCAGCAGAAATCCTGCTGCCTCGACCTGAAGGTCATCCGGCATCCTAACTCCCAGAAGCTTCCTCTCTACAGAATCTAGCCAGTCATCAGCTACTACTATGCCCTCAGTCCCTGAGAACTCCTTGGGATTCAGACCCATGAAGTCCTTGACCGTCCCCGCTCTCTGCCGTGGCTCTACATGTGGTGGGACCACGGGACGTCCCTCAGAACGCTCCATGCTCTGGCGGAGTAGGGTAGTCTGCTCCTGATGGGTTGTTAGGAACCCCTGGATCAGTGTGAGCAGCTGGGTCCCGTCGAGTGTGACGGAAGCCTGGGTGGGTATAGTGATAGGGGGTGGTGGAAGTATCGGGTCCTGCCGGGACTGGGATGTGGAAGGTGGTATTTGGGTCTGTGGATCTGTGGAGTGGGGGAATGTGGTAGGTGGAGGTGTATCAGTCAACCGGTCAGCTGACTGGATATGGAGGGCCCCATTCTCGGGGGTAACATACTGGGACGAACGAGTAAGCACCATCTAAATTACACATAAAAAGACTTATAAGGACTTATTTAAAGCAAGCAATCATATGCAAGAGAATCTAATTATAATAGCAAATATATGATGTATTTCCTATGTTGCAATCCTAGCATTCCTCTAAGTGTTCTAAGCGTCTTTCCTAATGTCTAATTACCTTAAGTTCCTAATTGCAGACATGCTTGGTACAATAACGTAACCAAACAGTTTAGTCAGGACCTGCATGGGCCACCACTAAAAACATGTCACGACCCGCTACCCAAATTATTGGGCCAGGCCGAGTCATGCCCAGCCTACGTTGAGATAAAACGTAGTAAGCTGTTCTAAAGACAACAGGATAAGACTAAATGTGCTAACAGTTCTATAAGTGAAGAAGAATCATAAATGCTCCAAACACAAAAGTCGTCGTATATAGTAAAATATCCAAGTACAAGTAAACTGAAATGTAAAACTGGATACATGTCCAGTTACAAAATGATATAGTCTAATACATGTCTACTCTCAAAAGTCTAAGTAAACAAAAGACAACTAGGCGAGGTTCCCCGCAGGAACATCTTCGTAAAGCAGAGCCGGGTCCTCGGCAGTAATCCCATAGTATGAGTCGCAGAGTAACTCCTCCTCAGTAAGGACACCTACAACGTTATCCTGTCAGGACGGGAGCAAGCACTAAATCTAGCAAACTAGCATATGAAACATGGAAATGAACATGAGAGGAATAACTGGAAAGCATGGCATCACATAGTCTATCATGGCAAGGATACATATGTCATAGAAACAGATGTATATGTAATGTTTAAAACTGTAGCAGGTACGTGATCGGTCAATAAATGTACAATGTACTGTGGTACATGTAAATAAAATGTACATATGTACAAGTCAACAAGCATAGGTGTACATCCGTACAAAAATGCGGGATAATGGCCTACGGCAAAGTATGCATACAAAATGCGACCTCGCTCGCTACTATAGGAGGGTCATGATCACGTACTCTACCATCAGTTTCCCCATAACCCGTACTCTATCATGTGAGAGATACATAAAGATAGTTCTAAGCATAGTAGTAACTGGAAGTACAACATGTAGAGTTTCTAACTTGCTACCCCAAGGATCAGCATATAACATGGTGGGGTTTGCAGTTCATTTATGTGACAATATGTAAAGTTCGTAGAAAGTACTTGCCTCTAGCAAAGCAAAACAAAACAAGCTACGATAACAGTGCTATGGATGTCCAGTAACTCGTCGCTGTAGAAGTAAAATACAACAACTTAGTTTTACACTAAGCTAAAATACTAGGACACTAATTGGTGCGACACGACTTGTGACTGGACACCTAGCCAATAATGATGACTTGGCATAGGAGACCAATGTGGGGTGACACACTATGTTAACTAACTTTCTAGGGTCTTTACACTAGTGAGGGTTGGGGTTCAACACGACTAAAACTCCAAATAACACAAAAAGCTACAAGTCGTAATTAATCAATAAATAAATTAAAAGATCATTGTGTTCTAATAATTTTTGAGCTAGGCAAAAAGCCTAGTTTTGCATAAAACAAAGTACCAAAACGATCCTTGCTAACTATAGAAATTTATTATAATTTTTCTGGAATTTATTAACCAGTATAAATATTTTATAAAAATCAGTTTTCCTAAGTATACAGAAAATGAGTTTTGGTTTCATATGCCAAACTAGTGGCAAAACAGTAAATTAAATACTACAAAAATTATACTAAATTAGCTAACTTAACAAAGTATCTAAAAACTATTTTTCCATAATTTTAGCAATATTTAAGTATTTTTAGAAAATCAAAAACAGCAATGCGCACAATAATTTATAATTATCTGCGTATTTTGTCCATGTATATAATTTGAACCAAAGTTCAAATACAGGACCCAAGGCCATGAATCAAGTCCAATATGACTTGTACAGGTCTTTAATGTGTGAAAATACATTTGAGCCCAAATACCCATGCTAGGCTTGGACACCAAATGGTTGCAGTAATTTAAATATACAGAAAATACAAGGTGATAGGACTGCAAAATAAATATTAATATCTTAATAAGGTAAAGTTTTACATAGTAACTATAAAAGTATGAACATTATTTTAGATAAATAATTTACACTAAGCTAAGTAAAATACATATAGAAAATAATATATATATATAAATATAGGGATATTTATATATATAGGAAAATGCTCAACTATACATTATATATATATACAAATATATGTATATATACATACATATAAGAAAATACTTATCTATATAACATATATATATATATATACAAAATTAATGCATACATATATATATATATATATAACAGTATATATATAATAATATATATACATAAGGAAATATATGTACATAAATATATATGTATACATAATACACATATATATATATATACATAAAATAATGAAGTATATTAATATATATATATATATATAAAAACAGCAACTATATATACCTAAATATAGTATGTATAATAATACATATATACATATATACAAATATATGTATACATATATATATATATATATATATATATATATATATATATATATAAAATATATATATATATATATATATAATTATATATAAAAATAAAAAGAAAAAGAAAAAAAGAAAAGGAAAAGAAAAAGAAAAGAAACAACAGCAGGGGGGGCTCGAACTCGGGCTAACCGAGCGGGGGGGGGGGGGTTTAGTTACTGCGCGCTGGCCAGTGGGCCAGTTGGCCCGATTGTTAGAAATAGGGTTTTAATACATTTATTTAGGTTAGAATTAATTAAACATAATAAAAAAAAATATAAACCATCCTGTGTCCTGACAGTTAAGGACACAGGGTTTTCTCGTGTCCGTGCTTCGCACGACACGCACGAACCCTAGTTCTCGTGTCCAGCTACTGGACGAACATCTCCGTGTCCTGGCGAGTCTCTCACGTGAAATCGAGACACAGCCGACACGAAACAAAGCTGACACTTACGTGTCCGGCGGTTGGAGGGTGATTCGAAGGTGCTGACGGGCGGAGGAGACGTCGGGGCGGTGGCGGAGTGGTGGCGCTGGGGTCGGCGTGACAGGGCGAGTCGACTGGTGGTGGTGGTTGGCGGTGAAGGTCGTCGGTTAGGGCGGTGCAGCGTTCGCCGGAGTAGGGTTAGGGTTTGGGGGTTCGTCGGGGAAGAAGAGGGCAGCGGTCGGTCGTGGAGCGTTGTGGTGGTCGTAGCTAGGTCCGGGGGCTGCGAGGGTTTAAATAGAGGGGTTAGGGCGGTCGTAGGTCGGTCGGTCTGGCCGGAAATGGCGGGGGCAGGGCGCGCTGGCGGTCGTCGGTCAGCCGGGTCGTCGGGGGCAGTTAGGGTTAGGAATTTCGTTTAGGTCCCTATAGTTTTAGGTAATTGCAGATAGGTACCTGAGGTAGATAAATGCAAATTAGAATTTGCATTCCGCATTTAAAATAATTCATTTATTTACAAACTGATATTGTAACAATTCTAATAATTACAAAACAGTATTAAAACAATTCTAATAATTGCAAATTGATATTAAAACATTTAAATAAATTACAAATCAACATTTTTGTATTTTAAAACTCATTTAAAATCTTTTTAAAATTCTAGAAAAATTCCTAAAAATTCCTAATAATTATTTAAGGCTATAAATGACATTTAAAATTTAATTAACACTAATAAAAATAAATTTGAAAATCAGGGGCTTACATCCCCTATTTATAGGGTTGAGGAAAATCCTAATTGGATAAGGATTGGACCCAAAATAGATAGTTATTTATTGAAATCCAAATTTGGGTTCCATCTATATTTAAATTTAAATTGTCGATAATACCAAATAATGACTACATTCTTATTCGAAAAATCTATATAAAATTTATTTAATAATATCCTCATCCCATTTATTCAAAATAATTAGTTTAAAAAATTAACCTTTTATAATTCAAAAAATGCTATAATATTAATTTCGAAAATTATACTATTATTTAAAATAAAATGATAAATAATTACAAAATATATATTTATGCACAAATAATATTTACATAAATATACTTTTCTAGTATACCATTTTATCAGAATAATATTTATTATTACAATTATATAAATGAAAGGCTTGTTATAAATAAAATAATAAACTTGGAAATTTTTGTACGATAGCTAAAAATAATTATCATATATATTATTTTGAAACTATAAAAATAAAAAATTATTTTTCTAAAAATATGTACGCTCCCACATATTCGCACTTGACGGGAAAATACGAAAAATGCAAGTTTGCGCGTACAATACGACCATGCGACGTACAAATACAAGTAAAAAATAGTACTAGTTTATAAAAAAATATAATAAAAATTTAGTGGTTTTACATGCGGTGTTCACTGCATTCCCTAACTATCTTCTTCCCAGTCGAAGAAGATGCGCCAACGGAGCAGAGACACAACCAATCTCCCACGCATGAACTCTGGTGCGTAGGAGAAAACATCTGTCTTTGACAGACTCATTCGCTGTCATGGCGAGGAAGAATTGGATTCTGAGTTCTATGCGCCTTCGCGGGCTAGTACAAAGAGATTCAAGGCAGCACAGGCCATGCGCCCCAAATGTGCTAAGCCAACAGCGAACCAGAAGCATGCGCTCAAAATCATGTGTGTTGCTGATGGCAAGCTGTACAGGGTTGACTCGGGTGCATTTGCGAGGCGACTTTCAAAGTCCCTGTCCCGCTTGAGCGTATCTACTGCATTTCGAACCAAGTCGGGCAGGGCAAAATCTGTGAGGTTGAACCCATGCGCCCACTTGGGTGGTGCACATAAAGTAGGTTCAAGTTGCAATAAATGTTGTTCAACCACTAATGATCTGTGCGTATATCATACGCGTGAACTAGATCAGGGGGCACAATATTCACATGACCACTCCAGCGCTTGGCCTTGCCATGCGCCTGAAGAGGGTGTCAAAGTAGAACTCTTCCATCATGATTTGCGTAACGTGATCACTCACAAACGCAGATCAGGAGAGCTGACCAATAAGCACGATACGCCCCTCACAGGGCACACTTGTGTCATAGTCACCATCAGTTGCTATTGTTGCAAGACAGCAGCTTCGGCACAAACGCGGTCTGTGTTTCAGCAACTGCAATCTACGACACCCGTCCGATTTCGCCTCGATAAGAGAGTGCCAATTGAAGACGAACTGGAGCCTAAGATCGCTTCCTGCCATGTTGTCACCAACTGTCACCCATCCGGGAGAAAGAAAACTGCCAACTCCTCGACCTCTAAAACGTCATCCAAGAGTCCGCCGAGAAAGAACAAGACGGTAATCCCATCCTCAGGGGAGTTCGAAAGCACCCAGGCAAGGAAGAAGTCTCTGGCTGAAGCAGTGGTTGGGAGTAGTCAAATTCCTGATAATCCTCCTCTTGAAGACGAGGAAGTCCTCCAAGGAACCAACCACGACGTAGCTGGGGGTTGCCAATACGAGGCCTCGGAAGAAGAGGCCCTTCTACAGGAAAGTGAAGTCGAGTGTGAGACTTCAACTGATCCATCCACTTCGATACATGTCATGACAGCTTACAGGAAAGGGGTGGTGATGATGGAGAATCAGACATTCCCGCTCCGGACATCGTGCAACGCATAGACACTTTGGAAGGGGGCCTCAAAACCCTCTCTGCCTCTATGCAAACCTTAACTCAAGTAGTGTTCGAGATTCGGACCACTCTAGCAAGGGCACCTTTCTTCACCAGTCCTGATCCAGGGACCAATGGGGAATCAAGTATCCCCCCTCAACGGATATCTTCGGGTGTAGATTATCATGCCGCACCCCGGACATCAGCTCCTTCCAATATCCAACTTCAGGCTTTACCACCTTCACCTACTCTCAGCTCTACAGAAGATCTGGTCATGTAACGCCCCAGTCCCAAAATACGTAGGACTAGGTACATCGACATACCAGCTGTATACATACGAAGTATACTCCAATATATGGAAACTCGTATGTATACATAAGCTGTAAAATACAGTAGAACCATAATAACTAAATCTCATCCACTAGATAAATAAATAATATAAAAGCAACTTTGAATTTATCATGTGTACAATCGTTGGACGGAGACAAAGTCCACTACCAACTATCTCAAATAAAATGTACAAGAAGTGATCGATAAAATAACGAGACGAACCAAGCGCAATCGTCTTCGAAAGAATGAAGAAGATCACGGCCTTGGCTAGAACACCTGCAAATTCACAGAAGCACACACCTGGAGAGATAACCAGTCCTCAGAGGGACGTAGCAAGATACATAAAGAACATGCCAAAATAAACTGAATATATAATATGTCACAAACCGAAATAAGTGACAAGACGACAATAAGGTAATCTAACCGTACTACAGTGTTTATGCAGTTAAGAACAAACCTCCAATGCATGGGCACTCTGGCTCAGTAGCAGTAATCTCAGGTATGGCCCATCAGGATACCAGGGACCTCAAAGCATAACATTCATCGAATGTCAGAGGCCAGCAGTAGATCAGTATCAGGATCCAGGACCGTATCTCCCGCGGAGATAACCGACAATAGGGAAGTGCATACTTGGCCCATACGTCAAGGAACTGTTCTTCCCACCCAATGCCTAACAGAGTCACCTCCATGTCTCATATACCTCTACTAACTGCTAAGTCTCCTAATATGCCTCTATTAGCAGTTAGCCCTAACGCATGCGCATGGGGGATCAGCCCACACACAAGAACCTCTACATGCTACTCATCTCACACATCCTCATGGTACAACTGTGTCAAGGTATATGCGATACACTACAAATGGTAGTCTCTTAACTCTAAGTCCATATGCAGTCAAAGGATAATAACAAAGTATATCTAATATCACTGAGAAGACAGTAAATCAGGAACGATAAAAACTGGAAATAAATGAACAGTGATATATAAAATAAATGCAGACTGAATATAAACAGTTTAATGGAAAGGTATCTTGCCTGAGGTTATGTGCAAAAGGGAATAATCCAGTAGCTCGAACCAGCAAATAAACAAAACAAGAAAAGCCAAATCCCGCAGATGACTCCGGATGCTGCAACAAACATCACGAACGAGTTTGAAATAAAAAATATACCTAGAAAACGCCTGTCCAAAAGTTAAATTCTGGAACAGGGGCAAAATCGTAATTTCGGGTCAAAACGATGTCCGTCGTTGGACCCGCTTTGCACCAAAATGCGCGCCAGAACCTACGGTCTCTAAAGTTGTCAAACTACATGTCTACGGATTTGTTTTGATGAGACGAACCCAACGGTATGTCCAATTTTGGATTTCGGTGGGCTGTGCACAAAATCGCGCCGTTGAGTGGGATTGTGGGCCCGCCAAAATAGCGTCCCGATCAACGGTCTCAGAATCAGACCAAACTTGGCTCACAGGACCAGAAAAATATTTCGAGTCCAATGGCGCAAGTTTCATCGCGATATGATGAGTGTGCACAAAGTTGTGACTTAATTTGCAAAAGATCGATACGGGGTATCTCGACGGATACGCACTAATTTCGTCGCGCACATGCAACGAAATCGGGTTCCGTCAGTTCCCACATGTCGAAAACATCCATATGCGCCTTTCAATGTATATAGTGCGCGACCACATCGCCCGGTTTGTCGGGATGGACGCCGTATCGGGGTGTTTCTCTACTTTTTGAAAACAGAATTTATAGTTTTTCGGAAAACTTTAACAACGTGTAACTTTCTACATACTAGATGAAAAGTAAATCCAAAAGGTGCGTTACAATCTCGGTTAGGTTGTCTTTGACTGCCTTTGATTAGTTTTTACAAAAGTTTAATGGACAGCAAGAAAAGTGGCCGACAAGTTGATGTTTCAAAACAGTTTTTAATAATCAGAAAAGTGGGTTTTTCTCCAATTTCGTCTCGATTTTTCGAGCAAGATGGATGGCAATGTCAAAATCCACCTGGGGGATCTCGAAGAGGGTCATGGGGGCTTTCTATACAAATTTACGGATCTAAAAACGGAGTAGAATTGACAAAGAATTCGATCGGGGAAGTGGAATACCTCAAAGTGGGAATCTGTTTTTGTTGTTTGTCGTCGTCGTCGTTTCCGTCGCCGCTCTCGCGGGGTGTTGCTGTGCTCGCGGACAGCAGGCCGAGGAGAGGGTAGGAGGAAGGAGGAAGGAGGAGAGGAAGGAGGTGGAAGGAAATTTGGAGGAAGAAAATTTGGGTTTTCAATATATATGTTGATATATATAACAAAAGGCTAAGGGGGTGTTCGGCTTAATTAATGGGTTACTGATAAGAAGGGGTGTCGACCCTTTGTAGCAGCCTTTGCTGCTTAGTCATACGTGGGGGCGCACAAAGCACAACTGCTGTGCTTATTCTGTTGTGAGTTTGGTGGTCGGGTGGGGCCGACCACCATTCTATATATATATATATATATATATATATATATATATATATATATATATTCTTTTTCTTATCTAATCTTTTGCTTTCAAATCTTTTTAAATATATATAACTATATATATATATGTATATATCACCATAATCTATAAAAATCCAATAATAATTTAAATGACACATATCCAATATATAATATATTTAAGAACATATATATATATATATATATATATATATATATATATTTATATATATATATATATATATATATATATATATATAAATTAAATCCTTAATAAATCAACTCAAAATAATAATAATAATATCTATTAGGATAACATATTTGTTAAATCTCCACAATTTGAAATAAAGTTTAATATTATCTAACTATATATATGATGCATCTAAAATATATTTTTACATCTATACACAAATTTAAATTGCCATAAAAGGCAACAATAATAATATCACATAATATCAAATAATATCATCAATAATAAAATACCTATTAAATTTTCACAAAATAACTTTAGTAATAATAAACTAGTAAAAATCATCCCAATGGGTGTACTTTACCGCTCACCTATGTATGGGTCCAGAAAATTGTACCATCTTGTAAAATATTATTTTATTAATAAAACCTAAATTTTATACCAAAAGTCAATAAATATTCAACAAGTCTCAAAATTATTTAAAAATATTTTTACCCACATGTAATGTTCTTATATGGCCACCTTAGTCACCCCACATGCTCACGTGGGCCTAAATTTGGTTCGGGCCCTGTTCGGACTGAATTGGCCAAACCGGGTCATCAAAAAAATAAATAAAACCATAAATTGTATAAATTTATTTTTAAGTCTAATAAAATAAAAATATAATTTAAAAAAATCGGGGGTTTTACATCCTACCCAACTTACAAGAATTTCGTCCTCAAAATTTAGGATTAATAGGGTAGATAGGGTTGAGGGATAGGAAGAGTTCGCCAATACCAAAATGCAATTAAATTTTGGAGGAGGCAATATAACGACGTTCAACATAACCATGCATTAGAAAATTGTGGAGTCGATATAAACAAAAATATATCATGGTTATGGAATTGAATAAGGGTTGCCAGTGATGGTAAAAAAATTTTGATAATCCAAATTGGAGAGTAATAAGGGATTGAGTAGATCAAAATGAATAATTAGACGTTTGGGAGATATGGTTCCTTGAGAGAAACTGGAGACTAATCGCCTCGATTGAGAGTTTGATTTAAGTGAATGATTAGAATCATTCTCGAGTGCTCAAAAACAATTGGAAGGACACGATAATAATTCTAGGGTTGAGAAATGAGGAGTAGTTAAAGGCGAGGATATAGCCACATGAGTCGGTCGGTGACTATCTACATTTATGTATAATTAACCGATTAGGCAACCAAAGATGATACCTTGAGTCTACCCTAGCAAGTGCAGTGCCTTGTCTTTCCAAAATAAGTAAAAGACAAGAACAACAAAGGTTTCAAAGACGGTGTTATATATTGAGTACGAATTACGGGGTCCATAGGCGGCGAAAATAATTTCAAAAGAGAATTGTCAAGGCTGTCGCGGATGAGACTCTAAGGCAAGTTTACTATGTCTCCATCCACGTAGAATAATATGTGATAAGCGAACCAAAGTGCAATAGGTTGATCAGACCATCATGCACCGGTTCTGATTAGACAATATATTAGTGGGTGCACCCAATAAAATATGTCATGATCAAGCTTGATAACGAAATAAGCTTACAAAACTGAAGCTACATTAGCAGCATGAGATAGTCAAAATATGAGCAAGGGAGGTACTGATGAAAGAAATTTAAGTAGTCCGAGGTCTTTTAAAATCAAGGCTCACCCGAAGTTTGGGCCTATACAGTTGTCCTAGGGTTTCTTTATTTATGGCTTGGCAGACTAGATAAGGTGGGGTGCTCTGAATTTAGTCCAAGTGAACTTACCAACGTGGTTCACAAGAAAAAGGTTTGTTAGGTGGTAAGGTATTCTACCCAACTTATAAGAGTTAAGCTAATAGTGTGATGGGACAACGAGTCAAACAATCAAGATAAAACACAATTTAAGCATTTAAGAAATTTAGTAGAACAAAATCACATATCGGTCGAAAGAATTGAGTCGAGATTGAATCCCAATCTGTGGTCAAAAATATATTGGTATCATGGTAAAGATTATAGTTTGGCCATTTTGACCAGAAAGTCATATCATGAAAATAGTGTACAAGGAGACGTGTTTTAGTGGGACATGATATATCTACATGAAGGTGGGCTTGTCTAGGTCTTACATATGAAATTTGTTGGAAGGAAAAGTCTAGTGTTGTACTCCAAATATCCAAGTCACGGTAAGGGACGCCAGAAGATCAAAAATAGAAAGTGGGAGTTCACAAGATGATAATTAATGCACAAAAATAAAGATGTTCAAGTTAAAGCATGAAATAAAATTAATTAAAGAATCCAGTAAAAATAATTTGGGAACAC
Organism: Iris pallida; assembly: GCA_029216955.1. NCBI lineage: Eukaryota > Viridiplantae > Streptophyta > Magnoliopsida > Asparagales > Iridaceae > Iris > Iris pallida. Next base: position 7,840,214 of record JANAVB010043820.1, on the reverse strand, counting down.
AATTCCGGAGAGAATATAGTCTTCGAGATGAATACAGTTAAGGAACCATTAACTCATTGTTCAAATTGCAAATGGGTTAGAAGGTCACAATTAAAAGATATAGAATTGAAGGAAGGTCGAGTACGTCAAGGTGGAAATACAGTCACATAGCTTGGTAAGATGACTAACAACACTTGTGTACATACTACTATCATGGTTATGAGTGACATGGCAATTAGTGTGGAGTACATCTATCTAATTGGAGCTATCTTGATGGCCTACCATTTAAAATTTAACTCCAGTTTCCTCCAAAAGTTTCAAAATTAAACTTTCAAAAATAAACCACCCAAAATTTGTATTCACTCAAAGCCGATCAAATTCATCATAAAAAAATTTAAATCGCTTTCATAAATCTCAAAGCAATTTTTTTTCACGTTACTACTAACCTTTTTCCAAAATTAACATTTTAGTTCAACTATTTAACTCAAGAGTTCATAATTTACGAATCCATAAAAATTTCACAACCAATCAAAAATTTTAACACTCTAAAATTTTCAAATAACTCATAATAAAACTCTTAGCATATTAAATGCACTCAAAAAAATTTTTTTTATTTTTTTTTTGCTCAATGCTCTCATAAATTTTAACTTCTATTCATGCTATGTTATTCCAACAAAATCATAACCTTTAAATGGTACTTCCTTTAATCAATCAAAATAACTTTCCATCACATCCTTCAAAATTCTCCCGTAAAAAAAATTTAATATTAGCAATCCCACATTAAACTAAATTTTCAAATAATCTTATCAATCAAAATCTTTTTTTTTACCAAAAATCTAAATAGATTTGTAAATCCTCAATCATAGGACACAATTTAAAATAAAAAAATTCTCAAAAATTGTTTTCATAACTTTCAAATATTTAAAACCAAAAATTCGCCATCATTACTTCCACTTAAAATTCAAAATTTACTAAACACAAAATTGCAAGTTGTATGATTTAAATTTAAATAATTTATACTGCCACTTCAAAATCTAAGATCATTTTCAATCCAAATTTATAACTGCTCAAATGCGTATAACTATGATCCAATAAATCATAAACATCAAAACTCGAAAATCAAAAATCTTATATTTGTTCAAAGATGTATATCTATCATTCAAAACTCATAAATATCACAACTCGAAAAAGCAATTCAATTTATACTGGTGCAAGGATGTACAACTATAACTCAATAAGTCATAGATGTCAAATCTTGAAAATCAATCACTTTCTTAAACCAAGTATGAAATTCTATAAATCCTCCGGTGTCTCTATTAGAAATCTCAAGGTTAAAATTTTCCGTGGTAATATTCTACTTTACCAATTACTAATCATTAATCACACTAAAAAGAAAAACCTTTTAACTCAATTAGAGTCTTGAATGTATTCCAATTGCCAATATAACCATTCTAGCCATGTGTTTGACCTATGAGCATATACTAGTGTAGTCATCTTCCTAGTTGACACTAAGCACGAAAATAAGAATCGACGGTAGAAAGGAATCAAGCAAGATACAATTCAAGGAGGTCGATCGAGAGTTCGAAATGTGAAGTCAAGGGAAGAGGTCAAGCTGTATGGATAAGATTCCTATAATTCTAATCCTATGTTGCAGGTTCACATCGGTACAGTAACGTAACCGAAGTAAAAAAAACTCGACCTGCATGGGCCACCACAAAAACATATAACGCTCCAGTCCCAAAATACGTAGGACTAGGTACATCGACATGCCAGCTGTATACATACGAAGTATACTCCAATATATGGAAACTCGTATGTATACATAAGCTGTAAAATGCAGTAGAACCATAATAACTAAATCTCATCCACTAGATAAATAAATGATATAAAAGCAACTTTGAATTTATCATGTGTACAATCGTTGGGCGGAGACAAAGTCCACTACTAACTATCTCAAATAAAATGTACAAGAAGTGATCGATAAAATAACGAGACGAACCAAGCGCAATCGTCTTCGAAAGAATGGAGAAGATCACGGCCTTGGCTAGAACACCTGCAAATTCACAGAAGCACAAACCTGGAGAGATAATCAGGTCCTTAGAGGGACGTAGCAAGATACATAAAGAACATGCCATAATAAACTGAATATATAATATATCACAAACCGAAATAAGTGACAAGACGACAATAAGGTAATCTAACCGTACTACAGTGTTTATGCAGTTAAGAACAAACCTCCAACGCATGGGCACTCTGGCTCAGTAGCAGTAATCTCAGGTATGGCCCATCAGGATACCAGGGACCTTAAAGCGTAACATTCATCGAATGTCAGAGGCCAGCAGTAAATCAGTATCAGGATCCAGGACCGTATCTTCCGCAGAGATAACCGGCAATAGGGAAGTGCATACTTGGCCCATACGTCAAGGAACTGTTCTTCCCACCCAATGCCTAACAGAGTCACCTCCATGTCTCATATACCTCTACTAACTGCTAAGTCTCCTAACATGCCTCTATTAGCAGTTAGCCCTAACGCATACGCATGGGAGATCAGCCCACACACAAGAACCTCTACATGCTATTCATCTCACACATCCTCGTGGTACAACTGTGTTAAGGTATATGCGATACACTATAGACGATAGTCTCTTAACTCTAAGTCCATATGCAGTCAAAGGATAATAACAAAGTATATCTAATATCACTGAACAGACAGTAAATCAGGAACGATAAAAACTGGAAATAAATGAACAGTGATATATAAAATAAATGCAGACTGAATATAAACAGTTTAATGGCAAGGTATCTTGCCTGAGGTTATGTGCAAAAGGGAATAATCCAGTAGCTCGAACCAACAAATAAACAAAGCAAGAAAAGCCAAATCTCGCAGATGACTCCGGATGCTGCAACAAACATCACGAACGAGTTTGAAATAAAAAATATACCTAGGAAACGCCTATCCAAAAGTTAAATTCTAGAATAGGGGCAAAATCGTAATTTTGGGTCAAAACGATGTCCGTCGTTGGACCCGCTTTGCACCGAAATACGTGCCAGAACCTACGGTCTTTAAAGTTGTCAAACTATATGTCTACGAATTTGTTTTGATGAGACGAACCCAACGGTATGTCCAATTTTGGATTCCGGTGGGCTGTGCACAAAATCGCGCCGTTGAGTGGGATTGTGGGCCCGCCAAAATAGCGTCCCGATCAACGGTCTCGGAATCGGACCAAACTTGGCTCACAGGACCAGAAAAATATTTCGAGTCCAATGGCGCAAGTTTCATCGCGATATGATGAGTGTGCACAAAGTTGTGACTTAATTTGCAAAGGATCGATACGGGGTATCTCGACGGATACGCACTAATTTCGTCGTGCACATGCAACGAAATCGGGTTCCGTCAGTTCCCACATGTCGAAAACATCCATACGCGCCTTTCGATGCGTATAGTGCGCGACCACGTCGCCCGGTTTGTCGGGATGGACGCCGTATCGGGGTGTTTCTCTACTTTTTGAAAACAAAATTTATAGTTTTTCGGAAAACTTTAACAACGTGTAACTTTCTACATACTAGATGAAAAGTAAATCCAAAAGGTGCGTTACAATCTCGGTTAGGTTGTCTTTGACTGCCTTCAATTAGTTTTTACAAAAGTTTAATGGACAGCGAGAAAAGTGGCCGACAAGTTGATGTTTCAAAACAGTTTTTAATAATCAGAAAAGTGGGTTTTTCTCCAATTTCGTCTTGATTTTTCGAGCAAGATGGATAGCCATGTCAAAATCCACCTAGGGGATCTCGAAGAGGTTCATGGGGGCTTTCTATACAAATTTATGGATCTAAAAACGGAGTAGAATTGACAAAGAATTCGATCGGGGAAGTGGAATACCTCAAAGTGGGAATCTGTTTTTGTTGTTTGTCGTCGTCGTCGTTTCCGTCGCCGATGTCGCGGGGTGTTGCTGTGCTCGCGGACAACAGGCCGAGGAGAGGGTAGGAGGAAGGAGGAGAGGAAGGAGGTGGAAGGAAATTTGGAGGAAGAAAATTTGGCTTTTCAATATATATGTTGATATATATAACAAAAGGCTAAGGGGGTGTTCGGCTTAATTAATGGGTTACTGATAAGAAGGGGTGTCGACCCTTTGTAGCAGCCTTTGCTGCTTAGTCATATGTGGGGGCACACAAAGCACAACTGCTGTGCTTATTCTGTTGCGAGTTTGGTGGTCGGGTGGGGCCGACCACCATTATATATATATATATATATATATATATATATATATATATATATATATATATATATATATATATATATATATATATATCTTTTTTCTTTTTCTTATCTAATCTTTTGCTTTCAAATCTTTTTAAATATATATAACTATATATATATATATATATGTGTATATCACCATAATCTATAAAAATCTAATAATAATTTAAATGACACATATCCAATATATAATATATTTAAGCATATATATATATATATATATATATATATATATATATATATATATATATATATTAAAAAAAAAAAAAAAAAAAATATATATATATATATATATATATAAATTAAATCCTTAATAAATCAACTCAAAATAATAATAATAATATCTAATAGGATAACATATTTGTTAAATCTCCACAATTTGAAATAAAGTTTAATATTATCTAACTATATATGATGCATCTAAAATATATTTTTACATCTATACACAAATTTAAATTGCCATAAAAGGCAACAATAATAATATCACATAATATCAAATAATATCATCAATAATAAAATGCCTATTAAATTTTCACAAAATAACTTTAGTAATAATAAAATAGTAAAAATCATCCCAATGGGTGTACTTTACCGCTCACCTATGTATGGGTCCAGAAAATTGTACCATCTTGTAAAATATTAGTTTATTAATAAAACCTAAATTTTATACCAAAAGTCAATAAATATTCAACAAGTCTCAAAATTATTTAAAAATATTTGTACCCACATGTAATGTTCCTATATGGCCACCTTAGTCACCCCATATGCTCACGTGGGCCTAAATTTGGTTCGGGCCCTGTTCGGACTGAATTGGCCGAACCGGGTCATAAAAAAATAAATAAAACCATAAATTGTATAAATTCATTTTTAAGTCCAATAAAATAAAAATATAATTTAAAAAAAATAGGGGGTTTTACAGGTCAAGATGCGTGAGCGCTTCGAGGCTCAAAATAGGCAGGAGGAGCATCAGAAGATGGGAATCCCACAACTTTACCCCTTCGAGTGGAACAAGGTGGTCTATCCTCCCAAGTATAAACTACAAACACTGACGCCATACGATTGAAAGAATTCTCCTCGTCAGTACTTGATATACTTCCAGTCTCAGACGGAACATCTCCTGAAGGAAGACGCCCTACTCACAAGCCTATTTGTTGGGGCATTAAAAGTAGTCGCCTACGATTGGTACTGCAGTCTCCCTGACAACTCCATATCATCCTTCGATGACTTGATATGCCTCTTCTTCGATCGGTTCTACGACGGTGGAAAAGACATGACCATGTCGTCTCTCATAGAAGTCCATCAGACGGAGAAGGAAACTGTTCGAACCTTCATCGAGTATTTCCGACAAGCATGCCTAAGGTTACCTCTGGGTATGCCAGAATATGCACTCATTGACTCCTACAACATGAACATGATCCCTGCCATCAAACTCTGGCTCAACTCCGCTCTGCCTCTCTATTGGAGTTCATTGATTATCGAAGCTGAGGCCGCCACGTAATGCTCGCCTTCTGGGGGTTAACTTCCCCACCTTTGACGATAAAGCAAAGCGGCCTTCTACCAACAACAGTGGGCGTGTGGCAAAAGGGAAGCAGGCATTGACTGTCAATGCTTCAAAAAGTACGTAGGGCCCTGCTTAGAAGCCTCCACCTGCACCGAGACCAAATATGGTCTACTCCTTCAATGATGAGGATACCTTACAACTCTTTGAGATACTGAAATAGAGCGACAAAATCAAGTTGCCTGATCCAAAGCATCCTGATGAGGTGGGCAGAGTCGGCGACCCGAGGTACTGTCACTACCATCGGTTCGTGGGACATCCAACTCAAAACTGCTACATCCTCAAAGACTACATACAGTGCATGATCAATGTGAATGTCATCTTAGTTGATTACGAGGAGAGGACAATCTCGGCCAACATGGTGTCGCTCCAGTTCGGCACCTTGCCGCCTACCACAGCTCGAGATAGTGTTGTCCCCATCCCGAAGGTGACAATGGAGGTGGTTAACCTTTCGTCAGCGCGTGACAACGCGAGTGGACTGATTCCACTGACCACACCTCGGGGAGAGATCATGTAGGATCATACAGATCTCGCTCCGGAACTTACTCAGCCGGGAGTACGTTCTACCTCCAAGGCCAAAGTAAAGAAGATCTAGTCTTGCCAAATGGTGACTACCTCTCCTGAGGAGGCACTTGCTGTAAAAATACGTTCACAGCAGAACGCTCAACCAAAGGAGGCCCCTATCGAAGTGGCACCTCCTGTCACCTCCTCGGCTGCTCTAGGAGAGGGTCCTTCCCAACCTCCAGCAGCTGATAAACAGAAGCAGAAAGAGGCTCTCTTCGACAGGCCTCTACTAAGAGACAACGCTTTGGGGTTAACCAAACCCCACAACTTCGACATACTGGCACAACTTGCCAGTACCCCAGCTCGGCTGTCCCTGTTCGAACTCCTCCGTCTATCCAAAGACACTCAAGAGGCACTCTGCGAAGCCCTGAAGGACGCTGAGTCTTTTATCAGTCAGGTCTAGTAGCCTGAAGACGATCCAACAACTTGTCCACACTGCCATAGTATGGAAGAAATCATCTCCAACATCACCTTCACTCAACAGGACATGCTGCTTAAGAATAACAGGCACAACAGACCGCTGTATTACACAGGGTATATTGGGGCCATCAAGGTGGATCGAATACAGATCGACCCTGGGTCTTCTCTCAGCATAATCATCCGAAACCTTCTCCAGACACTGGGGATCCCGATGCATCGTCTGACGGCTTCCCACACTACAATTAGTGGCTTCAATGCAAGTAAAAGTGAGTCGCTGGAGAAGGTTCGGCTCAAATATCATATCGGTGATCAACAGACCGAGGTGACTTGTTATGTTGTGGATGCGGATGTCAACTACAACATTCTATTAGGGCGCCCGTGGCTACACGAGTACATGGTGATGCCATCAACTTTCCATTAATGTATGAAGTACGTATCCACCAACGGCATCGTCCGAACGGAGTTCGCTGATGTCGATCCCTTTAGAGGGATTGAAGCCTTCTTCACTGATGCGGACCTATACAAGTCAATTCATCTCGAAGATGAAGCCAATGACATCGACGATAAATCTGAAGCCGAAGCTGATTCGGAGGCAGAAATGATAATTGAGGCTCCCCTGAAAGTGCGACTCAAAGGAAAGCCACCTCAAACTCTACCTCCTATGGTTACTAAACTTCGTGGGACGGCACCAGCTTCCCTAGATGGAGCATCCACAGAAGCCCCCTTAAAGGTATGACTTAAGGGGAAACCTCCTCAAGTGGTGGCTTCCCTCGTAGCCAAACTATAGGGAAAGGCACCAACTATCGGGACAATAACTGAGGCACCCCACAAGGTACGGCTTAAAGGAAGACCTCCTCAGTCGTCAGCACCTCTCACCGCCAGGCCACAAGAAAAGGCCCCAGCATCTTTTTCAGCACAGACCCAAGAGCCAGCACGGGTCAGGCTCTTGATGGACTCTCCTGAACTGCCCAAAGCTACTGCAGTACTCACTGACGAAGAGCTGGAGGATTACATATCAGCCAATGTTGATGCTCCGTCCTTTGATGATGTAATCTCTTGGGACAAAATTTTATATTTTACCAATAAAAGGGTGCCTTTCAATTATTCTAATCTTCCATACTGGAACGTAATGTATACTTTAGATAATACCCTACAGTCGTTGCAAACACAAATAACGACTGTAAATCATGTAAATCGAGTCATCCTGTACCAAGGAGTCTGTTACATAATCCTGCCTCGGAACCAGGACGAGAGGTCTATCATCTTCGGCAAAGTCGAGCGTCATCAAGACCTTCTACCGACGGAGCCAGAACCCGACACCGACAGAATGCAAATTTATCGGTGCAATGATCGTGCCAAATATCTCATCCAAAAGATGGGTTATAACCTAAAGAGTGGCCTGGGTCTGAACTATGGCAAAGGTCGACGTCTTCCCCTACGACTTCCTGAGTCGAAAGAAAAGTAGCAGGAATATTATCATCGTACTCGATGGAGGGTGGGCTACGTCACGCCTTCGACAACCCCGGAGAGTTCAGAAGCAGAGGATGCCACTTATTCTCACTCGTCTGAAGCTTCTACTTGGGACTCTGATACTAGCATTGACCCAATCTTCAGGAAAGTGCTGTCACCCAACATGACATCCTTACATCCTTCAGAAGATGAAGTCGACTACCAGAAAATAGAGTTCTTCGAAGAAGAACCCTGGGCTCAACGCCTACGTGCTCAATGGGAATCTCACTTTCAACTACGAGGACCCCCTACTGAAGACAAAGTCGAGCAAATCAACCTCAGGGATGGATTTTCGTCCAAACCTATATTTATCAGCAAGAGCTTAGCAGGAAAGGACCGAGAATCTTTGGTCCAACTAGTCAAAGAATACATCGACGTCTTCACTTGGAGCTACAAAGACATGTCGGGACTCGACCCACAAGTCGTAATGCACAAGCTTAATATTTTACCTGACGCTAAGCCCATTAAGCAGCAATAGCGACGCTTCCGTCCCAACATCATGGACGCTATCGACAAAGAAGTAGATAAGCTCCTAGACAGCGGGTTTATCTGGGAAGAGCAACATCCAGACTGGGTGGCTAACATCATTCCCGTCACTAAGAAAAACAAGAAGATCTGGGTCTGCATCAACTTTCAGGATATCAACTCTGCTTGCCAGAAGGATGAATTTCCACTCACGATCACCGACGTAATGATCGACAACACATATGGCTTCAAGCGCATGTTCTTCATGGACAGGTACTCGGGCTACAACCAGATCAAAATGTTCCCAGACGACAAAAGACACACATCATTCTGGACTCTGAAGGGGGTTTACTGCTACAAAGTAATGCCCTTTGGCTTGAAGAATATAGGTGCCACATACCAACGAGCAATGAGCACCATCTTCCGTCAGTATCTCCGCAAAACAGTCGAGTGCTACATTGACGATATCGTCGTCAAAAGCCGTCTTCGGATTGATCACCTACAAGACCTGAAGACAGTCTTCGATCTCATACGGGCGCATCAGCTTAAGATGAACCCCGCTAAATCCTTCCTTGGGGTTTCTAGTGGAAAATTCTTGGGCTTCATTATCACTGCAAAGGGCATTCACGTCGATCCCGAAAAGACCAAAGCCATCCTTGACATGGATCCTTCGAAGAATCTTAGAGAACTTCGAGGCCTACAAGGACGTCTCGCATACTTCCGAAGGTTTACTGCAAACCATTTTGGGAAATGCCAATCCTTTACCAAGCTAATGAAGAAGGGAGTCTCATATGTCTAGACGGAAGAATGTCAGAAATCTTTCGACGACGTCAAAGCTTATCTGACGAGTCCTCTAGTTTTGGTGGCACCCGTTGCAGGCAAACCATTCCTGCTCTACGTCCGTGCAATAGACCATTCCCTTGGCACTTTGTTGGCCCAAAACAACGAAGCGGGCCATGAGCAGGCTATCTACTACCTAAGCAGGACAATGGTCGGGGCCGAACACCGGTATAACCCTGTCGAAAAAGAATGTCTAGATCTAGTGTTTGCCATCTAAAAGACTCGCCCTTATGTTTCGGTATAGACAATTCACGTCATCTCCTGAGTCAATCCGCTCAGAGTCCTCATGACAAAGTCGGGAGCGCTAAACTCCCGGTTAGCTAATTGGACGATACTATTGACACCATATGACATGGTATTCGTCCTGTAAAAGGCTGTCAAGGGCCAAGCATCGACCGATTTTCTAGCCGCGCACCCGATTCCGGAATCGTCCAGACTCTATGAAGACATTCCAGATTAAGTACGAGAATCAAACATTACCGAAGCGAACCCCGTTTGGCGGATGTTTCTCGATGGTGCTTCAAGAACAGGCCCCAAAGGCCAGATCATTATAGGAGTGGGGGTAGTCCTGATCTCCTCCAACAAGCTGGTCATCCTGCAAGCCTACTTCCTTTCAGAGCCGTGTTCCAACAACGTTACGGAGTACAACGCCTTTATCATGGGACTCCAGTTGGCAAAGTAGCTGGGGGTAGATTACCTTGAATCTTTTGGTGACTCAAAACTTGTCGTCAATCAAGTCCGAAGATAATACGATGTCCGCCATAAAGACCTCGTCCCCTATCATAAAGCAGCATTGGACATTATCTCAACCTTCGCTTAGTTTTTTATAGAACATGTGCCTCGGCTGCAAAACTTGGAAGCTGATGCTCTGGCTGGCCTTGCAGCTTCATTGGCTGCACCAGTCGGGACTCAACACTTTATTACAGTGGTGGGTCAGGATTTGGCTTGTCCCAGAAATAATCTGTGCATGCGAACAACTCATGCCATGGCTACAGATACCAGCATTAACGTCAGAGACTGGAGATTCCCATTCATCGACTTTGTCGTCTACGGAATCCTTCGAGAAGACCCGAAGGAGGCAGCCTCAGTTATAAGGCATTTCCTTCGGTTTTATTACGATACGGCCACTAAAATGTTGTACCGATGATCCTATGATGGACTTCTCCTCCGATGTCTATCAAACGAAGAAGCTGCTGAAGCCCTTTGAGAATTTTATGACGGAACATGTGAAGCTCATCAACCAGGTCCTAAGCTACAGGACCGACTCTGACGTATGGGCTATCACTGGCCTACCATGATGGATGATATTAATGAGTATGCAAAGAAATATTGTGCTTACTAGCTACACGCCGACTTCATCCATAGACCGTCAGAGCCTCTACATCCTACGGTCGTCTCATGGCCATTTAAAGCCCGGGGCATGGATATATTGGGACCTATCACCCCTCCCTCATCCAAGGGACACCACTTTATCCTAGCAATTACCGACTACTTCTCTAAGTATACAGAAGTTGTGCCATAGATGGAAGTGAAAAGTTTAAAGGTTATCAGCTTCATCCAGCATCACGCCATCTACCATTTCGGGGTACCCTGGAGGATCATCCACGACAACGGTCCACAATTTATCAGCCATACGTTCACTAGATTCTGCGACAAAAATCGTATTCAGAATGTGGCATCAACCACCTACAATCCGGCAGCAAACGGATTGGTTGAAGCTTTTAATAAAACCATCGTTAAGCTACTCAAAAAAGTTGTGTCGTCCAACAAGTACGACTGGGATGAGAAGATCGGTGAATGTCTTTGGACCTATCGCACAACGGTATGGACCCCGAAGGGCAACACACCGTTCTCCTTGGTCTATGAGAGCGAAGCGGTATTGTCGCTGGAAATCCAGATACCCTCACTCCGAGTGGCGATCACGAATCAGCTGACAGAAGAAGACAATCAACGTCGCCGTCTGCAAGAGTTGGACGCGTTGGACGAAAAATGCCTCTTGGTTCAACAATGCATCAAACTTTACCAAGCCCGCATCTCACAGGCTTTTAACAAACGGGTCAAACAGAGGACTTTCCAAGTAGGTGACTTAGTTCTGGCAGTCAAAAGACCGATGGTAATGACTCACAAGACACCAGGAAAGTTCGAACCCAAGTGGGAAGGACCCTTCATCATAGAGATGGTATACTCAAACGGTGCTTATCGTCTTGCTCAACCTAATGGAGACTTGTTCAAGATGCCCATCAGTAGCAATTTCCTAAAAAAGTATTATTTTTGACACCCGTCAAAAATGTACTACCCTCTCTGTAACGCCCCAGTCCCAAAATACTTAGGACTAGGTACGTATTCATGCCAGTTGCATTCATACAAAGTACACTCCAATATATGGAAACCTTGTATGTATATATAAGCTGTAAAATGCAGTAACTAAGGTACTAAATCTCATCCACAAAGATAAATATGATATAAAAGCAACTTTGATTTTGTCATATATACAATCGTTGGGCGGAGACAAAGTCCACTACCAACTATCTCAAATAAAATATACAAGAAGTGATCGATAAAAATAATGAGACGAACCAAGCGCAATCGTCTTCGAAAGAATGGAAAAGATCACGGCCTTGGCTAGAACACCTGCAAAATCACAGAAGCGCACACCTGGAGAGATAACCAGGCCCTCAGAGGGACGTAACAAGATACACAAAGAACATGCCATAATAAACTGAATATATAATATGTCACAAACCGAAATAAGTGACAAGACGACAATAAGGTAATCTAACCATACTACAGTGTCTATGCAGTTAAGAACAAACCTTCAACGCATGGGTATCTGGCTCAGTAGCAGTAACTCAGGCATGGTCCCATCAGGATACCAGAGACCTCAAAGCATAACATTCATCGAATGTCATAGGCCAGCAGTATCAGTAATAGGAAAGTGCATAAGGACCCATACGTTAAGGAACTGTTCTTCCCACCCAATGTCTAACAGAGTCACATCCATGTCTCATATACCTCTACTAACTGCTAAGTCTCATAACATGCCTCTATTAGCAGTTAGCCCTAACGCATGCGCATGGGAGATCAGCCCACACATAAGAACCTCTACATGCTACTCATCTCACACATCCTCGTGGTACAACTGTGTCAAGGTATATGCAATACACTACAAACGGTAGTCTCTTAACTCTAAGTCCACATGCAATCAAAGGATAATAACAAAGTATATCTAATATCACTGAGCAGACAGTAAATCAAGAACAGTAAGAACTGGAAATAACTGAACAGTGATATGTAATAAAATGCAAACTGAATATAAACAGTATAATGGCAAGGTATCTTGCCAGGTGTGTCGCCTGGTTTTGTGCAATGATCCGACAAGTTCAGTTTTGTCCAATAGCCGAAGTCGACGCGTAAGGGTCCGAAATTCACAAGAAGATAGAAAGGCACGATTTAGTCACGATTGGTGATGATAATGAAAGAGAGTTGGTAGTGTAGTATACTAGATTTCTATTAATCATAGTATGTTTTTTGAAAAATACTAAAATCAAAAATTGTTTTTAAGCAAAATACTCTAAACTGGAAAAATAAGATTTTAGGTAGAATACTAAAATATGTTTTTAGACAAATAAATAAATTAATTAGGCAAAAACAATATCTTTTGTAAAAAAATATATTATTTTTAGATACCGCACATATGCTAGAAGAATATTTTTAGAGTTAAAACTAACTTTGAAATTTTTGTATTACTCAAACCTATTTTTTTACCAATAGTATTTATACATAACAATTAATAAGATATGCATAGTACTAATAATAATAACTATGATAATATTACAATAAGAATAATAAGGATAATAATAATAATGATAACAATATAATAGTAATCATCCCAAAACCATTACAGTAACTTTTCCTCCAAATCGTAGAAAAGAGAGAGAGCGTAATTGAGAGAGAGAAGCTCGGGAGAAGTGCTCACCGGCGGAGGGGCGCGTCGGCGCCCGAGGAAGGAGCTCTCGACGGCGGAAGGGAAGAGGCGCGGTGGCGGCGGTGAGGTGCTGACCGAAACTTCGGTCGAAAGCCACTGACCGGGCTCGACGGTTGGAGGCGCGGGGTCTTCCCGGCTCTGGTCGACATCGGTGGCGCACCGGCGCGGCGATGAGGGGTTCTCGCCGGGGAAGGAGACCGCTTGAGAACCACAGCCGCTGGGGACGCGGGACAGGGGCAGACGTCGCAGCGGACGCCGGAGGGCGTTGGCCTGGTCGGCGGAGAGTCCACCGCGGGGCTCCCGTCGAGGCGCGCGGCTAGGTTTGCACCATCGATTGGGGCGGAGGAGTAGCACCGCTTGGCGAGGGCGCGCGCGAAGGCAGGTCTCCGGTGGGCGGCGCGGTTGCTCCCGAGGCCGCACGCTCGCCGGGGTCTGGGAAACGGCGATTTCGCGGCTGTGCATCTCATGGCGCGACGTTGCAGTTCGACGTTGGCCTGACAGAGGAGGGGTTTGGGTGCTGGGATGTCTCGGCCACCGGTGATCGGAGCGGCTGTCTCGTCTGTGGAGGATTGAGCGGCCTGGGACGGCTCACAGGCGATCGTGAAGCAGGAGACGGTGCCGAGTTCTGGTGCTCGGCTCGGATCAGATGGCCGGGCGGCGGTCAGGTGAGGGTGTCTTCCCCCTTCTACTCCTTTTGGGTGATGGTGGTGGAATATCGTAGGTTTTCTAATGGGGGTCGCCGGTTGATGTGGTTGCCAGCGACGAGGGTTCCGTGATGGTGTGGTTGGGTTATTAGCCAAGGTGACAGGAGGTTGATCGGGTTGAACGAGGACACAGACACGGGGATACTATTTTGTGGTGTTGGTGATTGGCAGAACCGTCGTGTCCTGCGAGACACGGACGGGGTATCCGGAGTTGTCGGATACGGAACAAAATATTGTATTTGTGTGGAAAAATATAGTGGAGGAGATGAGGCACAGACACGATGCACTTGTGGATGCCAAATTTCTGGAGGAGTACCTCTCCTTTTATAGGAGGTGGGAATTCCCAGTTGGATAGGAATTAGGATTTATTTAAATCCCAATTAGATAATTCTCCTATTAATTTTAATCGATTTAAAATAATTCAATCCAAATCAAATTCAATCCAAATTAATTCTGTACTTAATTTAAAATATTTTAAATAAGGCCAATAAGATCTTTTGCAATTAAATTTACCATCGCAAATCAAATATTATATTTAACATAATCTCAAATATTATTTTCATAATTAAATAAATATGGAAATAATTAATTTTGAAAATCATTATAAATACTTAAATATTACTCCATGATCTAGCTTTTATAAATAACAAAATTTATTAATAAACAAATTTTACATTTAGCAAAATATTAAATCACAATTTCTAAATCACCATTTATTTGTAAACAACGAAACAAAATAACCTTTTTATACAAAATAAAAATATTTATAAAATTTATAATAAAAATATTTTTCTAAGATATGTACCTCGACACATATTCGCACTCGTCGAGAAATTACGAACGCAATCTCGCACGTTACGTAAATTCAAATGAGAACTCGTATGCGACGTGCAGATACGAAATACAAAAATGAATACCAAATAAAAAAATCGTAGTAGAAAATTAGGGGGCTTACATCCTACCCAACTTAAAAGAATTTCGTCCTCGAAATTTAGGAAAAAATAGGGTAGGTAAGGCGAAGGGGATGGAAAGAGTTTGTTCGAATAGATGTACGAGATCACGAGAATGCAAACAAAATATTCGTCGAGGTGGCGAGTGACATTTCAATGGCAATGTGTCATTCGATCGACTAGAACAAAATTTCGATGGTTTTAGATTACGATCATGTACATGACAATCAATCGATGACTAAGCTCAATCAACCTTAACATTAGCCTTGAAAAGGGCAACCTCATAAGTAGGTAATAAATTTCTTAATCATTTGATATCATCAATATTCATGTAATCTCTCTTATCATAAATCGTTCTTTCAAAAAAAAATACTTTCGTACCACGTTCCCTTAAAAATTTAACAAAACAATTTCGATTATAAATGTACTCTAACTTCCTCTATCTCGTCATAGAATTTAAATAGTCTCAAAGTTTGAATTCCATAATCTCCATTATACTAGCTCAATTATATATATCTTTCCAAGTTAAAATTTTCCTCTAAAATTTAAATTCCAAAACCTTCAACCAATTGGCCCAAGTAAAAGTTAAAATCTCCTTACTACGATTTGTATTTGTTGGTCAATATACAATGCCTCCTTAGATTCCAAAATAAAAATCCGTCTGCAAGGTTCGATAAATCTCGAAAACTAACGATATATCTTCATAACTCAATCTTCTATCATCATAATTGAAATTTTTTTATAATTTTTATTAGTCTCTCTCAAGAATTTCTTCTTCAACAATCTCAGTTTCTTGATGGTAGAATGGAACTCATCTTAATCTTCATATTCATAATCATCTTAGAACTTAATAAAAATGTAAAGGTTTCTTTCTCCAACCATTTGTCATCCTTGAAAGCTAATATCATCATAACACTTTATGCTATCGAAGGCAACGTCAACATTGTCTTTATCAAAAATTTGCATCCATAAATTTAATATATAATTTGGTTCTTAAATCACCAACACTTTAGAAAATTCTTAACTCGATATTTAGTTACCTCGAAACAAAATTTGAAATTCGAGAAGTCTACTTACCCTTGAGTGTTTCATCATAATATATCATTCCTTACTTCATCTATTTGGATTTTTCGCACATTTTCATTTATGTCCTTATAATCTCGTAATTATCTTTAACCAACTACATTATTTATCCATGCTGTGGGGCTCTCTAATCTAACCTCTACTAACCCAAGATTGTCATTATCACATTTTTCTTTGAGCAAGGAAATCATAACATGAGCAAAATTGCATAAACCATAGAGGAATCAAGGTGAAATACGACAAGCAATTTAGTGAGAAGGGAAAAGAGTAAGGGTTACAATATTGAAGAGCTAAAGATGTTTATGTGTCTAAGTGAATCGAGACAAGACATGAAAATAAATGACAAGGGTTAAGCAGTCAAGATAAACACGAAGTTAAGCATTTAATAGATTGCAATCACATATTAGGTCGAAAATTTGAGTCGAGATTGAGTCCAAATATATAGTCAAAAGTATTTCGGTACCATGGTATAGGTTATAGTTGAGTCTTTATGGCCCGAAAGTCGTACCATAAAAATAGAGTACAAGGGGACGTGTTTTAGTGGGACATGATATACCTACACGAAGGTGAGCTCGTCTAGGTCTTGCGTGTGAAATTTATGGGAAGGAAAAGTCTAGTGTTGTGCTCCAAATATCAAAGTCACGATAGGGAACGCCGAATGATCAAAATAGAAAGTGGGTTTCCATATGGTACTAATTAACGCACAAAAATAAAAGTTTAAAGCACGAAATAAAGATAATTAATGGAATCTCGTAGATCGAGGTAATGATGAGTTAAGGATACCGTTTCTAGAGAGAAAATAGTCTCCTAGATAAGGGTATGGTTAAGGGAATGATTCTAATCTCTTATAAGTTTCAAACAATTAGATGGTCAAGAATAAAGATCTAGAATTTAGGGAAGGTCGAGTAAGTCAAAGATATGTTCAACGGCTTGGTCGATGACTAACTATACTTGTGTATTTATAATATCATAATCATAGGTGGCATGGCATTCTAATGTAGAATACTTCTATCTTACTAGGGCGACCTTACTTGCTTCTTGGCCCTCTACCAATATATGATCTAATCTAAAATTTCAAGTTCCTTGAAATTTCTCAATAAAATTTTACAAGATACTCTACCAAGATTTTCCAATCATCTTAGGCTGTCAACTTAAATCAAAATTTTAAATTTCTAGTCAATCTCGAACAATCCTCGTAATTCGCAAATCGAATAAATAGATTCATCATTTTTTTTTCTCCAAACCTTAAACTCATCATTAATGAGTTTATCAATCGAATTTCATACTACAAAATGGAACATTTAAATAACTCCCGAATTTAATCATATATCCTTCAAATGTGTATATCTAGTTTCCAATAAGTCACAAATACTCTTCAAAAGTAATTCTCTCTCTCTTTTTTTTCCTTTCAAAATTTAAATATCTATAATCAAGGCTTAAACTCGAAATCTAAACAACCTTATAAATCATAGATCATGGGACAAAATTTAAATTTTAAATTTTCCTTTAGGGTCGATTTCATATCTTCCCACTATTTTAAACAAAACTTTTTACCATCATCCCTTCAAACTCAATAAACTTATAAATCGTACGACTAAATTTAAAAACCTCAAGCTCTCAAATAAACCATAAATCATAACCCTTCATATTCTCTAGTCGTTACAAAATCATAACATATAATTTAAAAAAAACTTTAATAAATTCGAGATGAACTTTTAGCAAATTCAATCCAAACTTGAACTTAACCGTAAATCATGTGTCACAATTTAAAGATGTTTTCCAAATCGGTTTCATATCCCAATAAATCAAACTATTTCATAATTTCCAACAAATCATAAATCATAAAATTGTTTTCTCGATCTAGCTATTCTCTTGTGTATACCACCTGGTAATAGCAAAATAAAATTCCAACTATCCATTGAAGGCAGTAATATGCTACTACCCAACTTGAAATTAACTAATCCTTAAAATCATACTTTCTAGAAAAAAAATCAATTCCTTTATAACTCAAATAAAATTCCTAATGCATATTAATTGCCAGTGCAATCCATCTAGCCATGTGTTTAACCTATGGACATATACTAGAGTAGTCATCTTACTAAATACGAAACTAAGAATTTTCGGTAGAAGGAGCAAGATGCAATTGAAGGAGGTCGAACGAGAGTTCGAAATTTGAAGTCAAGGGAGGATGTCAAGTAGGTGAATGAGATTCTAAACTCTAATCCTATACTGCAGGCCCGTTCGGTACAGTCGTGTAACCGAAACGGCAAACTAGACCTGCATGGGCCACCACAAAAACATGTAATGCCCCAGTCCCAAAATACATAGGACTAGGTACGTATTCATGCCAGCTACATTCATACAAAGTACACTCCAATATATGGAAACCTTGTATGTACACATAAGCTGTAAAATACAGTAACCAAGGTACTAAATCTCATCCACAAAGATAAATATGATATAAAAGCAACTTTGATTTTGTCATGTACACAATCGTTGGGCGGAGACAAAGTCCACTACCAACTATCTCAAATAAAATGTACAAGAAGTGATCGATAAAAATAATGAGACGAACCAAGCGCAATCGTCTTTGAAAGAATGGAGAAGAACGCGGCCTTAGCTAGAACACCTGCAAAATCACAGAAGCGCACACCTGGAGAGATAACCAGGTCCTCAGAGGGACGTAACAAGATACACAAAGAACATGCCATAATAAACTGAATATATAATATGTCACAAACCGAAATAAGTGACAAGACGACAATAAGGTAATCTAACCGTACTACAGTGTCCATGCAGTTAAGAACAAACCTTCAACGCATGGGTATCTGGCTCAGTAGCAGTAACTCAGGCATGGTCCCATCAGGATACCAGAGACCTCAAAGCATAACATTCATCGAATGTCAGAGGCTAGCAGTATCAGTAATAGGAAAGTGCATAAGGACCCATACGTTAAGGAACTGTTCTTCCCACCCAATGTCTAACAGAGTCACATCCATGTCTCATATACCTCTACTAACTGCTAAGTCTCCTAACATGCCTCTATTAGCAGTTAGCCCTAACGCATGCGCATAGGAGATCAGCCCACACACAAGAACCTCTACATGCTACTCATCTCACACATCCTCGTGGTACAACTGTGTTAAGGTATATACAATATACTACAAACGGTAGTCTCTTAACTCTAAGTCCACATGCAATCAAAGGATAATAACAAAGTATATCTAATATCACTGAGCAGACAGTAAATCAAGAACAGTAAGAACTGGAAATAACTGAACAGTGATATGTAATAAAATGCAAAATGAATATAAACAGTATAATGGCAAGGTATCTTGCCTGGTGTGTCGCCTGTTTTTGTGCAATGATCCGACAAGTTCAGTTTTGTCCAATAGCCGAAGTCGACGCGTAAGGGTCTAAAATTCATAAGAAGATAGAAAGGCACGATTTAGTCACGATTGGTGATGATAATGAAAGAGAGTTGGTAGTGTAGTATACTAGATTTTTATTAATCATAGTATGTTTTTAGAAAAATACTAAAATCAAAAATTGTTTTTAAGCAAAATACTCTAAATTGGAAAATAAGATTTTAGGTAGAATACTAAAATATGTTTTTAGACAAATAAATAAATTAATTAGGCAAAAACACTATCTTTTGTCAAAAATATATTATTTTCAGATACCGCACATATGCTAGAAGTATATTTTTAGAATTAAAACTAACTTTGAAATTTTTGTATTACTCAAACCTATTTTTTTACCAATAGTATTTATACATAACAATTAATAAGATTTGCATAGTACTAATAATAATAACTATGATAATATTACGATAAGAATAATAAGGATAATAATAATAATGATAATAATATAATAGTAATCATCCCAAAACCATTACAGTAACTTTTCCCCCAAATTGTAGAAGAGAGAGAGAGCGTAATTGAGAGAGAGAAGCTCGGGAGAAGTGCTCACCGGCGGAGGGGTGTGTCGGCGCCGGAGGAAGGAGCTCTCGACGGCGGAAGGGAAGAGGCACGGTGGCGGCGGTGAGGTGCTGACCGAAACTTCGGTCGAAAGCCGCTGACCGGGCTCGGCGGCTGGAGGCGCGGGGTCTTCCCGGCTCTGGTCGACATCGGTGACGCACCGGCGCGGCGATGAGTAGTTCTCGCCGGGGAAGGAGACCGCTCGAGAACCACAGCCGCTGGGGACGCGGGACAGGGGCAGACGTCGCAGCGGACGCCGGAGGGCGTTGGCCTGGTCGGCGGAGAGTCCGCCGCGGGGCTCCCATCGAGGCGCGCGGCTAGGTTTGCACCATCGATTGGGGCGGAGGAGGAGCACCGCTTGGCGAGGGCGCGCACGGAAGCAGGTCTCCGGTGGGCGGCGCGGTTGCTCCCGAGGCCGCACGCTCGCTGGGGTCTGGGAAACGGCGATTCTGCGGCTGTGCATCTTGTGGCGCGACGTTGCGGTTCGACGTTGGCCTGACAGAGGAGGGGTTCGGGTGCTGGGATATCTCGGCCACCGGTGATCGGAGCGGCCGTCTCGTTTGTGGAGGATTGAGCGGCCTAGGGCGGCTCACCTGCGGTCGTAAAGCTGAAGACGGCGCCGAGTACTGGCGCTCGGCTCGGATCAGATGGCCGGGCGGCGGTCAGGTGAGGGTGTCTTCCCCCTTCTACTCCTTTTGGGTGATGGTGGTGGAGTGTCGTGGGTTTCCTGATGGGGGTCGCCGGTTGATGTGGTTGTCGGTGACGAGGGTTCCGTGATGGTGTGGTTGGGTTATTGGCCAAGGTGGCAGGAGGTTGATCGGGTTGAACGAGGACATAGACACGAGGACACGATTTTGTGGTGTTGGTGATTGGCAGAACCGTCATGTCCTGCGAGACACGGACGGGGTATCCGGAGTTGTCGGATACGGAACAAAATATTGTATTTGTATGGAAAAATATAGTGGAGGAGATGAGGCACAGACACGATGCACTTGTGGATGCCAAATATCTGGAGGAGTACCTCTCCTTTTATAGGAGGTGAGAATTCCCAGTTGGATAGGAATTAGGATTTATTTAAATCCCAATTAGATAATTCTCCTATTAATTTAAATCGATTTAAAATAATTCAATCCAAATCGAATTCAATCCAAATTAATTCTATACTTAATTTAAAATATTTTAAATAAAGCCAATAAGATCTTTTGCAATTAAATTTACCATCGCAAATCAAATATTATATTTAACATAATCTCAAATATTATTTTCATAATTAAATAAATATGGAAATAATTAATTTCAAAAATCATTATAAATACTTAAATATTACTCCATGATCTAGCTTTTATAAATAACAAAATTTATTAATAAACAAATTTTACATTTAGCAAAATATTAAATCACAATTTCTAAATCACCATTTATTTGTAAACAACGAACAAAATAACCTTTTTATACAAAAAAATATTTATAAAATTTATAATAAAAATATTTTTCTAACATATGTACCTCGACACATATTCGCACTCGTCGAGAAATTACGAACGCAATCTCGCACGTTACGTAAATTCAAATGAGAACTCGTATGCGACGTGCAGATACGAAATACAAAAATGAATACCAAATAAAAAAATCGTAGTAGAAAATTAGGGGGCTTACACTCTCCCCAGAAGAGAGAACTTCGTGAACTTGACAAAACCAGGTTCACACCCCTTTCTTTGACAATCATGTGCTTCTAGAACCCAGCTGTTCCGTTGCATTCCCAATTGAAGAACAACCATGTCCATATCACCTCTGAGTTGCTTCTCTACACCCTATTAAGCGGGATTTTACACTACGTAAGATCATCCTCGTTACTAGGTTTACCATGTCCACATTTTCTCTGAGTAAACATCTCGTACAACAATCCCCGAGTTGTTGCACATCAACCATAGAACATCCACATCCATATCACCTCTGAGTTATTCTATAAATCCCCACAGAGTTCACTCCTACCACGTCCATATCACCTCTGAGTAGGAAAACTCCCCCATTTAGCCCCATATTTACCATGTCCACATTACCTCTGAGTAAATATGTCGGTCCTCTCTCTCAACTTATCATCCGTACCTAACACCATGGTACACCAAGGATGATAAGTCTACATAAAATCTCCAGTAGAATTACCCCATATTCACTACTTCCATATTACCTCTGAATGAATGTGTCATTGTCCTCCATGAGTAACTTATTATCTGTACCTAACCAAGGTGCGCAAAAGATAATAGGTCCACCAAAAATCACAAAATTCATCATGAACAAAGCAAAAGGTTCCTTATTTCTTTATTTAAGCAAGAAGTAAAGCTAAAAACAGACAAAAATACTAAAAAAAATAAGGACATTGACTTTATTCGTATTCTCAGAAACGGCGATTACAAGGCAACCTACGAATCCTCACAGTCAGGGATTATAGTTGTGTTGAGACATGTACTATTCCTTCAGCCATTTCGCATATGAAGGCTCTATATGATTAAGGTCCTCGGCAGGGGCAGGAGGATCAGAACTCCCGGTGCTACTACCCTCTGGCAGCGGCTCCTCCTTAACGGTAACTTCGATCTAAGGAGTAATCTCTTTCCTGATGGTTACCGGTTCTCCTTTCACTTCGACCTTTGGTATCACCTCGTCCTTAATGGTCACCAGCTCTTGTTTAATGAGAGGAGTCCATATCTCCTCATTCACGATAGCCTCTGCCTTTGGATTGGATACTGCAACAGGAAGTTAGCAAAAGGCTTAGAATCTCAAAAACGACGCATTTGAGGTGCATCAACAAAATCTGGCGCTCAAACTGGATCAGAACCTGTACGGACAGATAGAATCTCACCAAAGGCGCACACACAGAACCGAGGCCCAGGCGCATTTGAAGAGAAGCTTTGGCCCATCATCAGGACCTAAGTCCATGCGCGTCAGCAGAAGGAGCTTCTGCGCATCATCAGGACCTAAGTCCAAGCGTGTCAGCAGAAGCTTCGGCACATCATCAAGACCTAAGTCCATCTGCATCGGCAGAAGAAGCTTCGGCGCATCATCAGAACCTAAGTCCATTTGCGTCAACAGATGGTGCCTCAGCGTATCACCAGGACAAAGTCCATGCACATCAGCCTAGGCGTGTCATCGGAATGCGATTCGGTAAGAGAGTACCCACCGATCACTTCCGACCGTACATTAACGTGCGTCGCCATGACGACGAGGGCGTCCTCCGTGTCGACCTCCACTAGTTCCTTGCCATTGCCCTTGCCTGGGCCAGTACCGCCTCGGGGAGTCTTGGGAGCCATCTCTCTAAAGAAGAAGAATGAGGAAAAGCTCTGAAGAAGAAGACAAAGGTTGTTTAAAAGAAGAAAGAGGAAAAAAGACCCCCTCTCTCCCTCAGTCGCCTATTTATAGGCCCAGTCACGCACGTAAACCGATGGGGCATGACGTCAGCAAACGCTTCGAGTCTCGTGAAACTTACGGCTGTAAATCTTCAAAAAATGATTTTAGTAATCATTCCAAAGTTTGAGGCGTTATCTCTTCTCGAGAACATCATGCGCCCCCACAACATGCACCCCAACAGCATGTGCCCTCGTAGTTATGTGCAAAAAAGGGCATGCGTTCAGCGGTCATGCGCCCGGAGGAGGATATGCTCCCAAGATAGCTACTCATGCTTCTTGTTCAATGTATTCAAAAAACTTGTCAAAACGTTTTGGAAACTTTGAAGGGGGTCTTGTAGAAGCATGAAATTTCAGGCTAGAGTCCATATGTGCAATAAATTCTCATGCGCTCAATACTGATATGCGCCAGAACAAACAAGAGTACTCGGCAAAGTAGAACACAAACAAAGAGTATAAGACATTAAGAAACTAGGCTTTTTATTTTCACATGAAAGTCTATTAAATGTCTAAAACTCTTTAAAAAGGAGAATTCTTTTTACAAAAGGGAAAGAAAATCCTAAAAGCTACAGCCAGGTACATCATTCCAGCATCTTAGCGTAGGCGCATCCCCATTCATAGTCAGAGCGAATCACTTACTCGTCATTATACGGGCACTCTAGCAGGAGGAGTGGCTCTTTTAGCCTAACAAAATCGGGGCACGATAGCCCTGACCTGCGGCTCTTCCACCATAACAAAAATTGGGGCACGACCACCCCGATCTTTAGATGCAACAGGTACCTTCATCCTGTGTCGGAACACAACAATTTTAATATTTGGATGCAACAGGCACTTTCACAGTCTTGTACAAAAACAGGGCCGATGGCAAAAGAACTAACTCGGCGTATCTTCATATTCAGAAGGAGCTCGTCGTCAAAGCTTCTTCGAATGGGGAGTTCGACGGTTCGCCAAACCAGGGGGCCAGCCGAGTTCATCTCCATTTTGGAAAGACAAGTAAAGAATAGAAATAAGCTTCCCTTTATACGGCTATTTATAGATCCGGGCAGCCCACAGCCGTGTGCCAAGTGGAAGGCTCTCCGACTTTCGTGCAATGAATTTGCATTCATGGCAATGAACCTGTATCTTCATATTCTGCTAAAATCACGACAACCATTAACGCCTAAAAGAACTCAACAGATGGGCCAAAGAAGATGCGACACAAGGCAGATGCACCGTCGACATCATGCGCCCCCTACAAATGTGCCCAGTAGGACATCGACCCATGCGCCCAGATCGAAATTAACCGACGTGCCCCTTTCAAACTTGTTATCATCAAGCATTAAATTCTTAGTGTGAAAGGCAGCAACACAACTTCTAAAGAGCCATCCAATCAGCCATCCTTTGCAAAAAATGAAGAGCCACTGACATCAGGACCATCATTACAATTTTGGTCGGCTACAACTGTCCTTGCTACGTGGCCGATTGATCATTTTGCATGCGCCTCGCAGCCATGCGCCCAAAAGACTGCAGTACCTCAAAAGCCATGTGCCCCCCAGACTTACTCCTGATCTTAAGATAAAAGCCAAGTCTCTGCATGCGCTTCCATAGCCATGCATCCAAAAGCTCTACATGCGCCTCAGAAGCCATACGCCCAAACTTGTATGTGACCAATGAAAGTCATAGACCAAGTCACCCCATGCATCGAATCCTGGGTGCATCCTGATGTGAAGCCCTGCATGCGTCTCAAAAGCCATACTCCCGGACTCGCTCTTGATCCCTAAAGATAGCAGCTCAGTCCTCTCCATGCACCCGATCCTAGCGCATCAAGGCAAATCACTCTTCTCCAAATCCAAGATCTTTGAAGCCACAGACATGTGTTATGTGTCTTTTGACTCAGTTCTGCTGAAGAATGGGTGCTAACCACCTAAGATCTCAGCAATAACCGAATCCTCACAACTGCTACGTGTCAGCTCCATCGTATCCTAATGCAGCAGTTCAAACAGATTCGAGGTGCATCATCCATGTGCCTCCGCCAGCATCAGCCACGTGGCGTTCCAATACCCAGGTGCATCCTACATATGCATACAGAGGTAGCTCAGCCTATTGCTTATAAATAGAAGGATCATTCCTTCATCCAGGATATACAGAGATATATACATGGAGATATATCCACAGATCATATCCAGATAACAGGAGAGACACTTCGCGTCTTCTTTCTCTCAAAATGCTCCGGCATCCAAAGCATCCCAGACCTTCAGAGAATTCAAGATCGTCGTCAGATCGTCAATGGAGTCAACACATTACCACTCGCTCCACCAACACAGTTCCCAGATAAAAAAAGTGCACTCAAAGGACTACATCTAAGTCCTACATTGTATATTATTCTGTTTGTAATCGAAATACAAAAGTCGCAATCAAAAACCTTTTGTGTTCCCTTTTTCGATGGCGAACATGCATATGTGCTCGGTTCTCTATAAATAGAAGGAGTTCTTATTCCACTAAAGGGGAAAAAAAAGGGAACATTGACAATTGACAATCTTCAAAGGAGCAGCGATCTCTATCTACGAAGAGTCGACTACCCTCATCTACCTATCAACCAAAAAACCAACCAACCAACCATCTTCAAGGGATCTTCTCATCCAGACAGCCTCTTGATCGGTGACCCAAGAGTCCCATCAAAGGCGCCAGAGAGCCATAGCAAGGTTGATTAATCATCTGATCGTCAATGGAGTAAAGGAGCCACTGCACCGCTCGATCTCCATCGTCACACTTTTCTAGAAGCCTCTTCTCCCTGTACTTAGAATATCCTATTTAGGACTTCCTTATTTGTACACAGATACCTTATACGTTCAATAAAATAAAACGTTTGTCCAACCTTTTGTTACATCGAACAAAATGGCGACTCTGCTGGGGACTAACTTCTCCTCCAATGAGAAGGCGGTGCCGCAATCTGATGACAACTTGCTAGAAGCTTCTCAAGATATGCTGGTCGTACGCTTCGACCAATAAGCTTTTGAAGATCTTCTCTCTAATAAAAAGTCGAAGACTTCGAAGCGGTTCATACAACCGAAGAAGACTCGACGTATTTGGAGGCCTAAGGCGGCTGCAGCCAACAACACGATGGCGGGAACTGCGTCTTAGGACCCCCTCAATGTTAAGGCCACATAGAAGATCCCAGCTGCTACAGCCTTATGCCTTCATCCGATTCCCGTCTCGGGAAAGTGTGGCAAAGATGATGGTGGTTCCATGGTTGATCTGACGAAGGAACCAAAGGAAGCGCACACCGGTCCAACCCCTCATGATGGGAGTATTGCCGACAAGGAGATCTGTCTTCGACAAAATCGCTTTCCCTTTAGGTAAATCTTCGGCGGACTCTGAATACTACTCGCCCACTGGGGGTAGTAGGAAGAGATCCCAGGTGGCTCGTGCTTCGTACAACAACCGAGCGACACCAGCGGCAGACGAGAGGCCAGTGTTGACAGTAACACGCGCAGCCGACGAAAAGCTATACAAAACTCGCTCTCGTACTCAGATGTCTCAACCAGTTGAATCTTCCTTCTACTGGGGTACTCTTGTGCGTAAGCTAAGCCAGAGGTGCATCCCACAGAGAGGGAACCACGTGAGAAGCTTCCCCGCAGGAGTGACAAGAGGCTTCCTCGCCTGACCCGCTCTGACCGTGCTTTCATGCAGCCTTCCCACATATACAATGGGAGTACTACGACAAAAGATACAACTCTCTCCCAAGCGAAAGAAGAATCTGTGGTGCAAGATGTGCCTAAATCA
Organism: Iris pallida; assembly: GCA_029216955.1. Taxonomy (NCBI): domain Eukaryota; kingdom Viridiplantae; phylum Streptophyta; class Magnoliopsida; order Asparagales; family Iridaceae; genus Iris; species Iris pallida. Next base: position 7,812,762 of record JANAVB010043820.1, on the reverse strand, counting down.
AGGCACTCTTTTACCCAGATTACTATCAACTGCCGTTGTCATCAGACGGCTGCGCCATCGCTGAGCAGGCATTCCGTCTTCTAGAGACTTTACTCCACGCCGACCCCACGCCAGAGGCTTAATAGGGGTCGGTAAGCCATAGAGAAGATGAGCTCTGCATCACCACATGCTATGTGGCACAGTTCCAGAGCTTTTAAGAAGCCCTCCCAGAGTGCTTCTATATCCGTTGCTAAACCGAATAGGAGGTCAGACAACAGTAAAGCTAAGGTACCCAATGTAGGTGTGTTCCAAGGCACTCGTTCCAAATCTGCATTAGGTGTCTTATCAAAAACTAGGGGTAGCCAGCCTCCTACCATGCACGACAACTATGTGTTCCAATCATACGAGGTACAATACGACACAGATGTCTCCATTGGTGCAGCTAGTCACCAGACCGGGGTTAGTAACCATACTGAGTCTGAAGAAGATTACAATCTCATGGTATATCCTCAGGACAGTGAGACTCAGGCGTCTGAGCCAGAAAGTAAAGGATCCACGGCTCCCTCGAGTCACCCTCATACTTGGTCTATGTTCATGGACAATGGCAATGAGGAAGACAAGAACGAAGCTCTCAGACATATCGAAGTCCTCGAGATAAAGTTGGATATGCTGGCGGACACCATGAAGACCCTATCCTCGGTCATATTCGACCTCAAGAGTAGCATGGCCCCCGCTGCCTCTACACCTGCGCATAATCCGCCAACCAATGACGAATCCAGTAGGTTGCCTACTGCCAATCAGATAGGACCATCTTCGTCTACTCCATCGGCTACAGGCTCCGCAATGTCGGCCAAAATACAGCAGGCCATCAAGGAGCTATATGCTCATCATCATGCCAAGGAGAAGCAAGCAACGTACCGGAAGATGAAGATCTGGCAGCCATAACCTGCCGAGTGGGACAACGTTGTCTATCCTCCCAAATACAATTCGTAGACTCTTACACCTTATGAAGGGAAGGGGTCTCCTCGACAATACTTGAGGTACTTTGCCTTAGTAACGGGGCACTTACCAAAGGATGACGCCCTCCTATCCAATATTTTCATAGGAGTCCTGCAGGGGGTAGCCTATGAGTGGTTCTGCAGTCTTCCGGACGACTGCATTTCGTCATTTGAAGACCTGAAGACTCGGTTCATGGACCGATTCTATGAAGGAGGCATGGATATGACCATGTCGACCCTCATAGAAATTATCTAAAGGGAGAAAGAGCATGTCCGCGTATACATCGAGCGCTTCCGCCAGACAGCCCTCAGATCATCACCCGGCATGCTCGAGCCCATACTTATGGACTCCTGCTACAAGAACATGCTGCTGACGATAAAATTGTGGCATAGTGCTCCCTGCACGGAGTGGACACCTTTCATTACAGAGGCGGATGCCGCACAAAGGAAATCCTAGGACTCGCAGCTCTTGGGGCTATACTTTTTTGCGCCCGAAGACAAGGGAGAGGCTCGTCCAGCAACAACCCTAAAGACGAAAAAGGTAAGTAAGCCATGACTGTCAACATCTCTAAAGGTTCAGCAGCTGCGAACCCCAAGTCTGCGGAAGCACAAAGGCCGAGGAAGACTTACTCCTTCAATGACGAGGATACGTTGGAGCTCTTTGAGATGCTTACGAAGAGTGGAAAACTGTCTATCCCGGCGCCCAGGCGTCCTGATGAAGTGGGAATGATGGACCATCCCAAGTACTGTCATTATTACCAATATGTCCATTACTCAACACAGTACTATTATGTGTTGAAGGGGCAAATTCAGCACCTCATTAACACCAACGTCATATCGTTGGATTACAAGGAGAAGACCATCACGGCCAATATGGTTACTCTCCAATTCGGGAGTTTTCCAGCTACAGAGTTACAAAATGGCGTCATCCCTATTCCAAAGGCAACGATGGAGGTAGTCAACCTTCCACCAGTATGGGACAATGCTCTAGGGCTCGTCTCATTTTCCATGCCTCAAGGCGAAGTCATGTATATACATCCTGACTTGGTTTCCGACATGATGACATCTACGACCCTTTCTGCCAAAGGGAAGAAAAGCAAGGCATGCCGCATGGTCTCAACATCGACCGACGATGCTTTGGTGACCACCTGCTCGGCACAGAGGCAAGAGGAGAGCCAGGCTCCAGACCAGGAGGAGTCTCCACCAAATACTCCCCCTGTCCTAGGTATATCAGGAGTGGGTCCACCTCAGATCCCTGAGGCACCAGAGGCGGGTCCATTCCGGGCCCCTACCATTGACAAGCAGAAAAAAAGGAGGTTTATTTCGACAAACATCTCAAAAAGGATCTGACAATTGGGCCTATCAAGCCCTACAACATCGATATTCTAGTGCAGCTGGCAAATACTCTGGCTAGATTGTCACTTTTCGAACTCCTTCATCTCTCTAAAGAGACTCGAGATGCGCTCAGTGAAGCTTTACAGAACGCCGAGTCCTTCCTCACCCAGGTTCAGCCACCGAAAGTTGATCACGCAGCTTGCCCACATTGCCACAGCGTGGTCGAAGTGTTTCCCAGTATCACTTTCACCCAGCAAGACATGCTGCTAAAGAATAACCGGCACAACTGCCTCCTGTACTATACGGGGTATGTCGGTGCCATTAAGGTCGATCGCATCCATATCGACCCAAGTTACTCTTTGAGCATTATCCCAAGAAGCCTGCTTCAAACTTTAGGGGTTCCGATGCATCGGTTGACTGCCTCGAACACAACAATCAGCTGCTTCAATACGGAAAAGGGCGAGCCCTTGGGAAAAATTCTCCTGAAATGTCAGATCGACGACCTTCACACTGAAGTGACTTGCTATGTCATTGATGCAGACATAAATTACAATATGCTACTGGGGCGACCATGGATCCATAAGTACATGATTGTCTCTTCCACCCCTCATCAGTGTATAAAATATGTGGCCAGTGACGGGACCATCATAACGGAGTTCGCTGATATCGATCCGTTCCGAGGACTTGAAGCCTACTATACGAATGATAATCTGTACAAGTCAGTCCCCTGGGATGACGACAACAATGATGCTGACGATGAGGCAGAGATAGCTTTAGAAAGCATAATAATGGCTGAAGAACCTTTAAAGGTTCGACTGAAAGGAAGGCCTCCCAAGGTGTCAACGCCTCTTGTTGTTAAGCTTCAGGGCAAACCTCCACCTTCGCCTTCAGTGACGAAGGAAGATGGTCAGGAGCCTATACGAATGAAGTTACCTCGGGGTCCCCAAGGCCGACCATGAAGGCGTTGGAGCATCCGACCACCATTCCCTTAATGGTCAAGCTGAAAGGGAGGCGTCCACCTTCTCCTCCGGTGGCAGCTCTAACCCTTACTGACGAAGGTTAGAAGATTACGTCTTTGCCGATACAGAGATCCACTCTTTCGACAACGTAATCCCTTGGGTCAAGATATCCTACTTCATCAACAGAAAGTTGTCATCGAACTACTCTGGCGCGTGCTGGAATACCAAGTATTTCCTGGACAATTCTCTATGTAAACTACAGACACAAGTGACAACTGCCAACCATGTGAGCCGAGTTGTCCCTGTCCGAGGCACCTACTTCATAGTTCTAGCCAGAAAAAAGAAGAAGAGGAGCCTATCATATTTGGTCGATTGGAGCATCCACAGCGAATAACTCTTGAAGACCCAGACCTCGACAGCGGTAAAATATAGTTCTACCGCTACACGGTGCAGGCCAAAAATTATCCAGAAGATGGACTACGACCTGAATAGAAACAAGGGGCTCAATTATGGCAAATGTCGGCATCTTCCCTTATGGATTCATGCTCCAAAGGGAAAAGCTGAAAACTACTACCAATGTACTCGTCGAGGGCTGGGGTATGTTACACCTGTGACCACCTAAGAAGATTTAGAAGAATAAGTCATGATGTACTAACACTCTTCTGACTTCTCAACTTGGGACTTCGATACCAGTATGGGTCAAGTTCTTAAGAAGATGTTGTCTGCTAACATGATCACCAATCATTTAACCGTCAAAGACAATCAGCACAGGCAGTTACAAGACCTAGGAGCATTGGATGAAAGGCACTTGCTCGCACAATAAAGGATTGAGCTTTACAAAGCTTGTATCTCTAGGGCATTCAATAAAAAGGTCCGCGAAAGATCCTACCAGGTGGGCGACCTCGTCTTGGCAGTACGGAGACTAATGGTGATGACCCACAAGACGGTTGGAAAGTTCGAGCCCAAGTGGGAAGGACCGTTCCTCATAGAAATGGTGTACTCCAATGGTGCTTATCGGCTAGCTAAGCCTAATGGGGACTTGCTAATGATGTCCATCAACGAGAAGTTCCTAAAGAAGTATTACGTCTGAAGACAAAACCGACATAGGTACCCACATCCCCTGAAAAGGGTACCCATGAGTTCAGGTAAGGGGATCTCTCTTTCTTTCTCCTATGTAATCTCTCAAGTATATGAAGCACTTCACATCCATATTACCACTGGATTTCTTCTCTACGCCTAGAAAATGCGACTACCATGTCCATATTACCTCTGAGTAGTCGTTCTTCTCGCATCAGTTCTATGATTATCCCGACGGTCTAGAAGAAAGTTCACATCTATATTACCTCTGGATTGTTGTTCTATACCCCGACAAAGATCAAGCCTACCACGTCTATATTACCTCCGATCAGGTAAATCCATTATGAAGATTCCTTCTTTATTCTGGAGACAAAAGCAAAAGGAACAAAAAAACTTCTACATATAAAAACATGTGGCTACAAAGACCTATTACAGACTCTTCATAGTTACATAGACAGAAGCAAAAATACAGAAATTGAGGTACAAGCTCTCAACAACGAGGGCAAGGAGGTCACTGAGCCAATCACTTCCTGGTCAAAAGGTAGCCACCGCCCGAAGCTGATACTGACCCAAGCTGGAGATGAAGACCAGTACAGAACTTCCCTATCTCCCCAGCTGGCGGAAGAGAGCAACCACAGCAGTAGGCCTTGCTATTCCTCGATCAGAATGGAAAGTAATCCAAACCCAGGAAGCAGATGTCCAAGACACCATTGACGTCCACGACATCTAGGACGAGGGACATCTCGAGATCCAGTAGTAGTTCTCCTACAGTTTCTTTGGATAAAAAGATTTGTCACCGACGGCTGCCTCAAGCACACTCCAGGGTCATTAGGAGCCGAACATTGGGCAAGCAAGGCCATTGTTGAAGCAGCTGAGTCTTTTCTTGAAAGAGGATAGTCCTTTAGGATGTTCACGTGGTCCAAGCATGAGCCAGACATCAGTCAGAAGGAAGCTTACAAGTAAAGCTAAAGCTCCACTCTATGACATATGGAAGTTCTGCGAATGACCAAAGGAACGTGACTCTGAACTTCCTATGCTAAAGAGATTTGCGATCCCTGCAAAGACGAAAGAGGCTCTAATATCAATAAGCCATCAGGAGCCCATGCTCTGAAATGATGACTCAGGACAATTAATGCTAAGAGCTAGACGTGACACCAGCCATCACCCAGCTCGTACAGTCCTGACACGTGTTCATGCTTCTGTTCAAAGTATCCCGAGCTTGACTCAAGTTCGGGACACTTTGAAGGGGGCCTTGTAGAAGCATGAAAAATCTCAGCAAAAGGCATCCCTTCGCCAAAGCACAGAAGATACAAAATACCGAGGCTCAGTGATAAGAAGATAAAACAGAAGATATGAAGAGAAGTCCCTTTATTGTCATGTCTACCAAAGTCTAGTACAGACATATCCGGACTATACATAAGGGACTAATTCTGTTCTTCTACAAAGAATCTAGTACAGATTCGATAGAAGCCCAGAGGGATCTACAAGGGGTGCAGTCTTTATTGAAGCGCATCCTTCCTTCTTCTCGATACACACGCTGGAAGATTGATCTTTACCGAAGCATGTTCTGATATTCTTATGGACGCAGCCTCTCAGATGTATATCAATAAATCAGCACTTTGAAGAAGCCAGAGCCTTCAAGTCATAGGTGCAGCCACCTGCCTGCGCCAACCTTCAAAACAAGTTGGTGGTAGGCCCCCTTCCCCTTCTTTTTATTTCAGAAGCCAGTGTTTTCACTCCAGAGGTGCAGCTATCTGCATGCGCCAATCCTAGACGCATGAGGGTGTCATACCCTTCCATTCGCAGCCAACGCCTTCACTGTTCAGAGGTGTAGCTACTTACCTGCGTCCGTATGAGGTGCAGAATAGCAATATGCTCACACCATCTCCATTCCCACGATGCAGTTATCTGCTCCGGATCAGAAGCTTAAGTCACTTCTCTACAAGAGACTTGGGAACTCCCATCACAACCAATGCAAGTCAACCTGTCGCTCCAAAATTATAGTAACCTCGCCAACCTGAAGCATAAGCCTACTTATCGCCTACAGTACAGTGACTCTGGTATCCCGAAACACAGCTTCATAAGTTGCTTTATTTTGGCGCCAAAAAGTGAGCGAGAGAGAGAAATCTCTCGTTAGGTCTTGGTATGGTTGCCGCGGGTTAGAGATAACTTTTTTCAATTATTTCTGGGATGGGAGGGAGTAGGTCTTGCTTTATATTTGTTAATTCATTTCTGGTTCACATGACTTCAGGCAGATAAAGCAGCTACAAAAGCTAGGCTTGTCAATCCAGTAGGTGATTTTGGATTAGCTCTTGGGATTTCGTATTATTTTACCCTATTTCGAATAGTAGACTTTTCTACCATTTTTGCTTGTGCTAGTGCCCCCATAAATTCATGGATTTTTTGCAATACGAGATTGAATGCCATAACTCTGATTGCTCCCGAACGGAGGTAGGCTCGGCCTCTGTTACGAAGTAGGTTTTCGTCGCCTCTTTGGCAAATCGAGACGGAATCCCTCTTTTTCTATGTGGGAATCCGGCCCGCGTGGGAGCGGGTAAAGGAAATTCTGGGAAGAAAGAGGGGCTGAGCTTTAATTTTGATATTGTACGATATAACCCTTTTTGATTCATACCCATCCAATCAAAAATGTGCTTTTTTTGATTGGATGAATCAACTTCGTGATGAATTATAAAAGACAAAGTTTCTTTTTTCAAATATGTTATGATTATTATTATTCGTTTTGGTTGTAACATTTTTTTTAATCTTGGTATCGATATGTGTATTGGCCCAGGCCTTAATGTCAATATTATTTCTAGGACAACTTCCACAATCAAAATATTTTATATCCACATTTTTATGCGTACCAATAATATATCTTTTTTCTATATAATCATCAATGGCTAAACTTATTAATCCATAAAATGATTCAGGTTTAGGCATATTTAAATTATATGGAATTTTGTGGTCCTCATTTATTTGTAATGTTGATCCAGAAATATCTGAGTCCCTACTATCCCCATTATTTATATAATCATATGATAAAAGATTATATCCGTAGTATTTTTCCATTTTTCTTTTTGACTCATTAATGAATTTACTGTATAGGAATTTTTTTTACATAAGAATTTAATTGGAGCCGAATCATATGTTGTTGAATTGCCCGCGTAACCATGAATAAAGCGAATTGGTAACCGTCTTTTTTCGACATAATTCAGTCTGCATCTAGGCTGAGTTCTTAGCCATTTATGTTGTTCAAGACCTCATTGAGGAGGGTCAAATCCTACTTGATGGGAATTCTACCCAAATCTCAACATCTACCGCTGCTCCATCGAACCCGAATCTGAACATGGTTTACGAACCCACTTGCTGACCATGTTCAGAGAGAGGGCAAGGCTCCCATGGAGAGCCTCAAGCATACCAAAACAAGAACAAGCTAGCGTTAATCAGACTTCTCATCCTTATGCACAGAAGTCTCATCGTCATTCGAAGCCAAGTCCACTCGTTTCCTGAAAGCATAGAGGTTCCTTCGTCTCCAGAAGCACGGTATACTCGTTGTCCTAGAAGCACAGCAGCACTTAGTCCTCACCAGAGGCACAGGAAGCACGGGTCCACCCCAATTAGTTTATTTAAACTGCCTCTTGTAGAGAAGATTAGGATTAAATTATGATTGATATCATGTTAGATTGATTTAAATCTTAGATGAGGATCAATTAGACTCCAAATCTAGGATGAAATCTCAAGATTTACTCGAGTGTATCCGAGCAAGCAAATCGACACGCGCCATGTGTCACCTCCTTCGGGTATGTTTGTAACCACCAGAGATCTCGTTTGAGGGATATCTCGATGTCCGCCATATGTCAGCATCGCAGAAGTCCGTACCGTACAATGACGACAGATTCTTTTATATCTCAGGAACCCTAATGCACATCGCATATGTGCTCGGTTCTCTATAAATAGAAGGAGTTCTTCTTCCACTAAGGGGAAAAAAGAGAGAGGAAACATTGACAATCGACAATCTTCAAAGGAGCAGCGATCTCTATTTAAGAAGAGTCGACCACCCTCACCGACCTATCAACCAAAGAACCAACCAACCAACCATCTTCAAGGGATCTTCTCATCCAGACAGCCTCTTGATCGGTGATCCCAGAGTCCCATCAAAGTCGCTAGAGAGCCATAGTAAGGTTGATTCGTCGTCAGATCGTCAACGGAGTAAAGGAGCCACTGCAGCGCTCGATCTCCATCGTCATACTTTCCCAGAAACCTCTTCTCCCTGTACTTAGAATATCCTGTTTAGAACTTCTTTCTTTGTACACAGATACCTTATACGTTCAATAAAACAAAAAGTTCGTCCACCCTTTTGTTACGTCGATCAAGAGCACGTCAGTCGAGAAATCTGTTCGAATCCCGAGCGCATGGCACTCGAAAAGATTTTGTCAGACGTGTCAGATTTGTCATAACTAACCAATAGCTGTCTCGTGCCATCCTGAGAACTTGCTGCAACACTCTCCAAAGGCTTTCTTCTTCGACATCACATCGTCCAAGGGATAAAGTGATCGTCTTCTGATTAGATACCTATAGTTGTACTTTCCCAGAAATTAATTGTACTCTTGTACTCTTTTCTTAGTTTGTAATCAAACTTTTGGGTTTGCAAACAAGCCACATTTCAGCTCCTCCAAAGCCCAATAGTGTAGTACAAATAGATTCAGTTCTAGCTCCTCGATGCATCGTCTATGCGTCCAATGAAGTCAGACACGTGGTGTCCCTATGTGCAAAACCTCTATACATGCAATGCATATGCACGCATTGCATATGCACGCATAAATAGATCATTTTGCTGCATGTAAATAGAAGGATCATTCCTTCATTCAACTTCTTCATGTCTCCAACTTTTTTAACTTTTTCAGTATCCAGAGAACTTGCAAGAGTTTCAATCCTCTTCAAGTCCCTGTCTGTTCCAGAATAACACAGACCTTCAGAGAGTCCGAGATCGTCGTCAGATCGTCAATGGAGTCAAAGAATCACCATTCGCTCCATCGCCACGGTTCCTAGATAAAAACAAAAGTGTACTCCTAGGATCCTAACGAGATCCTACATTGTAATCTGTTCTGTTTATGATTATATATGAAGTTTATCCCGAACACTTATAATGGAAAACAAGATGGCGAGTCTGCTGGGGACCACTTTCTCTTCCAACAAGAAGGTCGTGTCGTAATCTGACGACAATACGCTCGGCTCCTCGCAGAAGACACTGGTGGTACGTCTCAATCAACAGGCGTATGAGGAGTTTATCTCTAAAGGCAGCACGAGTCCTTCGAAGCGGCTGCCAAAGCCGAAGAAGACTCATCGAGTCTTGGTGCACAAAGGCGATGCACCAAGCACCACAACTGAAGATGCTACACCGAGTCTGGGTGCACAAAGGCGATACGCCAAGCACCACAACTGAAGATGCTGTGTCGGCACAGCCAAGCCTACATGCTGATGTTCTCAGGAAACAAAACGTTGCTACTAGTGCAGTGCATCTGCCAGGGAAGCGCAGTGCTAACTACAGCTCCCAACCTTCTTCTTTCCAGTCGAAGAAGATGCGCCAACGGAATAAGGGCGCAACCGCTCTCCCACGCATGAGCTCTGTTGGACAGAAGAAGACTTCTGTCTTTGACAGAATCACTCACTGTTATGGCAAAAAAAATTAGATTCTGAGTACTATGTGCCTTCGCGCGCTAGTACAAAGAAGTCCAATACAACACGAGCCATGCGCCATCAACGTGCTATACCAATAGCGGGCCAGCAATGCATGTTGAAAGTCATGTGTGCAGCTGATGTAAAGCTGTATAGAGTCGACTCGGGTGCTTTGGTACTAGCAACGAGTCAACTTTTAAAGTCCTCCTCCCACTTTGGTACATTTATGCGCTTGAACCAAGTCAGGGGGCAAACCTTGCGGCTCTGAACCCATAGGCCTATATGGGCTGTGCGCATAAAGTGGGTTCGATTTGCAATACATGTTACTCTCCTACCAATGATCTGGGCGCATCTCATGTGCTGGAACTGGATCAGGGGATGCAACATTCACATGACCACACTGACGCTTGGCCGTGCCATACGCCTGAAAGGGGTACGAATGTAAAACTCTTTTCACAAGATCTGCGTAATGTGATCTCTCACAGACGTAGATCGGAAGAGATGACCTCTATGCACAATATGCCCCTTACAGGGCATACTTTTGCTATGGTCACCATCAACTACTGCTGCTACAAAACAGCAGCCGCCCCCACCAAGGCAGTATGTATTTCAGCGACTGCAACCAACCGCACCTGCCTGATGTCACCTTGGAAAGACGGTGCCAATTGACGATGAGGAGGAACCCTTGGTCGCCTCATGCAATGTCATCTCTAACTCTCCTGCAATCGGGAGAAAAGCGAAAACCACCAACCCTCTAGCCTCGGAGGCTCTATGGAGGGCCGGCCAAAGGAAAGGAAAGCGATAGTCCCGTCAACCGGGGTATTCTAGAGTACTCGGTTAAGGATAAAAGCAGCATCGACGGCACAAGCTGGAGGTGATCAGGCCCCGACTACCGAAAATAACCTCTCATTCGAAGAGAAGGGTATTTACCCAGAAGCCGACACCGAGGTAACTTGGGTAGCCAGGTCGAGGGGTCAGAAGAAGAAGCACATATGCCAACCTTTCCACAAGAAAATGAGGTTGAAAGTGAAGCATCGACCAATCCATCCATTTCAGCCCATGTCATGCCTGTGTACATGGCAAGGGGTGGTGACGAAGAAGAAGTAGACACTTGAGCTTCGAATCTCGTACGACGCATGAATAACCTAGAAGATGGCCTTAAAACCCTCTCCACCACCATACAGTCCTTAATTCAGGTCATATTCGAGATCCGGGGTACCCTGACAGCCCAGTCGTTGATAGAGGCCCCTATATCTGCCAGTCTCGATCCTGTGGCTAATAGAGAATCGAATGAACCCTCTCAGCAGGTATCTTCATGGACGATCCATCATACTCTGCCTCGAGTATCAGCCACCTCAGGAACTGAACATCGTACCTTGCCTCAATCACCTGCTCCTAACTCTATGAAGAATTGTTCAAGATGGTGGGGACTTGTACGACCATTTCGAGGCAAGAAACAAACATGAGGAATGCCAGAAGCTTGGGATCCGACAATCCTATCCTCCTGAATGGAACAATATGGTTTATCCTCCCAAGTACAAACCACAGTCACTGATACCATTTGATGGAAAGGAGTTCCCCTGTCAATACATGACCTACTTCCACTCCGTTATGGGGCACCTACCGAAAGAGGATGCCATACTCAAAGCCTATTTATCGGGGTGCTGAAAGGGGTAGCCTACGACTGGTATTGCAGCCTCCGTGAAAATTGTAAATCCTTCTTCGAGGATTTGAAGCATCTCTTCCTTGCCTAATTCTACGATGGCGGAAAAGATATGACTATGTCTTCTCTCATAGAGATAATCTAGAAGGAGAATGAAACGGTCCGAGCCTATATCGAATGCTTCCGACAAGCATGTTTAAGGCTACTTTTCGGTATCCCTGAGCCCATACTAATGGATTCTTGTCAGAAGAATTTGTTGCCAGCAATTAAACTCTGGGTTAACTCTACCCAATTTGCAGATTGGACCGCATTCATTATCGACGCCGAAGCTGCTGAGATGAAAGCTCGCGATGCCCGTATTCTAGGTGTTAGCTTCCCTTACTTTGAAGACAAGAAAAAGTGCACCGCCAACAACAACAACAATGGACGTGAGCCGACAGGTAAGCAGGCACTGATAGTGAATGCCTCGAAAGGTGCACTCGACCCTGTCCAGAAGCCACAGTCCACACCAAGGCAGAAGGAGGTCTACTCCTTCAATGACAACGATACCTTACAGCTCTTCGAGATACTAAAGCAAGGTGACAAGATCAAGTTGCCTGATCCAAAGCGCCCCGACGAGGTGGACAGGGTAGGCGACCCGAGGTACTGTCACTACCGTCGGTTCGTCGAGCACCCGACCCGAGACTGCTACATCGTAAAGAATTACATACAACCCATGATCAAGACGAATGTCCTCTCGCTCGACTATGAGGAAAAGACAGTCTCGGCGAACATGGTGTCTCTCCAATTCGGCACTCTGCCACCTACTGAAGCTTAAGATAACGTCGTCCCCATCCCAAAGGCGACAGTATAAGTAATCAACCTTCCATCAACTCGTGACAATGTAAATGGACTAGTAGCACTTATGACATCCCGGAGAGAGATCATGTAGGTCCATCCAGATCTAGCTCTAGAACTGACTCAACCGGGGATACATCCTACCTCCAAAATGAAAGGCAAGAAAACCAAGTCTTGTCGAATGGTTACTTCCTCCCCGAAGGAAGCTCTTCCGGTACAGACACATTCACAACAAAATGTTCAGCAATAGGAGGCTCCGGTCGAAGTGACGCCTCCTGTCACCGCTGCGATTGCTCAAGGGAAAGGTTTATTCCAACCGCCAGTAGTCGACAAACAGAAGCAGAAAGAGGCTCGTTTCGATAGGCCTTTATGAAAAAAAAGTGCTTTAGGGTTGATTAAACCCTACAACTTTGACATAATGGCGTAGCTCACTAGTACTCCGGCTCGACTATCACTATTTGAGCTCCTCTGACTATCCAAAGATACCCGAGAAGCTCTATGTGAAGCACTGAAGGATGCTGAGTCTTTCATCCGCCAGGTCAAGCAGGCGGAAGAAAGTCAATAGCATGTCCATACTGCCATAGTGTAGGGGAAATCATCTCCAACATCACGTTCACTCAACAAGACATGCTACCTAAGAATAACCGACATCACAGACCGCTGTATTACACAGGGTACGTCGGTGCCATCAAGGTGGATTGGATCCAGATCGACCCTGGGTCTTCCCTCAGTATTATCCTTCGGACTCTGCTCCAAATATTAGGGATCCCGATGCATCGCCTGACTGCATCCAACACTACAATCAGCGGCTTCAATGCTAGCAAGAGCGAACCACTGGGTAAGATCAACTTAAATATCATATCGGCGAGCTCCAGATGAAGGTGACACTACAACAAAAAGGCCTATTAATAACGCTCGATAAGACGTATTGATGATGCCTGATACCTAAGCATTATCAAAGTTCGAAATACCTTTTTTCTATGACGATTTGGACTAATTCTGGGCTTTTTATAACATTTATAAAATAAAGCGTTATTAATATTTTAGAGCGGTGGCAAACTTGTAATTAATAAACTTCCAACAAAACCCTTCACACCCGATCTTTTTTAGAGCTTCCCTGCTCCCCCTCTTCCCTCCTCTCCCTGAACTCTAAAATTTTCCAAAGCCCTTTCAGTTTCTTGCTCATTTTCATCTCCCTGAACCCTAAAATTTTTCTAAACTCTAATCTTTTCCTTCTTCTCCTTCTTTCAACCTCCTACAAACCCTAAGCTTAGCCCCAACGCCCCCTTCCATAAACCCTAACCCTAGCCCTGACTTTATTTTCGGAGAGACGGGCCGGGACGTGTTGTAACAACAACAACAACAACAACAACAACAACAACAACAACAACAATGGGTGCTGCTGCTTCCAACAAATTCGCCACAATGCTCTACGACAACAACACTCCCAAAATTGCTATTGTTCTCATATACTCGCTCTTGGAGTAGATTCTCCTGGCTCTGCTCCTCCTCGACGGCCTCTTATCCTACTTTATCGTCGCCTTCGCCGACTTCTTCGACCTCGACCCCCCGTGCTTCTTCTACTTCCATGCTCTCGACAGGAACTCTGCCTCTTCTTACCGAGAGATCCTCTGCAACTCCCATGCCGATGACATCGCCGGCCTTACCTACTGCTCTTGCCATCGGAACCTCGTAAGCGCGAGCCGAATGTGCGAGGACTGCTCTTCCTCGAAGCCGCTCTCGTGGACGAAGAAGACCGACGAGGAGGAGGAGGAGGAGGAGGAGGGGGTTAGGTATTCTTGTTGCTCTGAGGCACTGGAGAGCGGCTTCTGAGGCACTGGAGAGCGACTCCTAATGAGAAGGATGGTGTTAGGATCAGTGCAAATGGGGCTGCTGAAGAGCATCAGTGATGGAGCTCAAATTGGGAGACCGATTGGAGAAGAAGAAGAAAGTTGAAGAGAGCAATATCGATGATACTGCTGCTGCTGCTGCTGTTGTTCCAGGTGATTTCTCTTTGCAGCTTGTTTCTTCTTCTTTTTGATGCTATATAAGTATATAAATGTTGTTCTGAATTGTGTGGTTGATGGTATGTATATAAACAAACAGCTTCTTATGAAGAAGAAGAAGTCGATTGCGCAATCTCGATAGGGAATGCGATTTGTGATCAGGAGGAGGCTCTCATCAATGAGACAATGGTAAATAACACTCTTGCTACAGCTTTCTATAGTAACCTTTCTTCCGTGTGTCCTCAGCTTGTTGCTGCTGAGGTCGAGGAAGAGAGAGTACCCGAAACTTTGACTTCCGTCGATAGCTTCCATACATCACCCAAGTCATTTATGTTCGAGAGGAGGGAATTCGGGATGGAGTCTCTAGATCATGAGGTTGACGGGAGCGACGACATATTAACTGTAGATCGTCTGAAAGAGGCACTGAGAGCCGAACGCAAGGCTTTGAGCTTGCTGTATTTGGAGCTAGAGGAGGAGAGGAGAGCTTCGGCAATTGCGGCCAACCATACGATCGCTATGATAACCCGTCTGCAGGAGGAGAAGGCCGCGGTGTAGATGGAAGCCGTGCAGTACCAGAGGATGATGGAAGAGCAGTCGAAGTATGATCAGGAGGTGCTGCAGCTTCTGAACGAGCTGATGATGAAGAGGGAGAAGGAGCTAGAGGCGTACCGGAAGAAGGTGCTCGACTACGAGGCCAAAGAGAGGAGGAGCGTGGCGGCGGCGGCTAGGACCAACCGCCGGAGCCACAACTCTTCGTGTTCTCTGAGTGCCAACGAGAGCAACGAACTGTCTTCAGAAGACTGTGACTACATCCAGAATGACGATGACTTGAGGAGCTTCGGAGTTGCCAAGCATCTGCTTACACTTGATGATTCCCTAGCTGATTTTGAGGAAGAGAGGTTCTCGATACTGGAGCAGCTCAAGGCATTGGAGGAGAAGCTCTTCTCCTTGGATGATGATGATGATCATCATCATTCTCCAGAACTTGATGGCGAGTATGATTATGAATCCTCCGGATCAGAGGATCTTAATAATGTGAATGGTACTTCTTCGAATGACTCCGAAGCCATTAATGGAAAGTTGATCAATCAGCAGAAGCTTACAATTGCTGAGGAAGTAGATCATGTCTATGAGAGGTTACAGGCTCTGGAGGCAGACAGAGAGTTCATCAAGCACTGTCTCGACTCCTTGAAGAAAGGTGACAAGGGGATGGACCTCCTGCAAGAGATCTTGCAGCATCTCCGCGATCTGAGGAGCGTGCAGCTCCGAGCGACGACGACGACGACGAATGCAGAGGCTACGGACTCTCCTCCTTATCAGCCTAAATCAGCATGAAGTAGAAATTAAGGCGACAAAATTATGAGTGCTCAATATGGGCATCCATCTTGTGTTGTCATTACAGGATCCAATATTTCTTGAATTGATTGTCTTAACATGTTGTATTTATTCTTGTATCAAATTGTAATTTTCTTAAACAAAAATTTTCTTGAATTGATTGGTGCACTCGACCATGAGCTTCCGATCCACGGGCCTTTCCCTCAGCCGGCCGGCGAACGGATAGTAGAAGCCGAGCGCCCTAGCCAGGGCCTCCCTCAGGACCGTCGTGGGGTCGATGGTGGCGTCGGCCTTGCAGTAGAAGTGGATGGCGGGGATCTGGAAGCGGAGGCCGTCTTGGTCGTCGATGTCGGAGAGCATCTTGAACTCGTGCGGCGTGGGTGCGGCGGGAGCGACGAGCACCGGCTCGTTGCATCGGACGGAGAAGGTCAGTTGGGGTGCCATTTATTTTGGGCCGGGAATGCTTGGATTTTTCTATTTTTCTATGGTTTTTTTATAAATTTGTAGGAATTCATAAAAAATGTACCCCTGGCGGATGCTCCTCTCCCCGCTCGGGTTTGTGCCCCTTTACTTCAGCAATTTTACGGAGATGCAGGCCGAATGCCTGCTGAAGAGGGTTCAGGTGAGAGGGTTCAACGTGGAGAAGCGCCAGTCATCGCTATTCCTCTACTGGCAGTGCCGGGAGCTCGGCTTTGTCTCAGCATAGAGGTGCTGAGCTCTGTGACATGGTCTGCTATCTTTCTCATCTCAGGCATGTCATCTTGTACCTTTACTAGAAGTTTATGTATTACTCTGTTCAGGGGTACTTGTTTCGGTGCCTCTACTCAATTATCATGCTTCTGAGTAGTATTATATTTTGCTCATGCCTCTACTCAACTTTTATTTTTTATTTTTGTCCTCAATTTGTTTGCAACCAAACACAGCGTTAGTGTTATATTTTGCCAAATGACATGCCATCTTTCTTATGGCTCAGGCAACTTGCATTCTACACTGGTTGCCTGGGGCATATTTGATTTTTGTTTTTATGGTCTTTCTTGATCATTTGAAAAGACTTCATTAGTATGGTTGCCTGGGGCATATTTGATTAACCTGAGACAATGATCAAGAAGGTGAAAATGTGTATTATTCTCTATGGTTTGGTGTGCACAAATACTCATTTCCTTTCCACCCTCGTTTATTGAATTAAATGTGCAAACTTAGTTTCTACCTCCATTTTTAAAATTATATTGACATATAATTTTATCCAATGTTCTGGCTTGGCTATTTGTTGTATATGTGGTCAAAAGAGCTGTGAAGATTGTTGTATATATGGTCAACGAAGGTCTTCCGTTCAGCTGAACTAGGGCACTTAGATCAACTTCTTCATCCTCAGGTATATATACAAAAAGATTATACGTGGATTAATAATAGATTGAGTTAATAACTAACCTAAGATTAGAAATATGCTTACTTCTGGATTATCTTGCTCTTAGTTATTGCTACGACATATCCGAATTGGTTTCTATTTGTAGCTAATTTATCTTTTCTCTGGGCATGTAGAAACCTGTAAACCCTAAGAAGGTATTGATTTAGAAAGGTAATTCCAGTTCCTCAGTTTATGTTTTGGTACATGAGCAATATTATAAAGCATATTGAATCTGGTTTTTATCTTTTTCAGGGATTTGCTACACGTGATGTTGACAGTTTTGATGTGCTCAAGTTGAAGCCAAAGTAATTACTTGTTTTGAGGATCCATTTAAGTAGTAGTTGTAAATATATGTATTTGGATACCCTATTTTGAGATAATGTAATAAAGATGGTGATATAACATTTCGATGTTTTCTTGTGAATATAGTTCAAAGTGGTTAATTGAGAAGTTTTTGGAAAGTAATATATAATGTGCAGTATTAAGCGTTATAAATGTGATGAGTTCGATAATATTGAGTGTTATAAATGTTCTCCATTGAGCTTATACAGATTATCTATTCATAACGCTTTCAAAATGTCCTGAATTGTGCACTATATATTAACTATTCATAACGCTTTTATAGAAACTATTCATGACAGTTTTTTATAATGTTTTTAAAAAATATTTATAACACCCGTTTTCATAACGGTTGCTTTGGAAAAAAAGCGTCATGGTTCGTCATTAATGACGCTTTTTAGCCGTAATTAAAAGGGTTTTTTTGTTGTAGTGTGACTTGCTATGTCGTAGATGTAGACGTCAATTATAACATCCTATTGGGGCAGCCATGGATACAATAATACATCGTCGTGCCATCTACTCTCCACCAGTGCATGAAATATGTGTCCACCAATGGCATAGTCAGGACAGAGTTTGCTAATATCGATCCCTTTAGAGGGATTGAAGCCATTTTCACCAATTATGATCTGTACAAATCAATTCATCTGGACGATGAAGGCAACGATGTCGATGACAAACCAGAAGCCGAAGCTGAAGCCGATACTGAAGCAGAAATGACGACTAATGCTCCTCTGAAGGTACGATTCAAAGGGAAATCTTCCCAAGCATCGACCCCTATCGTAATTAAGCTACGTAGGAGGGCACCAGCCTCCTTGGTTGAAATTGAAACTGAAGCTCCTTTGACGGTACGACTCAAGGGACGTCCTCCCCAAGTGTCGGCTCCTCTCATGATTAAGCTGCGGGAAAGCACCAGTCCATGAGGCGCCAACTGAGGCACGTATAGAAATACAGCTCAAGGTAAAACCTCCCCAATTGTCGGCTCCCTTCGTAGTCAAGCTATAGGGGAAGGCTCCAGTATCTCTCCCAAGGCAGGCTCAGGAGCCAATATGGGTCAGACTCCTGAAGAATTCTCCAGAAACACCGCCTGCCAAGATGTCAACCCCTCTGGTGGCAAAAATTCGGCCGAAAGCCCCGAAACCTTCCAAGGCTATTTCTCATTGACGAGGAGTTGGGGGAATATATATCCGCCAAGGTTGACGCCCTATCTCTTGATGATGTAATTCCTCGGGACAAGATTCCAAATTTGATCAATAAAAGGTTGTCTTTGAATTATTCTAGTATTCCATATTGGAATGCCATGTATACTCTAGATAGTACCTTACAGTCGTTGCAAACACAAATAACAACTGCTAATCATGTAAATCAAGTCATCCCGTACCGAGGAGTCTGTTATATAGTTTCGTCCCGAAACCAGGACGAAAAACCTATCATCTTCGGCAAAGTAGAGCGTCATCAGGACCTCCTACCAGTCGAACCAGAATCGGATACCGGTAGAATGCAAGTATATCGGTACACCGATCGAGCAAAGTATCTCTTCTAAAAATGGGTTATGACTTAAAAAAGCAGCCTAGGTCTAAACTATGGCGGAGGCCGACGTCTACATCTATGAATCCCGGTTCCAAAATGGAAGCCACAAGACTATTACCATCGCACTCGACGAGGGGTAGGCTATGTCATGCTACCAACAACCCTAGAGAGTTCAAAAGCGGAGGAGGCTACATCCTCTCACTCATCTGAAGCTTCAACTTGGGATAGACACAAGTATTAGCCTAATTTCTAGGAAGGAGTCAGTCAACATGACATCTGTACACCCTCCAGAAGAAGAAGATGGCGATCAGGTAGTAGAGTTCTTCGACGAAGAACCCTGGGCTCAACGCTTTGGCACATAATGGTAATCTCGCTTCGAGCTACGAGAACCCCTTATCGAAGATGAAGTCGAGCCGATCGACCTGGGGGATGAATCTTCGTCCAAACCCATATTCATCAGCAAAAGCATATCAGGGGAAGATCATGAATCTTCAGTTCAACTTGTCAAAAAATACATCGACGTCTTCGCTTGGAGCTATGAAGACATGCCATATTTAGACCCACAAGTCGCAATGCATAAGCTTAACATCTTACCTTACGCTAAGCCTATTAAGCAGCAACAACGATGCTTCCGTCCTAACATCATGGATGCCATCGACAAAGAAGTGGACAAACTCTTAGACAGTGGGCTTATTCACGAGGAATAACATCCAAATTGGATGGCCAATATCGTTCTTGTTACTAAAAATATAGGAAGATTCGAGTCTGGATCGATTTCTGGGACCTCAACTCTGTCTGCCCGAAAGATGAGTTCCCATTTCCGATCAACAATGTAATGATCGACAAGATCTGTGGCTTTGAACGCATGTCCTTCATGGACGGATATTCAGGCTACAACTAGATCAAGATATTCCTGGATGATGAGAAGCACACGTCATTCAGGACTCCAAAGGGGGTTTACTGCTACACAGTGATGCCCTTTGGCTTAAAGAATGCAGGTGTCACATACCAACGAGCTATGAGCACCATCTTCTGTAAATACCTCCGTAAGACAGTCAAAGGCTATGTCGATGACATTGCTGTCAAAAGCAGTCCACGAGATGATCACCTGTAAGATCTGAGGATAGCCTTTGATCTCATACGAGCACATCAGCTCAAGATGAATCCAGCCAAATCCTTCCTAGGGGTTTCCAGCGACAAATCCTTGGGTTTTATCATCATTGCGAAGGGTATCCATGTTAATCCTGAGAAGACCAAAGCCATCCTTGGCATGAACCCTCCGAAGAACCTGAGAGAGCTTCGAGGCCTACAAGGACGTCTTGCGTGCATCCGAAGGTTTATAGCAAATATTTTTGGATGATGCCAACCCTTTACCAAACTCTTGAGAAAGGGGGTCTCCTACGTCTGGACGGAGGAGTTTCAGAAGACAATTGACGACATCAAGGACTATCTCACAAATCCCCCAGTCCTGGTAGCACCGGTTGCGGGCAAACCCTTTTTACTCTACGTCCGCGCAATGGATCATTCTCTCGGCGCTCTATTGGATCAGAACAAGGATGTTGGCTATAAGCAAGCTATCTACTTTCTAAGTAGGACAATGATCAGGGCCGAACACTAGTACAACCCTGTCAAGAAAGAATGTCTAGCTCTGGTATTTGCCATTCAAAAGACCCGCCATTACGTTTCAGATCATACGATCCATGTCATCTCCTGAGTGAATCCACTCAGGGTCCTCATAACAAAGCCGGGAGTACTAAACTCTCGATAGCTACATGGGCAATACTATTGACACCATGCGTTACGGTACTTGTCCCACAAAAAGCTGTCAAGGTCCAAGCATTGGCTGATTTCTTAGCCGCACATCCAATCCTATAGTCATCCAAAATCTATGATGATATTCCAAATAAAGTGCTGAATTCCAACGTTGCCAAAAAAACTCCATATGGCGGATGTTCTTCAACGGTGCCTCAAGAACGGGCCCCAAAGGTCAGATCATCGTTGGAGTGGGGGTAGTCTTGATCTCTTTAGACAAGCTAGTCATCCAGCGTGCCTATTCCCTCACAGAAGCGTGCTCTAACAATATGGCGGAGTATAATGCTCTCATTATGGGAGTCCAGTTAGCAAGATAGCTGCGGGTAGGATGTCTTGAGTCCTATGGCAATTCAAAATTCTTTGTCAACTAGGTCCGAGGACACTATAAGGTCCGCCACGAGTACCTGATTCCTTATCATAAAGCAGCCTTGAACATTATCTCAACCTTCACTGAGTTCTTCATAGAACATGTACCTCGGCTACAAAATATGGAGGTAGATGCTCTGGCTGGCCTTGCTGCCTCATTGGCAGCACCTCTCGGGACTCAACACATCGTTACAGTGATTAGTCGGGATCTGGTGTGTCCCAAAAATAACCTATGTATGTATCTGAACTATGCCATGCCTGCAGATGCTGGTGTCAATGTCAGAGACTGGCGGTTTCCATTCATTGATTTTACAGCCTACCGGATCCTCCCAGATGACCGAAGGAAACCGTGCCTATCAAAAGGTGCTCTCTCCAATTCTACTATGATACAGCTACCAAAATGCTATTTCGTTGTTCTTATGACGGGCTTATCCTCCGATACTTGTCAAACTAGGAGGCAGCAGAAGCTCTTCGGGAGGCTTATGACGGTACCTATGGAGCACATCAATCCGGTCCTAAGTTACAGGATCGACTCCGACGTACGGGCTATTATTGGCCTAC
Source organism: Iris pallida (assembly GCA_029216955.1). Taxonomy (NCBI): domain Eukaryota; kingdom Viridiplantae; phylum Streptophyta; class Magnoliopsida; order Asparagales; family Iridaceae; genus Iris; species Iris pallida. Next base: position 7,790,887 of record JANAVB010043820.1, on the reverse strand, counting down.
CCTGATGGCGGATGCTATTGAGTACGCTAAAAAGTGTAGGGTCTGCCAGCTGCATGCTGACTTCATCCATCGACCCTCGAAGTTTCTTTATCCAACGATCGCCTCTTGGCCATTTGAAGCCTGGGGTATGGATATAGTTGGACTAATTACCTCTCCGTCATCCAGAGGACATCGCTTTATTTTAGCAATCACCGACTACTTCTCTAAGTGGACGGAGGCTATACCTCTATCAGAGGTAAAAAGCTCGAAGGTGATCAGCTTCATTAAGCATCACGTCATCTACCGTTTCGGGACACCCCAGAGGATCATCCATGATAACGGTCCGCAATTCATAAACCATGCGTTCAGTAGGTTTTGTGATAAGAATCTCATCCAAAACGTGGTGTCAACCGCTTACAATCTGGCAGCAAACGGGTTGGCTGAAGCTTACAACAAAATAATTGTCAAACTACTCAAGAAAGTCGTGTCATCCAATAAACGCGACTGGAACGATAAACTGGGCGAATGTCTTTGGGCCTACCGTACAACGGTATGAACTCCAATGGGCAACACACCGTTCTCCCTAGTATACGGGAATGAAGCAGTACTGCCTCTTGAAATCCAAATCCCCTAACTACGAGTGGCCATTACAAACCAGCTGAGGGAGGAAGACAATCAACATCGCCGGTTGCAAGAGTTGGAGGCGCTGGACGAAAAATGCCTCTTGGCTCAACAGCGCATCGAGCCCTATCTGGCTCGCATTTCACAGGCTTTCAATAAGAAGGTCAAATAAAGGACTTTCCAGGTGGGGGACCTCGTCCTATCAGTTAGAAGATCGATGGTGATGACCCACAAGATACCAGGGAAGTTAGAACCCAAGTGGGAAGGCCCCTTCATTATAGAGATGATGTACTCTAATGGCGCCTACCGACTATCGAAACCCAACGGAGACTTGTTTATGATGCCAATCAATGGCAAGTTCCTAAAAAAGTATTATGCTTGAGGCTCCTCAACATATACTTCCGTCTCTCCAGCAAGAAAAATCTATGAATAATACCATTAAATTCTTACCCTTTATCATGATATGTCTCTGGAACCCAGCTATTCCGGGACATTCTCTTATCAATCCCCAGTAGAAAACATCCATGTTCACATCACCTCTGAGTTGTTTCCAACATTCTCATAAAGCTCAATCTTCATTCTCAGTAAGATGAAACTAAAATTAGTGTTTACCACGTCCACATTATCTCTGAGTAAACACCCCATTCAACAACCCCTGTGTTGTTACATCCTGCCTATAGAACATCCACGGCCATATCACCTCTGAGTTATTCTTCATATCCCCACAGAGTCTCTTCTTACTACGTCTATCTCACCTCTGAGTAAAAAATTGTACCACCAGCCCCATGTTTACCATATCCATACTACCTCTGAATAAATATGTTGGTTTCCACTCTCAACTTATCATCTGTACCTAGAACCAAGGTACGCCAAGGATGATAAGTCCACATAAAATCCCCAGCAGAAGTACCCAAATCTATCACTTCCATACTACCTCTGATAGGATTTTCACACTTAAACAGCTCTACAGTCCATTCTAATTGTTCAAAGTATTTCAAAACTTGTCCAAAGTTTTAAAAACTTTGAAGGGGGTCTTGTAGAAGCATGAAAAAAAGGATATTGCTTTTAGTCCCACATCGGAAAGAAGAAGAAGAGAGGTCTCATTCCACTCTATATATAGAGCCCCCTTGCCTCCTTTGGAAAGGGCACAAAAAAAAGGGAGCCCGTTGTCCAGGGAGCCCGTTCGAGCCACAAAAAGTTGTAACAGTGCTTCTTCTTCTTCTGGATCGGCTGTAAGTTCTTTACTTGCCATCTTGGCAAGAAAAAAATAAGATTATAAATACTATGTGCCTTTACAGGTTAGTACAAAGAAATACAAGGCGGTATGGGCCATGTGCCCTCAATGTGCTATGCCATCAGCAAGTCAGAAACGTGTGCTAAAACTCAAGCGCATGGCTAATAGCAACCTGTACAGAGTTAACTTAGGTGCTTCGACACCTGGAATGGGTCAACTCTCAAAGTTTTCATCCCACTTGGGTGCATTTCATGCGTTGGAACCATGTCAGGAGGCAAACCTTGTAATGTCGAACCCATGCGCCCGCGTCGACTGTGCGCATGAAGTGGGTTCGACTCACAATATGTGCTGCACTCCCACCAATGATCCGGATGCATTTTATGTGTTGGATCCAGATCAGGGGGCGCATCACTGATATGACAACTCGGACGCTTGGTTTTGACATGCGCCTGAGGAGGGTGTAAATGTGAACCTCTCCTCAAACAATTTGCGTACTGTGATCACTCACAAACGTAGATTGGAGGAGATGACTACACGCACAACTCACCCCTCACAGGGCACACTTGTGCTACAGTCTCCATCAACTGCTACTGTTGCAAGACAGTGGTTCTACCACCAAGGTAGTCCATGTTCCAGCGACTACAACCTACTGCACCTGTCCGACATCATCTCAAAAACATGATGCCAATTAAAGACTTTTTTGTTGGCATAAAAAGTCTACTACAGCCTATTCTTAACTCTACGGATAGGAGCATCAAATCCTTGTCTCAGCACAGGCGCATCCCCACTCGAAGCATTTGTTGAATATGGTTTGGCAATCAATCCAAACCCAGTGTCTCTTCCAGCATAACAAAGTCGGGGCACGATGACCCGATCTTTGGATGCAACAGGCACCCAACACCATCTCGTAGAAGAACACTATCGACAAAGGACTTGAACATAAGCTATTGTGTCCATAGCTCTTCCAGGGCATCTCAGTCTTCTAAAAGATTTCGTCGTCAAAATTAAAGCTTCTTTGAACGAGGAGATCCATAATCCTCATTGCCAAGGAGGAGGATCGGTCGAGTTTATCTCAAATGAGAAGTTTGGATGAAATGAATGAGCAAACTCTCTACACTGCTATTTATAGGCCAGGGCAAATCAAACCCATGCTCCAAGTGGCAACTTCTCATAAGTCAGTACAATGAACTTGCATTAATGACGATGAATCCACAACCTCAAACTCAGCTAAGTCAAAGAGTCATCAATGCCTCGAAAGACTTAACAAATCTGACCGAAGCAGATGCGCCACGCAGCTTATGCGCTCGTCGGCTCCATGTGCTACAAATCTGATGTGCCCACTTAAAAGCTCTCCACCCATCGAAGCATTTAATGCTAAAGTGATCGAAATGACAATAGCAAGCACCTCGAAGTCTGTGCAGTCACCTTTTACAGAAGATAAAGAGACGTAATCATCAGTCTTTTATCGGTTACGGTCGTGCTTTGCTACATGGCCAACTGATCACTTGCATACGTCCCTACAGCCATGTGCTCAAACTTTGCAATGCCATAAAAGCCATGCGCCCAAACTTGCTCTTGTCAGAAGCCAAGTCTCCCCATGCACCAGATCCTAGGTGCATCCACTCAAATAAACCTGCAATGATCTTTAGGTAATGAGCACGCACCACGTATCTTTGACTCAGTTCTGCCTACGAATGGGTGCCAACCACCAAAGATTTCAAATGACTAAATCTCAGCAACTTCCATATGTCAGCTCCTCCGAAGCCCAACAGTGCAGTCCAAACAGATTTAGTTCCAGCTCTCCGGTGCATTATCTATGTGCCTAACAAAGTCAGGCACGTGGCATCCCTACGTGCAAAACCTTCATATGCGTATCGCATATATGCGCATAAGCAGATCATTCTGCTGCCTTCAAATAGAAGGATCATTCCTTCATTCAACCTCTTCAGCTCTCCAACTTTTTTAACTTCTTCAGTATCCAGAGCACTTGCAAGAGTTTCAATCCTCTTCAAGTTCCTGCCTGTTCCAGAACAACTCAGACCTTCAGAGAGTCCGAGATCGTCGTCAGATCGTCAACGGAGTCAAAGAATCACCACTCGCTCCATCGCCACAGTTTCTAGATAAAAACAAAAGTGTACTCCTAGGATCCCAATGAGATCCTATATTATAATATGTTCTATTTATGATTATATATAAAGTTCATTCCGAACACGTGTAATAGAAAATACCTCCGACCACCATGCTCGACTGCCAGTTTTTAACGGTCAGTTTTCACGACAACTCCAGATCTGCCAGTATTTGCCTCATCAAGCGCAGCTCCAGGGCCGTGCCAGCCCATCCTCGAGCTCTATAACCAGTTATCGACTCTCCGTTGATGGCCTCAAGAGCTGCCGCCATGTGCAGCTGTGCCCGGCCGTTCGACAAGTGCCGCCGTACTACTTCCTCTGACCGAACCTCTATGACGAGAACCCTAGCGCCACCGCTGAACGAGCCTCCACCATGGCGAGCTTCTTCCTGCCGAAGCAACTCGACCTCTCTGTAAGCTCTTTCTTTCTCTCAATTTCCCTCTTCTCCCTCACTCTTTCCTTTCCTTGAGTTCTCTATCCCTTTCTTAGAAATTAAGGAAGAAGGGGGGCAGCAGAGTAGGTTTTATGTATAGTGCTATTAGTATTATGTATGTATATTATTGTATATATATATGTATAGTGCAAGCATACATGTATGTAAGTATGTATTCTTATTATTATTGTTATATTATTGTTATTGTTATATTATTATTACATTATTATTAATGGTATTATCATGGATATTATTGTCATTAGTTTTCTATTGATATATTATTATTGCTATCAATATATATATATATATATATATATATATATATATATTTTACTTTTTTATTTATATATATATATATATATATATATATATATATATTATATATATATATATATTATATGAAAAAAATAAAAATATATATATTATATGATTAAGATTTCCAAAAAATTATTATTGTAGTATTTCCTATTTGATGAAAATTTTAATTTTGACTTAAATATGATTTTTCGATAGTCCCAAAATATTTATTTAAAATATTTGACTAATAGTTTTTGAATATCAAAACTATTTTCTGAAAATAGTTATAAGTATTTATATATATTTTTTCTCTTATTAAGGATTTCTTTAAACGGATTTCACTTAAATTTCTATCTTGATCATGGTAGTCGTACGATCGTAATTCGTGCGAGTTCTGAATACTTCATATCGACCCTAAGCTAATCGGATTGTCCTTATATTTTATTTTTTGTAGATTTGTTTCCAAATATCATTTTGATGTATTATTGGATTATAACTTGGATAATTGTTGATGAGCAATAGATAGGATTTTGTTGTATTGAGATTGAATATAGAGACCTAGACAATATTCTACCGTCGACATTGCGGCGTAGGCTGGACTTGTGCACACACTCGTAACCCTAAAAGCGGGTATGGTTCGTGACATGACAAAATCGAACGATGCACCAGAATTAGTCTTCTCGCTTCTCTCTAGGCTACCTGCAAGCCTTCGTTCAATAGGACATTTTGTTCCTGGTTCTGTACCTTTTGATGCTGTTGGACTACCATCTGGTGCTGCTGTGTTTCCAAGAACCCCCTGATGATCTGCAATAGTGCCGGTGTGTCGATTGCTACTGGTACCGCCGGTATCACTAGAGGTACGGGAACCTCTATCCGCTGCTGCTCAACTGGCTCACGCTCGTTGACTGGCTCGATTTGAAATTGTCCAGGTAGAGGTGATGCCCCCTGCTGATCTTCCATTGTATCCTACAATATGGTATCCTCTCCTATGTCGGCTCCACCAATATCCGAGAACAAGGTCCCCTAAAGCGTGAGGATACAAGGTACTAAAAGACAGGATGAGAAGGAATCGAAGATGATAATCAAGTTAGCAATTAAGGTGGAGGGAAAGGGAAGATGAATCAGGAGATCAAAGGAATATGTTTTGAATGAGACTCCTAGGTACCTTGTCACGCCCACTAAAACCTTGTCATGCCCAGGTACCTAAATAAGGAGACGGACATGGCTAGCTACCCCGTATAAGGTACAAAGACGTCATACGGCGATTGCGGATGTCTAGAGACAAGGGGCACATGCTACAATCAAGTCTCGCATGGTCTCACAGAGCATCTATGTCTCAATCAATTAAAGCAAGAAGAAGTAAATAATGATCATATAGGACATAATGAGTCCCCGACGCTTCATTAGAATAATTCATGAGTCTAGCTTTACGAGTGTCGGCTAGCACAGAGAGTCAATAGTATATAACCATAGTCAGTTGCAGTCTAATTTAATGACAATTATGTAAGGGAACTAAGGCCCAGAACAACCGTCTAAACAAGTATCGAAGGGTAAACGCAGTACAAAAATTTAAGGTATCAGAGTGGTGGAGAAAAAAATCCACTCATGGTCTCCGACGCCCATGCTCCTGGTGTGCACCATGGTTCGGATAGAAGGTTTGATCCTCAGGCTCTTGTACGAGATCTGGCCAAACAAAACCAGCGGGGTCAGTCCCCGAATAGCAACTACCACAAGGAAGCACAAATGAAAGAGATAAAACCCAATCATACATAATTAGGTCGGAACATACGAATAGGCATATATTCCATCATCGAGGTAATGTAACATCAGTACACCAAGCAAGGACAAGAGGTGTCGTATCGTGCCATAATAAAATATGTCCTATGATCATGATCAGGTTGAAGACTTCTGGTATAAAAATAAGACCCTACGCATAGTGGGAACTGACATACAATTAGGAAATAAACGCACAATAGGAACTGGCTTAGAATTGGGAAACAAACACACAGTAAGAACTGGCGTACAATTGATAATCATCGTCCCAAACAACAAGTCCAGCCAAGAATTCAAAAAAATTGCCATGGCCATAACTTCTTTTCTGGGACTCGAAATCCAGCAAAACAAAAGCCAAAACTACATGAAATTAAATCCTCTACCATATGGAGCAACTAGTTTTCAAAAATAACAAGTTTTGTTAGATCATTTCCATAAAAACACATAAAATCCTAGTATTAGAAACCTAGATCTACACCAAACTAGACATCAAAATCATAATCACCAAGTTCTAAACACGTAAAGAAAGTAAGGATGCATAATATAGGGTAAAAATATATAAAGAAATCAAAAAACCAAAAATGAGCATGTGATCTCTCTATTAGTGCAAGATATACTTGCCTAGGGTTAGTAGAGAAAATATAGGTAAGTGAATGAGAAGAGAGAGAGAAGAAGAAGAGAAGATATACAATTGGAAATCGTCTTCCCAAACAGCAAGTTCAGCCATAAATTCAAAAGAAACTTGCCATGCTCATAACTTTCTTTTTGGGACTCGAAATCCGGCAAAACAAAAGTCAAAGCTGCCTGAAATAGAATCCTCTACCACATGATACAACTGGGTTTCAAAAATAAAAAGTTTTGATAGATCATTTCTATAAAAACCCATAAACCCTAGTATTAGAAACCTAGATCTACATCAAACTAGCCATCAAAATCGTAATCACCAATTTCTAAACATGTAGAAAAAGATAATATATGCTAAAAATATGCAAAGAAATCATAAAAATAAAAATGAGCATATGATCTCTCCATTAGTGCAAGATGTACATTCCTAGGGTTGGTGGAGAAAATAAAGCTGAGTGAATGAGGGGAGAGAGAGAGAGAGAGAAGCAGAGAATATATATAAGGGTGGGGGTGGCTCCACTTGTAAAGCCCCAGTCCCAAAATACATAGGACTAGGAACGTAGACATGCCAGCTGTATTCATACGAAGTACACACCAATATATGGAATCCTCATATGAATACATAAGCTGTAAAATGCAGTAAAACCACAACTAATCTCATCCACACAAAATAAATGAATAGAAGATCTCATATAATCAACTATAAAATTGTCATTTGGTACATGTAGTTGGACGGAGACAAATCCACTACCAACTATGAAAAGAAATACATAACAAAAAAAAGATTTTGGCGAACGAAGCGAAGACGATCCAAAAATGCAATCATCCTCGAAGAAATAGAGCGAATCACGGCTAGAGCTAGAGCACCTGCAAAGGACAATAGCACACACCTGGAGAGATAACTAGGTCCTCAGAGGGACGTAACAAGACACATAATATCATGCCATATAAACTGAATAAATATTGCTCAAATAAATAAGTAAATCGAACTATAACATGGTCCAATACGCACCTACTGAACGAGCGTACCATCCCCCCAACCAAACAAGGACAGGAGATGGTAAACTAATTTACGGTAACGTATCTTTCCATGCTAATAATCCAGTATGGTATCCGGACCCCAACAAGGTTCAATACCTTCTCATCGAAGTAGTAAGTCACACCTACAACCAAACAAGGACAAGATGTGACAAACTAATCTGCGACAAGTTATTGTTCCAAGCCACGGTCAGATACAAGTACCCAAACCAAAAGTACTCATACCTAACGGATAAAGGTAGCCTACCGTTCTAAGTGATATGTAGTTAAGAACAATCCTTCCTTCACATGGGCCCTGGCTAAATAGGATCGGCATAGTCCCCCCTTGGGGCACTAGAGGCCCAATCAATAAGAGCATGACGTTCCGCAGAATCGTCAGTGGCCGTCAGTAATCCTGGGTCAACAATCCTGTATCTCCAGCGGAGAATCCGGGTCACAAGGGAAAGTGCATCGAAGCCCATACGCTAAGAAATTGTCCTCCCCGCCCAATGCCTACTGTGTTGTATCCACAACACAAACCACTATAACCGCTAAGTCAAACTAAGCATGCAACATCTATTAGCGGTTATTCCTATCGCACGGCTTGTACGTACTAGTGGCCAGCCAATCACGCACTTCTGTGTCCTACATGTGACACACAACTTTGTGTTACAACGTGTCAAGGCCAATGAATGCACACACAAGGTGGTCCCTTAAATCTAGGTTTAATTTGTAAGAAAATAATACACAGCAGGAAATATAAATGAACAGTAAGTTCTAACAGGTTATGCCATGTATCACAGTTTATTTTGCATAAAGAAAATAAATAATGCATAAAGTATGAGCTAAAATAAATAAACAGCAAATGGCAAGGTATCTTGCCTGGTGGTACGCCTGGTGTGCTGCGATGATCAAGTTGGCATGAACTGCGACTTCGGTGCAACAACTATGTAAAGGGACCTTTGTTGATGGTACGGACAGTTCCATTGGATTTAGAAGGGTCGAATTAGTTAGGATGGATATAAGGTAGTCTCGAAATGGGCGAAGGAATAGGAACAACAGGACTTGGATACGGACAGGGAAGAAATTAAAAAAATAATGGATAAATAAATATTTATATATATATACGAGTTTTAGAAAATATTTATAATTCCTAAAACTAGTTTTCATAAGTCAAAATAAAGTATAGGAAAAATACTCACAGTAAAAAAAAAATCATTTTTGGATAACAATACTAAGTTCGTCAAAAATTAGATATTAGATAGGAGCTATATTTTTATTAGTAAAAATAATATTTTGATAAACACACAAAAATTTGGTAAACCGATTTAGACAAAAATTCTATGTTTTTCTTTTATTCAAAATATTCGAAATAAATATCTAAAAGTCATAAAAACTCTTTTCTTATATTAAAGCTATAATTCAACTGGGTAGAAAATATTAGAATCATCAGCAATAATATGCTAATATAGTTCAAAGAAATTTCGATGTATAATAATAATAATTAACAAAACTAATATAAGTAAGCCAAACAAATATACTTAACTAATATCAAAATAATATTAATAATAATAGCAATATAGTAATTATAACTATACAATAGATTTTGTACATATATAAAAATAACCTAATAATAATAACAATAATGAAAATGACAATAATAATAATATTAATAATAATAATAATAATGAAATAATAATAATAATAATAATTATACTAACAATACTAATGATAATGATAATAATAATAATAATAATGATAATAATAATAATAATAATAATGATAATAATAAATATTAAAAGAAACAAGTAAAAAAATAAAAAATAAAAAACATAAAAATCAAAAAGTTGTCCCCCAACCACAGAACAAAACTAAAAGGGAAGAGGAAAAAAAAAGAGGGGTGGAGAGTTGGAAGTCAGTGAGGGGAGCGGTGGCGGATGAGGGGCCTGCGGCGAGCGGTGAGAAGAAGGGGAAGGAGAAGAGCAGCGCGGCTGAGGCGCTGGGATGCGACGGCTACGGGCGGACGGTGCGGCCAGGGAGTAGGAGTAGGGCGGCGGACACGGCGTGGCGACTAGGGTTTCTGACGGCGGACGGGTGTGGAGGCACCGGCGGTCTAGCGGCGATGCCAGGGCGGGGCGCAGCGGAGGAAGTGAGAAGGATGGGGGTTTTGACGGTGGTGAGCGCGACGGAGGCCCTTGAGACCGCAGCGTCGTGCGGCCGTAGTCCACGGCGGACCACGCGTGGAGACAGGACCAAGCGCGCGGCTCGACGGAGCTGATCGGATGAGGCGCGCGGAGGAGGCTCGCGCTGTCGTGGTGCGGCGTTCGTGGAGCTCTCGCGATGGCGGGACGGAAAGAAACGAACGCTCGGTGGTGGCTGGGTTTTTCGGAGGACCATGGCGGGGTGGGACGGTCATCAACTGGCGGCGCAGCGGTGAGCCGGAGGCTCGGCGGTGGCCGGCACAGCGGAGGTAAGTGCTGGTGGCCGTGTGGTTTTAATTTTCTTTTATTTCTGGGGATTTGTGGTCTGTGGTGGTGGCGTTCGCCGGGGTTTCGGCAGGGGTTGGCCGCGAGGTCGTCCGGGGGTTTGGTGGCGGTGGTCTCGGGGGTTTGGTGGCGGTGGTCTCAGAGACGATGGCGGATGGAGGTGGCCGAGGAGTTGGGGAGCCGGTCGCGGTGGCGGGTTTGTTGGCAGCGGGTGGCGTGTGTGTCGATGGTTGGGCGAGGGTGCTGTGTCGGTCGGGGAGGAGGACGGAGACGGGTTGGCCGGAGGTGCTCCATGGTGGAGGACATGCAGGGTCGGTCGACAGGTAGTTGGTCATGGTTCCGACCAAATTAGGGTTAGGGTTAGAGTTAGGGTTTTGGGAATTGTGTCCTGCGAGACACGAGACGAGTCGGTGTCCGGGGTTGTCGGACACGAAAAAAATTTGTAGATGTATCCAAGAAAATAGTGGAAGGGAAAAGGATGGACACGGACACGATGCACGATTGGGTTGTAGAAATTTGTGGAAGAATAGAAATTTATGGAGGAGTACCTGCCTATTTATAGGATGTAGGAATTCCCAATTTGATAAGATTTAGGAATATTTAAAACCCAAAAGTAGATAATTCGGATATTAATTTAAAACAATGAAATCAAATCCAAATCCAAATACAATTCTAATTTAAATCTAATTAAATTCTTTAGTTTAAAAACCAAATGGAATAAATCAAATTGTAAATATTTAACTATTTAAATAAATCCAAAAATCAAATCAAGATTTAAATGGCTACAATAACTTCCAAATATATTTTTCAAAATACCAATAATAATAATTTCGAAAATAATAAATATTTTTAAATATCTTTTTGAATAATAAAATATTAATATTAATAAATCTCAAAAATTATATTTTTATTTAAAATAGACTAATAAATAATTACGTAAATATATGTATACACGAATAATGCATACATGATTATATTTTTCCTAGTATACAATAAAATATTATTTATGATTAATAACTGTTAAAAACAAAAAGGCTTTTTATAGCAAGAATAATAATTATATAATAATTTGGAAGCGTATAATAAAATAGAGAAAAATGTTTTTCTAAAATATGTACGCTCGCACATGTTCGCACTCGACGAGCAACTACAAAAAATAAAATTTCGTGTGCGACGTACAATACGACTATGCGACGTACAATACAAAATTTTAAATCAGTATATTTAATAAATAAAAAAATAGTAGAAAATTAGGGGTTTTATATCCTACCAAACTTAAAAGAATTTCGTCCTCAAAATTAAGAATTAGTAGGGGGTGAGAGGACACAAGGGGGTATCAATGGGGATCCAACGATGATAATATTTTTACAAAATTATGTCGTAAGAAATCACGATCTAGATCGTAGAAAAACAATACGGTATGGTCATAATTGATAGGACAGCTAAAGGAATTTCAAGTATAACGCCTTCGTCCTTCGAAAATGGGTGAAGGCGAAAGCAATATAGAGTTCGAAGAAGGCGTTTATCGAATACGAATACGTGATTCAAAGACGATCGAATAATTTCAAAAGAATTTTCAAGGCAGTCGTGGATGAAATTCTAAAGGCCAAGTTTAATTATGGTCCATCCACGCAGAATAATAAACAAAAGCGAACCAAAGTGCACTTGGTTGATCAGACCATCATGCACCGGTTCTGATAGACAATATGTTAGTGGGGTACCTCCATTAACATATATGTCATGAACAAGCCTGGTAAAAGGCTAAGCTTGCAAAAACTAGGCTATATTAGCATCATTAGTCTAGATTGTAAAATATAGGCACGATAACAGATGAATAAAACAATGTGAATAGTCTAAGAGTCATAAGGATCTAAGTCTTGTTTATTCCTATACCATCATTCTATGGTTTTATTGACCAAGGCTTGGTTGACCAAATGGGTTAACTTCCTCTATTCTCTATGGTATAGATAATACCATTTGTATTCCCTTAAGGGTATGTGGGGTATTCTATCCAACTTAAAGAATTAAGCTAAGGGTGTTTTGGGACAACTAACTAGTAGAGTCAATATCTAGCAAGCACGAAGGGAAGATAAGAATAGGGATGGAAGGAAGCAAGCAAGATGCAATTGATGAGTCAAACGGTAGATAAAATCAAGGAAAGAGGTCAAGTATGTGGATGAGATCCTAGACTTCTAATCCTATTCACAGGCTTGCTTGATACGGTAAAGTAACCAAATAATTTATCTTGACCTGCATGGACTACCACAAAAACATGTTACGCCCCAGTCCCAAAATACATAGGACTAGGAACGTAGACATGCCAGCTGTATTCATACGAAGTACACACCAATATATGGAATCCTTGTATGAATACATAAGCTGTAAAATGCAGTAAAACCATAACTAATCTCATCCACACAAAATAAATGAATAGAAGATCTCATATAATCAACTATGAAATTGTCATTTGGTACATGTAGTTGGGCGGAGACAAATCTACTACCAACTATGAAAAGAAATACATAACAAAAGAAAGATTTTGACGAGCGAAGCGAAGACGATCCAAAAATACAATCATCCTCGAAGAAATAGAGCGGATCACGGCTAGAGCTAGAGCACCTGCAAAGGACAATAGCACACACCTGGAGAGATAACCAGGTCCTCAGAGGGACGTAACAAGACACATAATATCATGCCATATAAACAGAATAAATATTACTCAAATAAATAAATAAATCAAATTATAACATGGTCCAATACGCACCTACTGAACGAGCGTACCATCCCCCCAACCAAACAAGGACAGGAGATGGTAAACTAATTCACGGTAACGTATCTTTCCATGCTAATAATCCAATATGGTATCCGGATCCCAACAAGGTTCAATACCTTCTCATCGAAGTAGTAAGTCACACATACAACCAAACAAGGACAAGATGTGACAAAATAATCTGCGACAAGTTATTGTTCCAAGCCACGGTCAGATACACGTACCCAAACCAAAAGTACTCATACATAATGGATAAAGGTAGCCTACCGTTCTAAGTAATATGTAGTTAAGCACAATCCTTCCTGCGCATGGGCCCTGGCTAAATAGGATCGGCATAGTCCCCCCTTGGGGCACTAGAGGCCCAATCAATAAGAGCATGATGTTCCGCAGAATCGTCAGTGGCCGTCAGTAATCCTGTGTCAACAATCCCGTATCTCCAGCGGAGAATCCGGGTCACAAGGAAAAGTGCATCGAAGCCCATACGCTAAGGAATTGTCCTCCCCGCCCAATGCCTACTGTGTTGTATCCACAACACAAACCACTATAACTGCTAAGTCAAACTAATCATGCAACATCTATTAGCGGTTATTCCTATCGCACGGCTTGTACGTACTGGTGGCCAGCCAATCATGCACTTTTGTGTCCTACATGCGACACACAACTTCGTGTTACAACGTGTCAAGGCCAATGAATGCACACACAAGGTGGTCCCTTAAATCTAGGTTTAATTTGTAAGAAAATAATACACAGCAAGAAATATAAATGAACAGTAAGTTCTAACATGTTATGCCATGTATCACAGTTTATTTTGCATAAAGAAAATAAATAATACATGAAGTATGAGCTAAAATAAATAAACAGCAAATGGCAAGGTGTCTTGCCTGGTGGTATGCCTGGTGTGCTGCGATGATCAAGTTGGCATGAACTGCGACTTCGGTGCAACAACTATGTAAAGGGACCTTTGTTGATGGTACGGACAGTTCCATTGGGTTCAGAAGGGTCGAATTAGTTAGGATGGACATAAGGTAGTCTCAAAATGGGCAAAAGAATAGGAACAACAGGACTTAGATACGGACATGGGAGAAATTAAAGAAATAATGGATAAATAAATATTTATATATATATATACGAGTTTTAGAAAATATTTATAATTCCTAAAACTAGTTTTCATAAGTCAAAATAAAGTATAAGAAAAATACTCACAGTAAAAAAAATCATTTTTTGATAACAATACTAAGTTCGTCAAAAATTAGATATTAGATAGGAGCTATATTTTTATTAGTAAAAATAATATTTTGATAAACACACAAAAATTTGGTAAACCGATTTAGACAAAAATTCTATGTTTTTCTTTTATTCAAAATATTTGAAATAAATATCTAAAAGTCATAAAAACTCTTTTCTTATATTAAAGCTATAATTCAACTGGGTAGAAAATATTAGAATCATCAACAATAATATGCTAATATAGTTCAAAGAAATCTCGATGTATAATAATAATAATTAACAAAACTAATATAAGTAAGCCAAACAAATATACTTAACTAATATCAAAATAATATTAATAATAATAGCAATATAGTAATTATAACTATACAATAGATTTTGTACATATATAAAATAACCTAATAATAATAACAATATTGAAAATGACAATAATAATAATATTAATAATAATAATAAAAATAAAAATAAAAATAATGAAATAATAATAATAATAATAATTATACTAACAATAATAATGATAATGATAATAATAATAATAATGATAATAATAATAATAATAATGATAATAATAAATATTAAAAGAAACAAGTAAAAAAATAAAAAATCAAAAACATAAAAATCAAAAAGCTGTCCCCCAACCACAGAACAAAATTAAAAGGGAAGAGAGAGAAAAGAGGGGTGGAGAGTGGGAAGTCAGTGAGGGGAGCGGTGGCGGATGAGGGGCCGACAGCGAGCGGTGAAAAGAAGGGGAAGGAGGAGAGCAGCGCGGCTGAGACGCTGGGATGCGGCGGCTACGGGCGGAGGGTGCGGCCAGGGAGTAGGAGTAGGGGCGACGGATACGGCGTGGCGACTAGGGTTTCTGACGGCGGACGGGTGTGGAGGCGCAGGCGGTCTCGCGGCGACGCCAAGGCGGGGCGCGGCGGAGGAAGTGAGGAGGATGGGGGTTTTGACGGTGGTGAGCACGGCGGAGGCCCTTGAGATCGCAGCATCATGCGGCCGTGGTCCACGGCCGACCACGCGTGGAGACAGGACCAAGCGCGCGGCTCGACGGCGCTGATCGGGTGAGGCGCGCGGAGGAGGCTCGCGCTGTCGTGGTACGGCATTCGTGGAGCTCTCGCGGTGGCGGGAAGGAAAGAAACGAATGCTCGGCGGTGGCTGGGTTTTCCGGAGGACCATGGCGGGATGGGACGGTCATCAACTGGCGGCGCAGCGGTAAGCCGGAGGCTCGACGGTGGCCGGCACAGCGGAGGTAAGTGCTGGTGGCCGTGTGGTTTTTATTTTCTTTTATTTCTGGGGATTTGTGGTCTGTGGTGGTGGCGTTCGCCGGGGTTTCGTCGGGGGTTGGCCGCGAGGTCGTCCAGAGGTTTGGTGGTGGTGGTCTCAGAGACGATGGCGGATGGAGGTGGCCGAGGAGTTGGGGAGCCGATCGCAGTGGCGGGTTTGTTGGCAGCGGGTGGCGTGTGTGTCGATGGTTGGGCGAGGGTGCTGTGTCGGTCGAGGAGGAGGACGGAGACGGGTTGGCCGGAGGTGCTCCATGGTGGAGGACAGGCAGGGTCGGTCGACAGGTAGTTGGTCGTGGTTCCGACCAAATTAGGGTTAGGGTTAGCGTTAGGGTTTTGGGAATTGTGTCCTGCGAGACACGAGACGAGTCGGTGTCCGGGGTTGTCGGACACGAAAAAAAATTTATAGATGTATCCAAGAAAATAGTGGAAGGGAAAAGGATGGACACGGACACGATGCACGATTGGGTTATGGAAATTTGTGGAAGAATAGAAATTTATGGAGGAGTACCTGCCTATTTATAGGATGTGGGAATTCCCAATTTGATAAGATTTAGGAATATTTAAAACCCAAAAGTAGATAATTCGGGTATTAATTTAAAACAATGAAATCAAATCCAAATCCAAATACAATTCTAATTTAAATCTAATTAAATTCTTTAGTTTAAAAATCAAATAGAATAAATCAAATTGTAAATATTTAACTATTTAAATAAATCCAAAAATCAAATCAAGATTTAAATGGCTACAATAACTTCCAAATATATTTTTCAAAATACCAATAATAATAATTTCAAAAATAATAAATATTTTTAAATATCTTTTTGAATAATAAAATATTAATATTAATAAATCTTGAAAATTACATTTTTATTTAAAATAGACTAATAAATAATTACGCAAATATATGTATGCACGAATAATGCATACATGATTATGTTTTTCCTAGTATACAATAAAATATTATTTATGATTAATAACTGCTAAAAACAAAAAGGCTTTTTACAGCAAGAATAATAATTATATAATAATTTGGAAGCGTATAATAAAATAGAGAAAAATATTTTTCTAAAATATGTACGCTCGCACATGTTCGCACTCGACGAGCAACTACGAAAAATAAAAGTTCGTGCGCGACGTACAATACGACTATGCGATGTACAATACAAAATTTTTAAATCAGTACATTTAATAAATAAAAAAAATAGTAGAAATTTAGGGGTTTTACACCACTTGACCCTAACCCTATTCCAATGACTAACCCAAGTCAAGTCTAAATGTCAAGCCACCTGATCATAAGCAATTAAAACAAAATAAATAATTTTATACAAGAATAATGTAGAAAAAATATATACCGGGAACGGGGTACGACATCTCTACCCTCCTTAGAAAAATTTCGTGCTCAAAATTTCAATAAGGCTAGTCGAGCTGCTCTCCGATCACAAAGTATACCAAGAACATATAGCAAACACAATTATCAAACAACACACGGCACATGAATAGATAACGAAAAAATAATAATTAAGTAAATGTGTAAGCAATAAGCATACCCTAGAAGGAAAGTGATTGGAGGCATACGAATAAAATATGCCTCTCGAGTCAATTGGGTAGGAATTCGTCCTCGCTAACCTACGCTGACTCCCAAAGTAGACAAGGATCACAGCTTGAGATAAGTCAGTACCAATGACTTAACCAAGAACAAGACTCTACCCAGAACGTACCTTCGTAGTTAGAACACGTGATGAATGTCACGTATCACGCGATACAAAAGCAGAAGAGTGAGATGAGAAAGTCGCCTTTACTCGCCGAATATAGAACTCAAGGAAATATGACAAAGAGTACTCAAAACATACCTACAACCTAACTGCCCTCAGCCAACCTCTGCTCTAGTACTCCATAAACTGCCTGCCTCTAAACCTGTTGAACCCCATGCTGCCTACCATAGCCATGTTGTTGTGGCCTCTGCTTACCTTGTTGATGCCTTTCGCAAAACATCTGAGCCTGCATTGGTAATGGACAGTAGGCTAATGGCCTTACTTCTAGTGCTGGCCCTTGATACGGTACTACCTAGGGAGCTGGCAATGCATAAAACTTTTGAGTTGGCCCTCTTGGCCTCTATATCGATAGGCATGTAGCTATACGGTGGTCTAAACCTTCACACTTCAAGCACTGCCTATTCGTTGACCGATACGCTTTTCGAGTGTTCCCTTCCTTATCGCAATAAGTTGAACCCCCAAGTACCCCCGGTATTGCTGGTGCCTCGGCTGCTACTACCAAACTGGTACAATCACAACTGTTGTGACTAGCCCGTACGGTGTAATATCACTAATACGAACGTCGGCCACTGGTGCTAGCATCCCTTGTATTGCCCCTCCTCCACTTTGTGCATGAGACCTCTTCTTGCCTCCAGTCCTTGTTGACAACCTTTGGATAGTAAGCTCGTGCCTCCGAGCCACCGTCAGTATTGCATCAAATATATGGTAGTCGTACCCCTCTGCCAGCTTCATAATCTCCAAATGAAGTCCATGCTGGAACCTTATTGTCCTTTCCGGCTCTGTTGCCACCATTGTTGTGGCAAACCTACTCATCCTGCAAAACTCCGCTGTATATCCATCTACTGTCTAGTCAGCCTGCTTAAGACCGATGAACCTCTGCTGAAGCTCGAACTGTGCCACGATGCCAAAGTACTATGTCGTAAACCTGGTCATGAAGCTAGCCTAAGAAATAGGATGCCTCAAGCCAACTTCTATTGATGCCCACTAATCACGAGCAAGGTTCTGAAGCTACAATTGAACCTGATCTACCTACTCCTCAGCTGGAACCTTGGCCGCTGCCAAGATGACCTCGTTATCCTATAGTCACGCGTCCACTTTGATAGCATCCTCGGTGCCATCAAAATACCTCGGATTGAGTCAGCAAAATTGAACCGATGTACCCGAATCAGTCTTTTTGCTTCTCACTAGGGCTACCTGCAAGCCCTGGTTTAATAGGATATTTTGTTCTTCGTTCTTCACCTGCTGATGTTGTTGGACAGCCATTTGGTGTTGCTGAGTTTCCAATAACCCCCTAATGATCTACAATAGTGACGGTGTGTCAAGTGCTACTGGTACCGTCGGTATCACTGGATGTACAGGAACCACTGGCCTCTACTGCTCAACTGGCCTACGCTAAATGACTAGCTCGATTTGAATATATCCAGGTAGAGCTGTTGCCCCCTGCTGGTCTTCTATTAGACCATACAATACTGGATCCTCTTCTATGCCGGCTCCTCCAATAGCCGAGAACAAGGTGCCCCTAAAGGGTAAGGGTATAAGGTGATCAAAAGACAGGACGAAAAGGAATCGAGGATAATAATCAAATTAGTAATTAAGTTAGAGGAATGGAAAGACAAATCAGAAGATCAAAGGGAACATATTTTGATTGAGAATCCTGTAATAATAATGCCCCACAAGTCTGAAAAATAGACCTGCTAGGCCACCACTAAAATCTTGTCACACCCTGGTACCAAAATATGGAGACGAACATGGCTAGCTATACCATATAAGGTACAAAGACGCAATACGGTGATTACGGTTGTCTAGAGACAAGGGGGCACGTGCTACAATCAAGTCTCCTATGGTCTCACAGAGCATCTATATCTCAATCAATCAAAGCAAGAAGCATTAATTAATGATCATATAAGACAAAAAAAAGTATGGCATCCCCGACGCTTCATCAGAATAATTTATGAGTCTAGCTTTACGAGTGTCGGCTAGCATAGAGAGTCAATAGTACATAAACATTGTCAGCTAGTCTAATTTAATTATAATTATGTAAGGGAACTAAAGGCACAGAACAACCAGTTAAACAGGTGCCGATTGTAATGCCCCATCCCTCTCAGTTCAACCGGAGGAATCGAAACGCAACGACATTTGGACTTAGCCATGCAATAACTTGCTCGAAGTCCCGTACGATCGAGGTGACTCCTCGTTTAGGTGTGCGGCTTCGATGAACTTGCCTCTACTTGGACTTCACACTAATAAAATGTTGTTTTCATGCACAGAGTAGGCTTAATAATAAAGGAGATAAACCCACATAGTTAAAGGAATAATCCTGTGGTCTTGAGTCGGTGATATGAACTTGAAATGGATGAGTTGATGCTTAGAATTTCACTCCACGATGGACTTTCAAAGTTGGCACTGGATCTTTTGACCAAACGCAAATTAGGTTAAGTTGAGTTATGCCATGGGCTATCGACTTGATGTCATAGCAGGCATGTCCCATGATGTTATTGCTTGTTATAGCAAAAATGTCCTACGGTCTCACAGTTAGTCCCATAAAAGATGCTACGAATTAAGGCGCTCACAGAACTCGATTGTTTAAGTGAGCACGTGTGCGGTCCCACGGTTCCACAGCTTGGTATAGCCACATGTTCCTACGGTCTTAAGGTTCGTCATATAGAATATGACTTGGGTGGCAGTATCGTACAGAATATAATGAGTTTAAGGCACGAAATACGATTGTTCCAGTGATAGGAATACCATGGTTTATACGTAATGGAACACATTTTGTTCAATTTAAGTAGGAAGGCTATACAGTAGTCGTTCCCTGGGTTTCAAAGAATAGAAAATTCATGCGACCATGTGTTGCCGAGGCGGTTCCTCGTTTGGGAGTCTCTAATGATGCACATTTTGTATAGTACGGTTTAAATATACGTTTTAGAAAGTATGAGACGGTCCCTCGTTTGGGAGTCTCATGGTTCCGATGCATATTTTTCCAAGTATGGTTCGAGTCGCACCGCAAATTAGGCCATGCATTTACGTTAGTCTAGATGTTCTCGTATGTGCGTGGTCATGGACAACTTGTGCACAATAATTTCTTCCTCGACTGATTTATGCTGGAGCGCCAGGGTCTGGTCGACCTAAGAGAAAGATATTATAGCAGTGCTGGATTGTACCACACCAGAATAGTCGGAGGCTTTCCTTAGGGCTAGCTACCTTGCATTGAAGGACCCGTTGTCTATCTGAGCTATGTCCACGATGGCTTGTCATGCCAGCGACCTTTCATATAGATAAGTGGTGTGCTGAGCGGCAATCTGCATTCACGGTGTCGGTTGAATCAAAGGAAGTGCAAGCATGACATAAATTGAGTCAAGAAGGGATACTCGGTTGCAACACCATTAAGACTTGGCTATAGTAAAGACACATGTTTCAGCATGAGATGTGATATCACTACACCTAAATAGGACAAGAGATATCGTATCGTGCCGTAATAAAATATGTCCTATGATCATGATCAGGTTAAAGACTTCTGACATACAAATGAGAAACTACACACAGTTGGAACTAGCATATAATTGGAAAAAAACACATAGTAGAAAGTAACATATAATTGGAAAACAAATGAACAGTGAGAACTGACATACAATTGAGAAAAAAATGTACAATAGAAACTAGCATACAATTGGGAAATAAATATATAGTGGAAACTGTCGTATAATTAGGAAGCAAACACATAGTAGAAACTGTCGTACAATTGAAAACCAACTAACAATGGAAACTGGCGTATAATTAAAAAACAAACGTATAGTGGGAACTGGCATATAATTGGGAAACAAATGCACAGTAAAAACTGACGTATGATTAGAAAATAAACACACAGTAGGAACTAACGTATAATTGGAAAATAAATGCACAATGGGAACTGGCATACAATTGGAAAACAAACACACTGTAGAACTAGCGGACAATTGTGATACAAACGCACAGTGGGAACTGGCATACAATTGGGAAATAAATGCACAATAAAAACTGGCGTAGAATTTAGAAATAAATGCATAGTGGTAACTGGTGTGTTTGCCATTGATTGTAAAAGAACAGAACAATTATCGGAGGACTGAACTTAGACTCACAATACAAACTCGCTTGTACAAAGAAAACCTAGGGACGAAAACCTAGGGACGAAAACCTAGGTACAGCAATCTAAGTACAATTGTTTATTTTAGATTCTGGGGGTGACGATAGAGGCTCGGGAAAGCGACGGTAGCTCTGCCTTACTCCTTGGAAGATCGGGTGCAACCTTGGCTCTGTAGAAGAACTGCTTGGCATTGATGAAGAAATGCTCTCTTTTCAGGCTCTGTATCTTCTCTCTCTGGCTCTCTGGCTCTCTCTGTATATGTCTTCTCCGTATCTCTCCCTGTCTCTATATGTCTATCTGTCCCACTTCGTAAGGGGATGGCACCTTGCTATTTATAAGAGTAGGGGGCCTCATTAGGGTTTGTAATGATTGCCCATTCTTAAAAGTCGGCTGCTAAGGATCACTGGATCTGGGCCGTTCATCTTGAATATACGAGATTTGAGCAATAAATGTGATTGCATCAAATCTTTTGTAGGTAATTAATGATGATTGACATAAATCCTCCTGATTTGTCATGCCAACCTCGGATTTCTCGACACGTGTCATTAATTTGCTTGATTGTAAATGATCTGATTTGATTCCAATATTTTATTGGTATTTATTGAGGGATTTTGATCGCATGATGGGTACCTTCTTCGTGAACCACATGAAGATAGTCTTCGTGAGCCGTATGGGACTAGTCTTCGTAAGCCACATAGGGCTGCTTCGGCCTGAGCCGCATAGGGTGGTCTCTACTTGAGCCGCATGCGACTGTCCACGTGTCAAGGCCGTGTGACAGTTTTCGGATCTCGTGGGATCGTGTCAGAGATTTCTCTCATTTCCCTAGGAGTCTGCCATTATGACGGAGTCATAATTGTATTTTTGTGTCAGGGCTGCCATGTGTTAGAGCTGTCAGCTGTCAAGGCATTTAATGCAGTAAGGGACAAACGGAAGAGTTGTTTGCAGGCCACATGGCTCCCATCCGAGCCGCATAGAACTTGTTTGAGCCGCATAGATGCTCGAACCGCATGGATACTTGAACCGCGTGGATACTTGAGCCGCATGAACTCTCTCAGCCGCATGGATCCTTGAGCCGCATGAACTCTCTGAGCCGCATGGGCTCTCTGTTGATTTTGGGCCGCATAAGGCCCCCCCTGCTGCCTTTGGGCCGTATGAAGCTTTCTGAGCCGCATGAAACATTCTGGATTTTGAGCCGCATAAAATCCTCATGGGCCGTATGAAGCTTTCTGGGTTTTCAGTCGCATGAGACTCCCCTTCTTTCCTTGTGCTTGTGAAGGATCACATCTCGCAAGTCAAGGATATCTCGATCAACCTTTGTACTCGCTTTGTAGACCCGGGTATCTCGAGCACACGAGTGCATAAGTATCATGTTCGTTCCCCGATGCGGGACTAGTAAAAGTACTTGTCCTTGATCTTTGTTGGGAGACTCTTGAGAACCACCCTATCCGTTTGCCGCCGGAGGCTGGACACAGGCGGTTCTGTACAACTTTCCATTAGAGGCCCGCGTAGCGGTACGCTCTGATGGTCAGAGGTTAGGACAGCTGACTGAGCTCGACGAGCCCGCGCTGCCCTAGACGTCTTCGACTTAGCACCCGAAGGTACATAGTAGGAAGAGTCCAAGTTGGAAGGAAGGAAGAGAAGTAGGTGCCCTTTTTGAAGGAGGAAAGGGGGTTATATTTATAGAATGGAGTGAGCCCTTTCTTTTTCTCCTTTTCGATGTGGGACTAAAAGCAATATTTTCCATGCTTCTACATGGTGTACAATTGGAAATCGTCTTCCCAAACAGCAATTTCAGCCATGAATTTATAAGAAACTTGCCATGGCCATAACTTTCACTTTGGGACTCGAAATCCGGCAAAACAAAAGCCAAAGCTGCCTGAAATTGCATCCTCTACCACATGAAACAACTGGTTTTCAAAAATAAAAAGTTTTGATAGATCATTTATATAAAAACCCATAAACTCTAGTATTAGAATCCTAGATCTACATCAAACTAGCCATCAAAATTGCAATCACCAAGTTCTAAACATGTAGAAAAAGATAATATATGCTAAAAATATATAAAGAAATCATAGAAATAAAAATGAGCATGTGATCTCTCTATTAGTGCAAGCTGTATTTTCCTAGGGTTGGTGGAGAAAATAAAGGTGAATGAATTAGGGGAGAGAGAGAGAGAGAAGCAGAGAATATATATAAGGGTGGGGGTGGCTCTAATTGACCCTAGCCCTATTACAATGTCTAACCCAAGTCAGGACTAATTGTCAAGCCACATGATCATAAGAAATTAAAACAAACAAAACAAATAATTATATACAAGAACAGTGTAGGAAAAAATACGTATATCAAGAACGGGGAGTGACACGAAGGTACACTAATAGAATATCATCCAAGTCCCTATATTGAAATGAAGATATTTGAAGATATATATATATATATATATATTTATTGTTGGTGCTTTTGCCTTTGGACTTTGAATGATAGTCCCACATCGGCTACACCAAATGGTAAGTATCTCAATATAATGCATTGCTTGTGTTGAGGTGTGCCCATGAGGTGTGGTGGGGCACAAGTCTGTGTCATGTGGGAGTATTTTCCTAGAAGGAAAAAGGATTAATTCCAACAAAGATGTAAATTAATTTTTGTTGTGCGGACTCAGACTCGGACTCGGACAAGGACTCCAAAATTTCTCGTGCATACACGGGAGTGTTCGGGGTGTAGACGTGGACTGGCACACTTCTATGTTGATTGTGGGATGATCTAAAATATCAAACGCTATTTTTGAGTATTGGTATTTTAGTCCCACATCGGATAGGAGAAGAGGTGAAGTCTCACTCCACTCTATAAATAGAGCCCCTTGGCCTCCTTTGAAAAATGCACCAAGAAGAGAGTTAAAGGAGTCCGTAAAGTCTAGGAAGCACGTTCAAGTCTCAAATATTAACTGACGAGCGTTCCCGAAGTTGTTTAGAACTTGCTGGTTCTTGGAAGCGGATCGTATATAGGCGAATCTTGCTTTGAGCAACGGTGATCTGATCACTCCAGCAAAGCTGCCTTTCTCTTTCTTTTTTTCTTATCTTCTTTTCTGATCTATTCAGAAACTTCTTATAGGATTTCGTCGCTGCTGCTGCTAGCAACTCGATTTATACCTTCCTAAAAGAAGCTCTACATTCATTTGCTGTTGTAACGAAATCTCTTTAGATTTTCGTTACCCAGAATCCTCCAAGGATCTCTGTTGTGCACCTTCTTTAAAGTGTTGATACGAAACGTTGTTGCTATTTTGACAACTTTTTCGATTCTCTATTTTCCATCAAAAATTACGCCTCGGGAATAATAATCTAGAAGCAAGATTTATATTCGATTTTTCGATGGAAAACAATCGTGCAAACCTTCTCGACACAAGTTTTAACAAACTTGAGAAATTTGACGGGAAGCATTACAACTTCTAGAAGAGAAAGGTCAGCCTTAATCTTCAACTCGTGAGCATTGACTTCGTATCGGCAGATCCTGAGCCTTTAAGTCCAAAAGGTGAAAATGCTCGAAAGGTCGCTGAGGCTACAGCTCTACAATCCATGTGGAGGAGAGATAACAACCTTTGCAAGTTGCTTATCTTAAACTCTATAGAAGACTCTCTGGCAGAGTCATATTCCAAGAAGGTAAAGGCCAAAGAGATCTAGAATTCTTTGGGTAAGCTATATGAAGAAAATGAGAACAGGTCCAAAATCTTCATCGTCGAGCAGTACCACAAGTGGCTCTTCAAAGACGAGATGTCGACGCTACCTCAAGTGAAGGAATTCCTAAAGTTTTGCTAGAAGTTGGATGACGAGAAGATGCCCCTCGTCGACAAGTTTGTTGTTGAGGGATAGTCTCGAACCTTCCTGCTGGTTGGAGCAACTTCTATGCTAGAATGCATCGGAAGAAACTGGACATTAGCTTGGAAGATCTTCTACAAGAAATCCACGTTGAGGATGAAATATGATCTCAACAGAAGATGGACTCTCTGTTGACACAACTGGCTAAGGCCAACTTGTTGCATACAAGAGAGTTCAAGGGGAAACATGTGGCTTCTCATCACAAAAAGAAGGACTCCACTAATCTGAAATTGAAGGGTCCTTCGTTCAAGCAACAGAAGTCCAAGTCCAACGTGATTTGCTTCAACTGTAGCAAGACGGGCCACTACAAGAGTGAATGCAAATCCAAGACCAAAGCAAAATAGCAGGTATGGCTAAACTTGGTTATTTTGATTACTTAACTTGGTTGCTATTGTTGCACAGGTTGAGTTATCTAGCGTGGTAGCTGACTAGTGGTATGACACTAGTGCATCTAACCACGTGTGCTCTCAAATGAGCTGTTCACCAAGGACGAGCCATGTTATGATGAAGGTCTCGATGGCGAACATGTACCTAGCAGAATATCTGAAGATCGAGACAATGATTATGAACTACCGACAAGGATACTGGAATGCGTGTTACACGTACCAAAGATTTTCGAAGATCTGATCTCAGGAAGTCTGTTATCTGATACAGACTTGAAAGATGGACATTCGTACTAGCCAGATGGTAATTTCTTGGCGAGGAACATGCTTCGAAAAGATGTTTGGTGCTGAAGGGATGTTCGAACTATTGTTGATGGCGATGAAGTTACTTCATTAAATGGACTAAGAGTTGTTCTATGATAGAAGCAGACTCAAGCTGTCCTACCGGGACCTTATCTTTAGAATGTAGGGGTAAGGAGGAGGAGTAATTTAAGGTTTGTACAGATACAAGACTGTTGGGAAGCTGCTCATACGATTGAACTAAAGTACTGATCATCTGGAGTTAGTACACTCAGATATCTGTAACTTTTATCACAGAGGCCGGTTCGAAGTGTTTCTCGAAGTGCACGCTCTCATGACTTTTCAAGTAAAAGGATACAGCATTCGAGTAGTTCAGAGACTTCAGGGCTGAAGCTGAACATTAAACCGATCTACAACTACTCAAAAGTGATCAAGATGTAGAGTATAGGTCTCATAAATTCGCATCATTCTGCAGAGAACATTGAATTATTAATAAGACAACTCCTCCTTACTCCTCTCAATCAAATGGTGTTACAGAAAGGAAGGATAGAACGTTAACAGAGATGATAAACTCAATGATGTTGACTGCGGGTCTTCCAAATTGCTTTTGGGGCAAAGCAGTGCTTACTGCTACTCTCATTCTGTATAGAGTATCGTATGCAACTTTCGATGTCACTCCTCATGAACTCTGGTTCAAGGTCTGACCCAACATGAATGTTATTCGAGTGTGGGGGAGTCTGACGTATGTGAAGCTTTCGGATTTAATGATTCAGAAGCTAGGATCAAGGACTAAGAAGACGATCTTCTTGGGGTATGTCGATAAGAGTGATGCTCGAAGATTTCTTGATATTGAGTCAAATCATATCATTGAATCTCACGACGCAGAATATTTTAAAGACAAATTTGCAAGGCTCAAGAATATTGTTCTTGCGGGTATACTGGAGAACAATGAGGGTGCGCAAGAAACTAAAGTTTTCAATAAAGAAGTAGTCCAAGAAGATGTTGTTGTTGAAACAACGGTTGAACCAGAACTTGTTGAGCCGTCAGCGAAGCATGTAAGGAGGCTGAAGGACTTCAAAAATAACTTTGTCATCTATCATGTGGAAGCAGATCCGCTTACCTATGATGAGGCGATGAAGACCAGAGACGCAATTTTCTTGAAGGAGGCGATTGACAATAAAATTGATTCCATCACCTCAAATAACACTTGGGTGTTTGTTGATCTTCCTGAAGGAGCAAAATCCATCGGATGTTGGATCTTCTAGAAGAAGATGAAAGCAGACGAAACTATTGACAAGTTCAAAGCTAGGTTGGTAGACAAGGGGTTTCCTCAGAAGCTGGGGATTGACTACTTTGACACGTATGCTCTAGTAGCCTAGATGACCACCATCAAAATATTGATTGCTCTCACAGCAATGCATAAGATGGTGATACATCAGATGGATGTGAAAATGGCTTTTCTAAATGGCGAGCTGAGTGAAGAGATTTTCATGCAATAGCCAGAGGGATTTGTCGTAAAGGGTCTTGAAGACAAAATTTGTAAGTTGGTGAAATCCTTGTACGGTCTTAAACAGGCTCCAAAGATGTGGCATGAGAAATTTTATAAGGTTATAAGGTCAAATGGCTACATAGTCAGCGAGACGGACAAGTGTGTTTACACGAAGTTCGCTAATGGAAGAGGTGTGATCGTTTGTCTGTATGTGGTCGACATGCTGATCCTAGGTACGAATATAGGCTGTATCACAGAGACAAAGAAGTTTATCTCGAGCAAGTTCAGTATGAAGGACTTGGGGGAAGCTGATGTGATCTTAGGGATCAAGATCATCCGGACAGACACTGGACTAGCGCTATCACAGCCTCATTATGTTGAGAAGATGATCACTCATTACGGGTATCAGGATCTTCCAGAGATCGATACGCCGTACAAGTGTGATACGAAGCTAAAGCCTAATTCAGGGGAAAGCGTCAGGCAGCTGGAGTATACAAGCATAATCGGGATTTTGATGTATGCTACTACTACCACAAAGCTTGACATAGCTTTCGCCGTGGAAATGTTGAGTCATTTCACGAGCAAATCAGGCATTGAGCACTGAAAAGCTGTGAAACGGGTTATGAGATATCTCAAGAAGACTCAGACATATGCACTGTACTACAGCAGAGATCCGCCGGTAGTGGAAGGCATCCGTGATGCCAGCTGGTGCTCAGAAGTAGAGAGCGAGAGGTCGACAGGTGGATACATTTTCACAATGGATGAAGCTGTTATATCGTGAAAATCGAAGAAGCATACTATGCTCTCACGGTTATCCATAGAATCTGAGTTCTTTGTACTTGATGCCGCAGCGGATGAAGCAGAATGGCTTCGGGAGCTCATATATGATCTTCCAGGGGTTGGGGCACAAATAACGGCGATACCGATATTCTGCGACAACCAGGCGACTGCGGTGGTGGCATCAAATAATCTCTTTAACGAAAGAAAGAGGACTGTGCGGTTAAAGCACAGGACAGTACATGATCTCATCAAGAAGGGTGTTATTACAGTGATTGATGTTCGGAGTCAGAAGAACCTGGCGGATCTGTTCACTAACGGCCTCAAGCGCCAGTTGGTCGATGATATTGCTTATAAAATGGGCTTGAAGGCATTATAATATTGTGTTATTACATTCCTACCATAAAGTTTTATGCTATTAGTTCAAAGAAAAATCTACTAGGCATCTAACTTTTGGTTCAAGGGAGGACTACTAACCGAAAGAATATCAAGAACGGTGGGTACTTGTCCTATGTGGCATGGAGAGATTACGGACCTACAACCACTGTTGTCTACTATTGTTTTCTGCAAAAAACGGATCCTGTGGGAAGGTTGGCTTAAATGCCTTAATGAGTTCTCAGGCAGAGTGAATGCCTGGAGTGCTTTACAGGAAGCACTGTAGTACAGCACTACAAGGAGTGTAACTCCATGCTATAGTGGGGTGACCCCACCATGAGGTTTCCGGTTAGGGGTAATGCCTCGACTTTGTGAGCCAAGTCACAGCAGAGTATCATCGCAAATAGGCAGGTAGCCTAATGTTGTATGATAAAATTAAAGAGGGGTAGCCAGCACTACAAAGGAGAGGTGTTTCTCATGTTACAGTGGCACGATACCACGATGAGGTACCCAGATAGGGGTAAAGCCTCGGCCTTGCAAGCCATGTCGTTGCGACGTAACACCGCAAAGGAGCCTAAGGCTTCATGCTGGGTTGTATGGTACTACAAAGAGGATGTGACCTCATGCTGCAGTTGTATGACACTACGATGAGGTTTCCGGTAGGGGTAATGTCTCGACTTTAAGCCATGTCATAGCGGTGTAGTACCACAAGGGAAGCGCAAGGCTTCATGCCATTTCTCTTTGATAAAGAATTTACCTATAGTGTATAGACAGAGATATCAGGCCGTCTCTTGAGGGTAAACTTGTAGGCGCTCAAAATTATACACTGAAACCAGGCTGGCACAAGACCTTTAATGTGCAGCCAGAAGCACAGTTGATATCATTATGTCAGTGAGAAGAATTGCAGTTATGGTATAGAATTCAAGCCTTAGTCCATTCTTGTATCATGCTGTTATTTAACATATACTGGAAGATTCAAGTCGTAGCGATATCTCTTGTAATGCATGATTGACAGTCACTGTGGGGAACGCTCAACCCATATATTAAAATATGTAGGGAATTGTTGGTGTTTTTTCCTTTGGATTAGGAAAGATAGTCCCACATCGGCTACACCAAATGGTAAGTATCTAAATATAATGCATTGCTTGTGTTGAGGTGTGCACATTAGGTGTGGTGGGCAACAAGTGTGCGTCATGTGGGAGTATTTTCCTAGAAGAAAAAAGGATTAATTCCAACAAAGATGTAAGTTGATCTTTATTGCGCGAACTCGGACTCGGACACGGACTCCAGGATGTCTCGTGCATGCACGGAAGTGTTCGGGGGGTAGGCATGGTCTGGCGCACTTCTATGTTGATTGTAGGATGATCTAAAATATTAAACTCTATTTTTGAGTATTGGTATTTTAGTCCCACCTCGGATAGGAGAAGAAGTGAAGTCTCACTCCACTCTATAAATAGAGCCCCTTGGCCTCCTTTGAAAGATGTACCAAGAAGAGAGTTAAAGGAGTTCGTAAAGTCCAGGAAGCACGTTCAAGTCTCAAATATTGACAGACGAGCGTTCCAGAAGTTGTTTAGAACTTGCTGGTTCCTAGAAGCAGATCGTATATAGGCGAATCTTACTTTGAGCAACGGTGATTTGATCACCCCAGCAAAGCTGCATTTTTCTTTTTTTTCCTTCTCTTCTTCTCTGATCTAATCAGAAACTTCTTGTGGGATTTCGTCGCTGCTGCTGCTAGCAACTCGATTTGCACCTTCCTAAAAGAAGCTATACATTTGTTTGCTGTTGTAATGAAATATCTTTAGATTTTCGTCTCCCAGAATCCTCCAAGGATCTCTGTTGTGAACCTTCTTTGAAGTGTTGCTACGAAACGTTGTTGCTATTTTGACATGTTTTGATTCTCTGTTTTCCATCAAAAATTATGCCTCAAGAATAATATATATATATATATATATATATATATATATATATATATATATATATATATATATTAACCTAATATAGTGGTAATGTTCTTCCTACCCCATGTCTAGAACTAGCAAGTCGAGTCAAGTCTAGTATCGCAAGTAACAAGTGCAAGTATCAATCTAGTATCCTATCACGAAGTCTATAACCATGAATACTCATATTGACTTCATATAGTAAATAGTTTCGGTGTCCTATGGTCTATCATGTTAATGAATAAGAATGAAGTATACGTAATACCTATGTCGATACTCGATGACTACAAGATATCATCGGCACCCGAATATAATACGGACGTAAAGTAGCAACTAGTCATACGTCCTCCATGATAATGAACAAGAAATAAAATACAACAAATAAAGGAAATGACGATAAACTGAAACATTGGCAATGTACGCTTGCCTATAGTCTCCAAGCGTGCGTAGTGTTGGTGCAAAATAACTCAGTCGTAGAAACTCGTTATTGTACTCCTCTACCATGATGCTACCCAGGGTATGATGAAGGAACTTGTCTCGAAGCTCTGCTTTGAAAGTGGTCGGGATGTACATATCTTGGAAGAGCTTAGAATACTCCTTCCAATTGACATTATCCAGACCAAGTCGCTTCTCCTCTGTGAGA
The DNA here is from genome assembly GCA_029216955.1 of Iris pallida. Classification (NCBI taxonomy): domain Eukaryota; kingdom Viridiplantae; phylum Streptophyta; class Magnoliopsida; order Asparagales; family Iridaceae; genus Iris; species Iris pallida. Next base: position 7,759,355 of record JANAVB010043820.1, on the reverse strand, counting down.
CACCAGTGGTGCACATTGTCGGTCAGCTGCAGTATGATGATAATCATTCAACGGTCCTTGGGTAGCTCGACTACCTCTATTTGTTGATGAATGTTGGTGAGACACTCGTGAACTTCAGTGGGCTCCTCCTTGCCCGAGAATTTGGGTGGCTTCAGTTTGCAAAATCGTAATAGTTTTCGTCGAGGGCGAATGGGCTGGTAGTGTCGCCTGCTCTAGATCTGTCGCTAGGCGATTTCACATGTTCTCCGTTAGCCTTTGCTGAGCCTCTACCTGGATATGTTATTGTGTTTACATCATTACATAGAAGATCTAGAACATTTGTTGTGGGTCCATCGGCTGTCCGATCTAGGCAAACGGCATCGGTAGCATTGGTGTCATTGGTTGTACTAGCGTCTACGGTAGGAAGGTGAGTAGCAGAATTTGATCCCTCCTGAATCTTGACGCATGCGAAGCAATCGGGTCGTCAGGCTGAGTAGAAGAACCTCCGACTGGTGGTATAGATGCATCAACTTGTGTCACTACTGCATCTTGCGGAGCATCCACGGGAATCTCGTCGTCATCTCGTGGGTCCATTGCACTGTGCGCAAACAAAACTTAGTTGCTAAGAACAAATGATATCAAGCAGGATGCAAGTCAAGGAGATAAATTCAAAGTCGATATATAGAGATGAAGGACATGTAACAATATACATACATAGATGGGATCATATGGGTCTTTCATATCCTAATCATAGGCTCATATCGGTATAGTAGCGTAACCGAAGTGATTTTTAAATTGGACTTGCATGGGCCACCACAAAAATATATAACACCCGAGTCCCAAAATACGTAGGACTAGGAATACAAATACATGCCAGTATCATATCTCTAATAGGCTAATCTACCTAACAAGCCCAGTAGAGAATGCTTAAGCTGTAAATTATGACAGTAAACCTATAACAACAAATACAGGCCTCAAATACAGTACTAATCTCATCTACGTAGAAATAATAAGACACAAGATATCCAAGTCTAAATATCAATAATAAAATCTATCCAGCAGTAAATAAAGAAAATAAATGCATGGAAAAAGACAGCCCGTCATCATAGCAAAGTAATATAGTAAAATATCCACCTACAAGTCTGTCGAACTAAAATGGAAATAGAAATGTCTCGTAAATGAACTACATAAATCAGAAAAAGTCCTCTGGAACTATCTCGTCCTCCTGCAAGGGTATATGATAACAACAAGAAATATAACAGTAAATAAAATATATGCATGCACTCATACTGCCATTATCAATGGCATTTTTTTATTTGAATTTTTATAAAAAAAATTATCTTATCTTTAGTATTATAAATTATTTTTTCCTATAGGTAACTCTCTGCATAAAGTATTCTATTGTCAAAAGTCCGCATATGCCAAATTTCTCACACAAGTAACTCCAAATACTTTTTGCACTAATATCTCTATTAGCAATGACAATTTGTATTTTTTGGATTTTGATAAAGTTGTTATTTTATCTTAATAAATTATTTTAAGCATATGCCAAAATTTATCGCGTAAGTAATTCCAATAACTTGTTTTCGTACACTAGTCCTTCATCAAATACTAAATTCTCCATACAAAATTGCAAAAAAGAAAAACAAAATGGGTAAAGTGCAAAAAAAAACACTCCCCGATTTGCCTCATTACCAAAATAAGACTCGATAGACAAATATAGCAATTAAACCCTCCCGTAGTATATGAAATGATCAAAATGCCCCTTATCGTCTACTAACCGTCATATTTGACCGTTAGAGCATGTTTTAAAAATTTAAAATACCCAAAATATCCTCCTCCCTCTTACCCATTCACCCCTCCCCTCCCTTACCCCTTGCGGTGGTGTACGGCTACCCTCCTCCTCCCCGCCCCTCCCCCTCCCTCCTCCCCTGTGGTGGTGCAGCCCCCCTCATTCTCCCCGCGCGTCCACCCTCCTCCTCCCTCCCCCTGGTGGTTGTACTCCCCAGCCGCCCTCCTACTCCCCGCACCGCCACCCTCCTCCTCCCCGTACTTCCTCCCCAACTGTGGTGGCAACCCCATCCTCCCTCCTCCTCCTCCCTATGCGACCACCCTCATCCTCCTCCCTATGCGGCCACCATCCTCCTCTCTGCACCCCCTTTCTCCTTCCCGTGCTGCCACCCGCCACTCCCCCCACCCCACCCCACCGTTAAGAGAGGGGGGAAAGAGCGGAAGAGGGATAAAATCGTCATTTCAGGCGTATTTAACGTCTATTAATGATATAATTCAAAATGGGTGTAAACTAAGCAAAATAAAAATGTGGGGTTTTTTAAAGTCATGGGTTTTTAAATACAAAAATGCAAATCTAAGGAGGATTTTTTGCACTTTACCCTTTTTTGCACTCATATATAAATTAGCAATAAAATTTTGTATTTTTTGAATTTTGATAAAGTTGTTATCTTATCTTAATAAATTATTTTAAGCATGTGCCAAAATTTATCACTTAAGTAAATCTAATAACTTGTTTCTGTACTAATCCTTAATCAAGTACTAAATTCTCCATACAAAATTGCAAAAAAAAGGATTTTTGTAGCATTTGAAAGAAATAAGAGTACCCAAATTACAAGCTCGACACTGGCGATGACTTCGAGCTGCAAAGCGTCAAAGTAGACCGACCATCTTTGGCGGAGATGAAGGTGTCAATAGAGAAAGAAGGACTTCCCATTGCAAGGAAGATCTCCAGCAAGCAGTTACACCTCCGCCGGAGATGGCAGTGGAGAGTCCGCGACGGTGGGGTTTGGATCTTGGCAATTTTTGAGTTGTTTTGTTTTAGATATGTTTGGAACGGGAAAGCCTCGAGCTCGACCAGGTTATATCCGGATCGGGACCCAACTAAGCTCTTGTGGGCTAAAAGGCTATTTTGGAAAAGTTTTTTTATCATTGTTACTAGTTAATTCACCTATCTTACACATAAAATAATATTTTATAATACGGTTAAAAATAGTTCAAATAATTATATATATTTAAATTATTGTAAAATGAGAGAGAGAGGAAAAAATTGATAGCTAGAAATATGTACGTTCTTTTTATCATTGATAATATATATAGAGAGCATGAGATAAAGTTTATTGTGGATATGGATAAGGATACCCATATCGGATTTATGCAAATCACAACACTCTTCCTCTGATGCCTACTTTAATTATTGTCCCATTAAAAACCTTTTTAAGAAAAAATTCAACTTTTGGAGAAAAATTCACAGAAAAGAAAAGAGTGCAATAATATTCTTCAGGGATATGATTCTTCAGTAATCCAAGTGGATACGACTTATACTGCCTCGTTAAAAACCTTTCGAAAGAAAAACACAATAAAAAAAAAAACCTCAACGAAAGAAAAGAGTACAATGCGCAAAGACATGCTTTAAGATGTCTCCATTAGCATCTTCAAGATGCTGGCATCTACAGGATGCTCCCCCCTAAAAAAATATTATATTCGTATTCTTATATCAATTCAAAAATTAAAAAACAACTCTCAATACAATTTAATATTTCATCTCACCCCAACACCTAATTTGTCTATACATTTATACTCATGTCCTTATGAAGAAGGTTGCACGCTTTATTTGTGTCCTGAAAGCTCGCAACCCCCCCCCCCCCCCCCCCCCCCCCCCCCCGCCCCCCCTCCGCCGATATGTTGAACTGTCGAAAATAGAGCTTGCACATTCTCTTGTTTGCTCCATTAATTGTAAGAAAGATTTGGAGAGATTGTCGCAGTATTTTGCTCTATTTATATCCAAAATACCTGCAACATTGTTTAGAAAAGATATACCTTATTTGTGATATCCTCTTAAGGAGGAACATATAAATATCCTGTATTTGTATATCTCATTATATCAAAACAAGAATTAAATCAAGAATGATATGTCATTTAAGTGTCCATGTGTAGATGCATATCAACAGGTTTACATAAAATATTGTGTTGATTGAATGAAAATAAAGAATTTTGTATTCTTTAAATATTACTTCAGGACCAAGAGCATGTTATCTCATTCTTTCGGTCATAGCAGATCCTCTTGACCTAGCCATTATAGTTTTTATTTATATTAAATCTCTGCATGAGATTTATATTATCTTCTCTTCAGGAGATTACTATTATCTTTTTAGGAGATTATAGTAGATATCTTCTATAGATTAATCTTTTCATGAGATTACATGAGATCTCTTCTGGAGATTTATCTCTTCTAGGGATTTATTCAATCTCCTCAGGAGATATTTCAAATCTATGTAGGAGATACTATCAAATCTCTTTAAGAGATACTATCATATTTTCTATCTCTTCGGAAGATTTATCTCATCAGGAGATCTTGGCATGTACATAGATAGTTGTTTTGATGAATCCGTTCAGGAATTTCTTTATAAATGTGACATATTTATTATTAGATATTTTCTAGACATATATTCAATGAGCCTATTGTATTCTTCATGATGGTTTTAGTCTATGTATGACTTATTTGGAAATCCTTCGTGGATAGCATGATAATTTTAAATCCATCAAGGATATATATGAACATTTAAATCCTTCGAGGATTTCAAGTATATCTTATTGTCTAGGTTTATTATGATCGGCGAGTATATTTATTCATATTCTATTTATAATCATTTTGAGAATCCTTGAGCTAATATTGCTCTATATAATTGGATCCCTCTATTATTTTTATTTGTTAGAAACACCCATTTAAAATAGTCGGGTTTATTTCTTTTGGATTTCGTACTATAAGATTTAAATACTCCACATGATGCGAGAGATATCGCACATTTTAATTATCTATTTATTATATTTAAGGATTGTTTGTGGTTTAGTGTAATTCTTTAATTTTATCACCATTTTTATTCTTATTTAATAATGTCATCTATGACAAATTTTTTGATTCTAAATTCTCTTGACTATGTATAAAACATAGATTTATTAGGTACTGGTACCTCTTTCTCAGTCTTTTATAGAATCTAAGATATATTCTCGACCGGAACGATATACTTTGAAAAATTAGACATTTGGTTCATGACATCTTCTGGATCATCATGAACTTTTTCTCCATATGAGATGCTTCTTCAGGAAAGAGCATTAGGGTGTGTGATATTATTCGGCCTCCTCTTTTGGAGAGCTGAATCTTTAAAACCTTTAGTTCTTACACTTTTTTAATATAAAACTTATTTATTTGCTGCCTTTATTTGGTGCCACGCCCCAGAACCAGAATACTGGAGAGCGGAGGCGAACATAGCCAGCTACGTATATTGAAATGAGGTCCATCTCGCTATACGGTCACGGCTGTCTAGATATGAGGGTTTACTACAAGCCAACAGTCTCTTAAGGTCAAGCCTACTGTCTCAATCTCAAGCAAATAATATAATTATAAGATGTTTGACCACCAAATATACAATAAAAGGCGTCCCAAATATTACATATCAGCTGATCATGAAGCTAGTCGTACAAAATGCTAGGACTAGCAAGAGTTAAGTCATACATGATCAACCCTAGGATTTGTTAATCATGTTTACAGCCCGTACGCAGACAGTAAGTAAATATGCATCGAGCTAACAGATGCTCGTCGGCTAAACGCCTCAAAAGAATAATTTACAATAGAGTGAGCGAAACAAAAAAGAAAAACCCACTCGTAGCCCAGGTTCCTTCTAGTCGCCACCATCGGGCTGGAGGTTCGGTAGATCCTCGGGTGCTGCTCCGAAATCTGGCCACACAAAACCAGCTGGGTCAAACCCCAAAAAGAGCAAGTACCACAAAGGAGGCCACGAATAAGAATAAAAGCCAGCATATCAGAACATAAGAAAAGAAATGGAAGAAGGTACAAGTAATAAAGAGTGCAACAGGACAATAAACGACTAGTGACGTGGGACCATTCCGGGAGCCAGGTTACAACTCTTAAACCAGACAAGGACCGAGGTTGTAACCATTCGCCTGAACAGCATTCTGTCTCTACCCATTTATTGTTAGAGATAAGTAAAACAAGCATGTACAAAAGTTCCAGGTACAGGGGCTAGACAAGACATAGACAAGGCTGGACTCCATCGATTAGTAAAGCGGCCAAGCAATTACTACGGCTTACTACTTAATTAACTAGGGTTATCACAAGCCTTAATTACTAATAAGATGCAATGAGAATTTTCTAGTCCCAAGCCCTGCAGACCATCCAGTTATCCTTCCGCGGGTTGAGAGTATGGTTGGGTACATCGTCCTGGAGACGATATACCCTTAGGTGACTTAGAGGGTGCAACATATGACAGTGCGCTGGAAATGTGCTCTACTCGTTGGCAGGCTACAAGTCCAATTAAGAGCGTCCAGATAACGAGATTGCCTGTGACTGAAAATTCTCCATGAACTATAGTTTGATCTAGTCATTAGCCTAATCCATATTCAGTATAAATCCCTGACCGTGGGAACCAGGAAGTCACGTCCTAGACATGATGCAAGACAAGACAAGTGGATTGCACAAAGCAAGCAAGCAGGAACACCCACGGTGTCAAGTTGATTATACGAGTCAAGTTAGCCGTCGCAACAGCATCAAGATAAATCATGTCAGGGTACTTGTCAGGAGTGCGCCACGATGGGCCACTATCATGTCAGGTTGGTCATGTTAGGAGTGCACCACTACGGGTCACTATCGTGTTATGCTAGTTTCTTGCCATGCCATGCCATGTACAATAGTCATTCCAAACATATTAAGTAAAATCAAGTTCATGACAAAAGGCGTAAGGATATAAAATGGGCGTAAAATATCTAATAAAATATCAATATACAGGCTATAGAAGAGCCAAGCTTAAGGAAAAATAAAACCAATTCTCCATGATTGGACAGATTGTGCAAGGGTCCCTAGGGTCGGGTTGCGCAGGAGTCAAGTGCGCCAGGGGGCCAACTGCGCGGGAGTGAGATGCACAGAAGTTAGATGGCGCAGGAATGGTTGGCGCAGGAATGGACTACGCAGGGGTGAAGTGCACAGAGGTTAGATGGCACAGGAAGCCAACTGCGCAGGGGTGGATTGCGCATTAGCAGACTGCGCAGGGTTGAAGTGCGCAGGGGTGAAGTGCGCAGGGATAGATTGCGCAGGGAGCCAACTGCGCAGGGGTGAACTGCGCAGGGGTGGATGGCGCATGGGGCTGAGCGCAGTTCGCCAAGGGGCAAGCAGCGCTATCGGCGCTGCGCTAAAAAGCACAGGCCGAGAGGAGGATGTGCAGTCCAGCACTGTGCTAAAGAGCGCAGGCTGCAGTCTGGTACTCCAGGCCGAGAAGAACACCAAAAATTCAAATTTTTATATCTTGGTCAATTAAAACCACATCTAGATTTTCAAAGGTCTAACTTGAGTAAAATTGAATTCTCTTCCACATGGAAGCATCAAAACCTACAAAAATCCAACCAAAATAGATCAAAACCATGTAAATCCGAAAATAGTTAAAACCTAGATCTAGAATAATGGAGACTCTAAATCACAAAATGTCAAGCACTAATGTTGATCACCATGGCCTAATCTAGCTAATGAACAAATAAAAAGTGGTTCTCATGTGGTGGCAAGGTGCACTTGCCTATGGGTGTTGGTGTTGTGTAGAGGAAGGAAGAAGAAGAAGATGGAAAAATAAATGAGAGAATTATGGAGGGAAGAGAAAAATAGGTGGAGTTTTAATGAGGGTGGGTTGTGTTGTGTTGAGGGTGGAGTGTAGGTTAAAGTGCTCCAATGCATTTTAAACCAAACCAAACCAAATCAAACCAATTCTCCTCCACAAAATAAACCAAGCCAGGTAAAACCCAATTACGAGAACCAAAATCTGCAAGTCAAGCCAATTACAAGTACATGCCAAAATTCGAGAAAATAAATACAGGTCTGAAATACATGCAAGCATAATAAAATACGTATTCAGAATATGGGTGTTACAACTCTATCCACCTTAAAAGAATTCTGTCCTCGGAATTTAATTAAGAGGCTAGAGAGACAAGGACAAGCTATATTAATCACAGGCAAGCTATAACCAGGTAAGCAATCAGACAATCATACATGCAAGCAAGGGATGGAAAACATAAGGCATAAGGAAGACATTATACCTTACGAGTCAAACAGGTAGGGATATCGCGATCGGATATCATCCTCACGCTCCCACGTTGACTCACCTAGAGAGTGATGACCCCAAGCAACACGGACTAAACTAATAGTCTTGTTCTTGTGTATCTTCTCTCTCCGGTCCAATATAGACACGGGCCTCTCCTCATACGAAAGGTTGGTACCAACAACCAGTTCCGAATGATCTAGGATATGGCTCGGGTCCGGGACGTACCATCGTAATTGGGACACATGGAATACATCATGCACGTCACTTAGCGACGACGGAAGAGCAAGACGATAGGATACATCTCCTACTCGCTCCAGGATATCGAACGGCCCTATATACCTAGGACTAAGCTTTCTCCGTACGCCAAAGCGAATGACGCCGCGGTTAGACGAGATCCTAAGGAATACATGGTCGCCGATAGCAAACTCTAGGGGACGTCGATGAGCATCGGCTCAATGCCGCTGGCGATCTTGGGCAACTCGAAGACGATCTCTGATCCTTCTGACCACTTCAACTGTCTGGGCAATCATTTCTGGATCGAGCATCTGCCTCTCTTCGACATCATCCTATGCTAGCGGGGATCTGCACTTTCTACCATACAGAGCCTCGAACGGAGCCATCTGGATACTGGCCTGGAAACTATTATTGTACGAGAATTCCACAAGATGCAGGTGATCTTCCCACGAACCACCAAAGTCGAGCGTACAAGACCTCAACATGTCTTCAAGAGTCTGGATTGTGCGTTCTGACTGACCATCTGTCTGCGGATGATATGCTGAACTGAACTGGAGACGAGTTCCCAAACTCTCTTGCAAGCTACGCCAAAAGTGCGATGTAAACCTTAAATCTTGGTCCGAGGTGATACTGACGGGCACACCGTGAAGCCTGACAATCTGCCTGAGGTACATCTCTGCCAACTGAGCCGTAGACTGACCAACTCTGAAGGGAAAAAAGTGAGCCACCTTCGTGAGCCTGTCAACTATAACCCAAATAGAATCTCGACCAGCTGGGGATCTGGGCAATCCAGTCACAAAATCCATGGTCACATGCTCCCACTTCCATTCTGGAATCGACAAGGGCTGAAGAAGTCCAGCGGGCCTCTGATGTTCAGCTTTAACCTGCTGGCAAACCAAACACCGAGAGACAAACCGGGCTATCTCCCTCTTCATGCCATTCCCCCAGAAGTGCTGACGGATAACACGGTACATCTTCGTACCACTAGGATGAATAGAATACTGCGAATTATGAGCTTCTGCCATAACTTCCTGTCTGATATCTCCACTGGGTACACAAAGACGAGAGCCGTGTCGAAGGGTACCATCTTCATAAATTCATAACTCTGGCCTTCTTCCTGCCTCATACTCTGCTCTGAGCCGCTGAAGCTTGGAATCTGTAGACTGTGCCACTCGGATCCTCTCAACTATGCTGGACTGAACCTGTAGACTGGCCATCAATGCCACATTGGAAGGAAGAACCACTTCAATTCCCATATTCTGAAAATCTGCCAATAACTCTGGTTGTACCGTTAGGAAATAAACTCCGGCTCTCCGGCTCAACGCATCTGCTACAACGTTGGCCTTCCCTGGGTGATACTGCAAATCTACATCGTAGTCCACCAGTAGCTCGAGCCATCTTCTCTGTCGCATATTAAGGTCCTTCTGGGTGAAAACATACTTCAGGCTCTTGTGATCAGTGAATATCTCCACTCTATCTCCGTACAAGTAGTACCGCCAAAGCTTAAGTGCAAACACTACTGCTGCTAGCTCCAAGTCATGGGTCGGGTAATTCTTCTCATGGTCACGAAGTTGGCGTGATGCATAAGATATTACCTTCCCACGCTGCATCAAGACACATCCCAATCCTCTGCCTGAAGCGTCGCAATAAACTGTGAATCCTTCGGTCCCATCTGGAAGCGTGAGAATGGGAGCCGTTATCAATCCTTGCTTCAACTTCTCAAATAATTTCTGACACTCTGCTGTCCAAACAAACGGCACATCCTTACGAGTCAACTGGGTCATCGGCGCTGAAATCCTTGCAAAATCTGAAACAAACCGTCGGTAGTAGCCGGCTAATCCAAGGAAGCTGTAAACTTCTGCCACTGAGCTGGGTACTGGCCATGACTCGATAGCCACAATCTTCTGGGGATCTACTTCTACTCCTCCTCGAGTAATGATGTGACCCAAGTACGAAATGCGATCAAGCCAGAACTCGCATTTACTGAACTTGGTGTACAACTGGTGCTCCCTAAGCATCTGAAGGACGATTCTGAGATGCTGCTCATGCTCTGCTTCGCTCTTGCTATAGACCAAGATATCATCTAGGAATACGATCACGAACTGATCCAGGTAAGGTATAAAAATACGATTCATGAGGTCCATGAATACTGCTGGCGCATTGGTTGCTCCAAAGGGCATAACAAGGAACTCATAATGTCCATACCTCGATCTAAATGCTGTCTTCGGGATGTCCTGCTCTCTGACTCTGATCTGGTGGTATCCTGACCGCAAGTCTATCTTCGAGAACACTGAAGCCCCTTTGAGTTGATCAAACAAGTCATCTATCCTCGGGAGAGGGTATCTGTTCTTGATTGTCACTGAGTTCAAGGTATGATAATCTACACATAACCTGGACATACCATCCTTCTTTTTCACAAGAAGCATCAGGGCTCCCCAGGGCGATCCACTTGCACGAATGAATCCCTTGGTCCTGAGTTCTTCAATCATCTTGTACAAAATCTCCAACTCTGAAGGCGCCATTCTGTAGACTCGCTCTGATACTGGTGCTGTTTCGAGGATTAAGTCTATAGTGAACTCGATCTTCCGCTCTGGCGACATTCCTGGGAGCTCCTCTGGGAAGACATCTGGAAACTCTTCAACTATCCGGGGAAACTGCACTGCTGCTACTGCCATCCGCAATACTGGAGAGGATGGCTCTACCGCGCCTCTGGAAAATGAAAACTCTGGCTCGCCTGGAATACTAAAGATAACCCTGGCAACATGGCAATCTATCCTAGCATACTGGTTCCTTAACCAATCCATGCCTAAGACTACATCATAGTCTGCCATAGGGAACTCTACAAATCTAGCGGGGAACTCTCTACCGCTAACTACGATCCGACACGAGGAAAACACTCGATCTACTCCCACAAGACCATTACCAGTAAGTATATTGAGTCTTACTGATAATGACTCTGGCTCCAATCCTATCCGTGTCGCGAATCGTGTAGACATGAATGAATATGATGCACCAGAATCAAATAATACTGAAGCTGGAAAGGAGTTGACGAGAATAGTACCTGCCACTACCTCACCTGGTGCAACTTTTTCTTCCATATCCATCATTATGGCCTGACCTCTAGCTGCGGGTCCCCTCTGCTGGAAACCTTTCTGCCTGCTCTGCACTGGAGCCTGGGCACACTACTGCTGGAATGCCAGGGCCTGAGGCAACAATGGCCTTGGGTACTGCTGCTGCTGCATGGGTGCTGGTCCCCTAACCGATGGACTGGTTAGGTTGAAAGAGGAAGAACTACCCCTATTCGGGCAGGCTCCTATCTTGTGATATGCCGCTCCACAAGCTAGGCACAATCCTTGTGCCCTACGATAATCTGCCACCACATGGCCCGGTTTCCCCAATGTGAACATCCTATTATGGAAGTCTGCTTCTGCTTCTGCTGTTGCGGGTACGTCGGGGTCGAATGCTGAACCGACGTTACTGAGGCCGCCTGCCTCGAAGTTCTAATGGTCAAACTTCTAGCTGCTGGGGCTGGAGCTGATGATTGGTGCATCTGACTGTGGGACCGCTTCCTACCTCCGGTCCTATCTACGATCCTCTGGGAGGTATACTCATGCCTCCTTGCTGCCCTCAAAACTGTATCGAACGTCTGGTGCTCGAACTGCTCGACTGCCAACAAGATCTCCAAATGTAGTCCCTGCTGGAACCGCTGGGCCCTATCAAACTCGGTTGCCACCAAGGTGGGGGCAAACCTACTGAGTCTAGAAAACTCAGTCGCATAGCCATCGACCGTTCTGCCTCCTTGCTTCAAGTTGGTAAATCTGGTCTACAGGTCGTACCGAGCCACAGCATCAAAATACTTCGTCTGGAATCTCTCTCTAAACACTGCCCAAGCAATGGGTGCCACTAATCCCATGGCTTGCGCTGCCCACCAACTGCGAGCTAAGTCCAACAACTGCAGGCATACCACCGCCACCTTTTCATTCTCAGGTGTCCTAGCTGCTTCCAGAATCACCTCGGTATCCTGAAGCCAAGCATCCACGGCAATCGCATCCTCGCTGTCGTCGAAGAAAGGAGGGTTCAAGCGCTTGAAGCTATTTGCCGCGCTGTTCCCTGGATGACCGCCTCTGGTCAAAGCATCTGCCACAGTCTGGTGCAAGGTGTCTCCTCTGCGATCCTGGGAAGCTATCAAGGTCCTGATGAGACCTACCAAGGTGCCATCATCAAGTTCCACAGGCTGGACAGGCCGAACTGGGGGTTCTCCTCCAGTAGGTATCACTCTGGAGGCGACTCCGAAATGTTGGGCTTGATCTCCAGGTTGCTGCTGGTCCACGGGAGGTGCTCCTTCTTGCTGATCGGCAGGGTCAGGTATAGTATCGCTGAAGAAGACGACACAGGAAAACAATAAGGAAGGACAAGGACAGATCAACGATACAAGCATGTAATCAGGGCAAGAATTTCAGGGATTTGAAAATACGGGCGGAGATCAAGGGCGAATACTGATTGAGACATCTATTCGGTAAACCCTCACATTTCTAGATTGACAAGACCAGTATGGGTCACCACTTAAACCATGTCACGCCCCAGAACCAGAATACTGGAGAGTGGGGGCGAACATAGCCAGCTACGTATATTGAAATGAGGTCCATCTCGCTATACGGTCACGGCTGTCTAGATATGAGGGTTTACTACAAGCCAACAGTCTCTTAAGGTCAAGCCTACTGTCTCAATCTCAAGCAAATAATATAATTACAAGATGTTTGACCACCAAATATATAATAAAAGGCGTCCCAAATATTACATATCAGTTGATCATGAAGCTAGTCGTACAAAATGCTAGGACTAGCATGAGTTAAGTCATACATGATCAACACTAGGATTTGTTAATCATCTTTACAGCCCGTAGGCAGACAGTAAGTAAATGTGCATCGAGCTAACAGATGCTCGTCGGCTAAATGCCTCAAAAGAATAATTTACAATAGAGTGAGCGAAACAAAATAGAAAAACCCACTCGTAGCCCGGATTCCTTCTAGTCGCCACCATCGGGCTGGAGGTTCGGTAGATCCTCGGGTGCTGCTCCGAAATCTGGCCACACAAAACCAGTTGGGTCAAACCCCAGAAAGAGCAAGTGCCACAAAGGAGGCCACGAATAAGAACAAAAGCTAGCATATCAGAACATAAAAAAAGAAATAGAAGAAGGTACAAGTAATAAAGAGTGCAACAGGACAATAAATGACTAGTGACGTGGGACCATTCCGGGAGCCAGGTTACAACCCTTAAACCAGACAAGGACCTGAAGAACAGTTTGGCAACTCTAGAGGGGGATGAATATAGTATATATAGAAAAATAACCAATTAAAAATAACTCTTTCACCAATAAAAAATAATCAGAGTAAAGTACAGAAAATAAAAGGAGATTAAAAGAGCATACGCAAACACAGCAATTTTAACCTGGTTTCCCTCGTGGAGGACTAGTCCAGGCCTGAGAACTCTAGCTCAGGATTCAAATCCACTATTTGTGAAATAGTAGTTTACAACTGTGCCTTTACTTCAGAAGAGCACGTCAACTTCTAACAAAGGATCGCAGTGGCGATTTGCTTGGAATTGTCCAAGCGACTTCTTCGACTCTTGCACAAGAATCCTAACTGAGAGATGCTGAGCACTCGAGACTTAGGAGGCTTGTGGCTAGTAGATGGGAAGGGTATGGCTTATTTCAGCTATAAGAGAGAAGAGAAGAGAAGATTGGATGGTTTAGAATGAGAAAATTCATGCCCTATTTATAGTGTTTTTATAGGCAGAATTCGGCCAGAATTCGGGTAGGAAAATTCAAATATTTGGCCGTTGGACAACTAGCAACCAGCTAACCCTAAAATTAGGGTTCCTGATTTCTAGGGGACAGAGGTCGGCCCGAACTCTGTGTGGAGGCAGAGTTCGGCCCGAACTCTGTCTCTAGAGCACAGAGTGGTTCAAAGGGGATTTTTAGGCAGTGTTTGGTTCAGTGGAGCTTGGGATTTTGGGTAGGCTGTAGACTAAGTATCAAGAGCTCAGCATGACTCAGAGTACACAAGTCTAGACTCAATGAAAATATAAAATACAGACTCGAAAACACACTGAGAACCGGAGACTGAGCTGTCGTCTGTCTTGAACGGAATGCAGACGTCGTGTGTCGTATTGAATTAATACAGACATTATTTAGTCAATGTAGTCAATATTTGGTTGACTGTGACTTTGTGTCAACAATCCCCCCCATATTGATAATTGACAAAATAATATATGTATATTTCAATATTCATACCTGGACACAGTTGATTGTAGCACAGCTCCCCCATAATCGATGCTGAGCTAGAAAAAAGAGCTCCCCCGTGATCAGTGAACGGTGCCGAGCTAGAAGTAATAGCTCTCCCCCGTAAATAATGCATAGAACCTGTGGCCTGATAGATAATATCTTCCAAAAGCAAAAACAAGCACAGATATACGAAACAGATGTACGAAAGAGATATACAAAAATATACATAGTTCTCCCCCTTTTGGCAGTTAGCAATATAGACTGCATATGAATGATAGAACATAGAAACTGCAGTATAGACAATTATGAGTGATGCAACCACACCAAACAGAGAAGAAACAGTGTATGACTAAACAAAATGAGTCACTAGCATAAAGTAAAACTATGATAAAATATCATCCACAAAACCAAGTGTCAAACACACAACCAGAGTTTTGAGTACATAAAACCAAGGACATAAAACCATAAGAAACTAAATAACTGAAATCAAAAAGCATCAAATAAGATCATCAGCAGTAGCAGCAGCAGATCGAGCCAATCTCCATCACGGAGCACGAGAAGGTCCTGGAGGGTCTGAAGGACCAGGGAAGGAGCGACGGGGGTCCAGAAAAGCAGCATCCGGATCCATGTAACGCATGACCCATGGATCATCAATGCGATGGCCCGCGCGCTCAGGATCCCGCTCCATGGGAATGTGCAGATGATAAGATATGGAGTACCGTATATCATGCAGGGAGTTGTCGAGGGCACTCATCTGTAGAGTAGTACGATAATCCAGCTGGGTCCAGCGCTCGTCCTCAAGGTCAAAACGCTCCCAGAGCATAGTCTGAATAGACTCAAGAGTGGCAGGTGGAAGTGGTGCATCCTGACCGAGTGGAGGGGCGTCAGGCTCCTCATCAGCAGACTGCTCAGAAGTCTCAGGAGAGGCGACGACTGCCTGAAGACGTCGTGCCTTGGACAGAAAGGCAGGAGCAGGCAAAAACGGACAGATGTCAAGTGGTATGTGAAATGCACGAAAGATCATAGGAAGGTACAAAGGATAAACTAGAGCTCGAGGTTTCTTCCTACAGTGAATCATCCAGTCCATCATGGAACGTGGAAGATTGAAAGAAATTCCAAAGTGAAGATGATAAAGAGCAGATATTTCAAGATAAGTGATGTCATCAGGAGAACCTGTTTTGGGTAGAATGGTGTTAGAGATTATCCAATGAAGGTCAGAAAAATATGGATTGAGATATTTAGCTATGAGCTTGCGAGGACGTGTGTATGGAGTACACAAATCGTCCTTGAAGCTCTCAAGGAAAAACCCGTCGGGAAAACGGAACGATCGAGCGTCAACAAGCTTTTCCCAAGAAGTGGGCTATGGAAGATCAAGAAATTCTGCTAAGTCAAAGTCGTCAAATGATATATTGATACCTGCAACTCGTGAATAAATATGGAGGTCATCAAAGGTCATATTGCAGCAGAACATTTGGACAGCATGACGATAGATAGCCGATGTGGTAGAGATTAGTTCATCAAAACAGAGGTCATGAAATAAAGAATTATATTGAGAGAATATAGAAAAATTAATAGGATGTCCTGTGAATACCTGACGATTCCGAAAGTCAATAAACCAGTTGTTTGATGAATCTAGTGAGACAAATAATCGGTTGTCATAGGTATAAGGATTTTGAGGACGAGGTGGGTTGAACAACGGATGAGGGGGTTGAAGTTGTTCAATGATTTGTTTAATTGACGGAGGAGAATCCGAAGAGGAAACACTCTCAGTTCGAATCCTCTTTCCATGATTGAACAAGCGAGGAGCCATAAAAAAAAATAATTTGAAGTATAGAATACAAGAATGATACCTCAAATGATAAACAGTGGAATAGAATGATGATAGACCCCTTTCCCTTGATTTTGAGGAGCAGTGGAGCACTCTAGATCAAAAACTAGGGTTAGGATTTGAAGGAAAGAGTTTGGAGAGGTGAGGAAGGAGGTAATAGTGAAGGAGAGAGATGAAAACCTGAAATATAAGAGAGGGTTTTTGTTGGTCGGAAGAAATTCTGACCGTATGATCGAAACTGATCCAACGGCAGAGGTTGATCCCGACGCTGGACCAATAGGGACCGAACTCGGCCCGAACTCTGTTAGGGGCAGAGTTCGGCCCAAGTTCTGGATTAGTGGTCCAGAACAGAAAACAGGCTGAAAAGATAAAAAATTGGTTAAGTGTTGAAGAAAAATAGAGAGGATTCAAAGTTTGAAGAATTCAAAGAAGTACATAGAGAGGTACACAGAAGTCAGAATGAACTCTTAGAAAAATAAATTAGGCAATATTAAATCGAAACAACCCATATAATAAACAAGGAAATATATTGAAATTCAATATTTCGAATTTGCCATAGGTAAGCTGCAGGGGCCGGATCCCAGCTAGCGGTAGTCCTGAGGACTAGTGCACCGTATCGCTTAGACTTTTACGCCTTGTTGTCAGAAGGACCCTTTTGGCTTGTACCCATACCAAATTCGTTGTAAAAGAATCAAAATATACTCGATATTTACGCAGGTGAGTCTCAACTTATAACTGCTTCATCCAAAATTCCGAGTTCACGACAAAGGAAATTGAAGCGCTCTTCGGATAATGGCTTAGTAAAGAAATCTGCTAGCTGGTGATCAGTATCAATAAACTCTAAGTTAATCGTGCCATTTTGCTGATGATCACGCAAAAAGTGGTGTCTGATCTCAATGTGTTTAGTGCGTGAGTGACAGACAGGGTTCTTAGTCAAATTAATGGCACTAGTGTTGTCACAGAATATAGGAATATGCATGAAAGATAACTTATAGTCTTCAAGGGTTTGCTTCATCCACAGAATTTGTGCACAACAACGCCCAGCTGCTATGTATTCAGCTTCTGTTGTGGATAGTGCGACAGAGTTCTGCTTCTTGCTAAACCAGGAGACTAAAGCCTTTTCTAATAAATGACACGTGCCGCTCGTACTTTTACGGTCGACCTTGCATCCAGCAAAGTCAGCATCAGAGTAACCAATAAGGTCAAATGATGTGGACTTGGGATACCATAGGCCCACTGTAACCGTACCCTTAAGGTATCGAAAGATACGCTTAACCGCGGTCATGTGTGATTCCTTAGGATTAGCTTGATATCTAGCACATAGGCAAATACTGAACATGATATCGGGACGACTAGTAGTTAAATAAAGTAAGCTGCCTATCATACCTCGATACTTACGTTGATCAACAGGTTTGTCGCTCTCATCTGGTTCGAGTTTGGTTGAAGTAGCCATTGGAGTGCTGATTGGTTTGACGTTGTCAAGATCGAACTTCTTCAGCATGTCCTTGGTATACTTTGATTGACAGATGAAAGTTCCATTAGCCATTTGTTTCACTTGCAGGCCAAGAAAGTAGTTGAGCTCTCCCATCATGCTCATCTCAAATTCCGTCTGTATACACTTGGCAAATTCTTGACAGAGGGTTTCATCAGTAGACCCAAAAATGATATCATCAACATAGATTTGAATCAACAGAATAGTGTCTTTAAAAGATTTTATAAACAGTGTAGTATCAATTTTCCCTTTTGAAAAACCTTTCTCAAGTAAGAAGCTACTTAGCCTTTCATACCAAGCTCTGGGGGCTTGTTTGAGGCCATAAAGCGCTTTCTTTAGCTTGAACACGTGGTCGGGAAATTTGTGATTTTCAAAGCCAGGAGGTTGTTTTACATAAACTTCCTCCTTAATAAAACCATTCAAGAAAGCACTTTTCACATCTATTTGAAATAATTTAAAGTTTTGAAAATTAGCAAAAGCACAAAGCATCCGAATGGATTCTAGTCTAGCAACAGGAGCGTACGTCTCATCGTAGTCGATACCTTCCTCTTGGTTGTATCCTTGAGCTACTAGACGAGCTTTGTTACGTGTGACTGAACCATCTTCATTTACTTTGTTTCTAAAAACCCATTTAGTACCAATTATCGAGTGATTAACCGGTTTAGGAACGAGTTCCCATACTTGGCTTCTCTCGAATTGGTTGAGTTCTTCTTGCATAGCAGAAATCCAAAATTCATCATTAAAGGCTTCAGAAATGTTTTTAGGCTCTACTTGTGAAATGAAGGCAGTGCTAGCAACGGAGTCTCTTAGTGATGATCTAGTAGTTACTCCATGTGAAACTTCTCCTATTACTAATTTTTCTGGATGAGAAGGTTTGAAAGAGAATTTCTTAGGCAAACCCTCCAGAGAATCAGTTTCGGTTGAAGTATTCATTGGAGTAGAAGTTGATGGCTCAACGTCATCATCAAGAGTACTTACTGCACTGTTATCTTCATCAAAAGTCACATTTGTTGACTCTTCCACAATAAGTGAGCGTTTATTAAAAACTCTATATCCCTTACTCTTGGCGGCATAACCAAGAAAGATACCATCGCCAGCTTTGGCATCAAATTTGCCTAAGTTGTCTTTGGTGTTAAGGATAAAGCATCTACAACCAAAAACTTTAAAATAAGAAACATTGGGGGTTCTTCTAAACCAAAGCTCATAGGGTGTTTTCTTCGTAATGGGACGAATCAGCACCCTATTTAAAGTGTGGCATGCTGTACTGACAGCTTCTGCCCAAAAGTATTTCGGAAGTGAAAATTTATTCAACATGACTCTGGCCATATCGCCGAGAGTTCTATTCTTCCGCTCCACAACACCATTTTGTTGAGGAGTTCTAGGACAAGAAAATTCATGATCAAAACTATTTGCATTACAAAAATTTTCAAAATCATAATTTACGAATTCGCCTCCATGATCACTTCAGATTCGAGTAATCATGTAGCCTTTTTCGTTTTGAACTTTCTTTACAAAAACTTTGAAAACAGAAATAGCATCGCTCTTATTAGCGAGAAAGAAAACCCAAGTAAATCTCGAAAAATCATCAACAATAACAAATGCATAAAGTTTGCCACCGAGGCTAGCTATTCTACTAGGACCAAATAAATCCATATGAAGTAGTTGCAAGGGTCTAGTAGTACTTACAGAGTTGATGGAATAAAATGAGGATTTAGTTGCCTTATTTAGTTCACATTCGGCACATACCGTGTCCTTTTTGAATGTGATATCAGACAATCCTCTCACTAGCTTCTTGGTAGACAGCCTGGATATAGCATCCATGTTGGCATAACCAAGACGCTGGTGCCAAAGTAGTCGTTCGTCTTTGTGGGCATATAGACATCTACCTGCATTGTTAGTATTTATAGAAAGATAAAAATATATATGTTGTCCTCTCTTTTCCCTTCAAAAGCAATGTCTCATGTTGACCTATCATAGATGTAGCAACTGTTTTGTCCAAAGTTAATATCATATCCATGATCAGCAAGATGACTAATGCTGAGCAGGTTATGCTTTCACTCGGTCACTAGGCAGACATCCTTTATTACAGGATAAGGAGGATGACCAATGATACCATTACCTATTATGTGCCCTTTGAGATTGTTACCGAAGGATACATATCCTTCTCTCTTCATCGATAGTGATGCAAAAAGATTTGCGTCTCCCGTCATATGTCGTGAGCATCCACTATCGAGAATCCACTTACTTTCAGTTGAAGAGGGAAGGTCCACCTACATCAAAAGTAGATGTGACCTTTGGTACCCGAGTTCTTGAGGGTCCTGAAAAGTTAGTCTTTGGAAACCAAGTATATATCATTTTATCTACAAGTCTTCTAAATTTGCACTGTGGAGAGATGTGTCCATGTAATCCACAGTAAGTACAGATAGCATTCTTATTTATACTAGGAGCATTAGAATAATATCTATAAGCAACAGGATGAGGATGGTCATGATGTGAAGAGTTAGCATGGTGATGATGATTATGTATAGAATGAGTGGCATGGTGATGATGTCTATGAGGCATATCATGATGGTATTGTCTATGATGTGTGACATGCTGATATTGTCTATATGGCATGGCATGATGATTTTGTCTATATGGCATATGATGATCTTGTCTATATGGCATTGCATGATGATCTTGTCTATATGGCATGGCATGATGATTCCTATGTGTGGAGTGATGTTGATTGTGTCTTTGTGCATGATGATTGTGTACTGAGTGAGAATTATTCTTCCGTGCACGTGGTTTGTGAAAGTTTGTGTATATAAATGCATGGTTATGTGCTACATGAGAATGACGTAGTTGACTAGCATGAGTGGTGTTGTGCCCATGAGATTGGGTTTGAGGTTGAACAACCTGTTTACCCAATTTGGTTTCTAATCTTTTAGAAACAGCTTGCAGTTCATCAACCTTAATATTTAAGCCATATATCTTAGTCATGGAAATCTTGTGGCTACTCTTTTCTTCAGCAAGCAACGTGTTGAGTGTAATGATTTCTTGAGTTTGTTGCTCAATACGTGCTTCAGCATCATGTAAGCTTAATTTAAGCTTGCATACTTCATCAGGGTCATTAGTGGGTGTCGTGTTTCTAACATTATCAAGAAGTAAGGAAATTCTTTGTACCTCATCTTCAAGACTTTTGATTTTGTCCTTGGCATGTTTGTATTTACCGATGACCTTTTTGTGATCATCGAGTAAATCAGTGAAAGCATCGCCAAGTTCATCAAAAGAGAAGTCATCAAGAGTTTCGTTAGCTACCTTGTTGGAAGTTGCCATTAGGCACACATTTGCTGTATCTTGAGGAGAGCCTTTTTCTTCCTCGGAGTCACTCGCTTCACTTTCATGCCAAATTCCTGTGTTGGCATATTTCTTTGATGAGTTCTTTTTGTATGGCTTCTCATAGCGGTTGCTCTTCTTCAAGAATGGGCAGTCTTTTCGGACATGTCCTGTCTTCTTGCAACCGTAACAGGTTGGCTCTTCTTCATCATCTTCTTGTGAATCCTTCTTCCTTCGATTGAAGCGAAGGAATTTTCCGAAGTTGCGAACCATGAGAGCTTGGTCTTCATCATCCGAGTTATCGTCTTCGGTCTCATCGTGATCAGCCCTTCGTCGATGAGCTTTGTGTGCGATCTCCCTGGTCTTCGGAGCAGGCTCTTCAAAGTCCTTGAGGTCAAGCTCGTGAGTCATAAGCTTACCCATCAAGGTCTCCATTGACATTGATGTGAGATCGTTTTTTTCTATGATGGCCGTCACCTTAGGGTTCCAAATCTTTGGCAACCCTCTGAGTAACTTACGAATCTTCTCGTGGTTTGAGTACTGCTTACCAAGCGAGGATAGAGGATTGATGATATCGAGAAATCTTGTAATCATTTGAGTGATCGTCTCATTTGGCTTCATCTTGAAGGCTTCGTATTCTTGAGTGAGACGGCTTATTTTAGATTCCTTGACTTGTGTGGTTCCTTCATGCGTCACTTCTAGAAGTCTCCATACTTTATGAGCAGTGGTGCATGTGGAGACCCTGTTGAATTCATTCCTGTCTATAGCACAGAATAAAGCATTAATAGCCCTAGCATCTAGACTTGCCTGTTTCTTCTCCTCGACAGAATATTTGTCGTGTGGTTTCTCAATGAGGTCACCATCGACAACTATCCTGACGGGCTTTTTGTAACCGTCAGTGACGACAGTCCACAAGTCAAAGTCCAGAGACTTAAGATAGAAGCTCATCCTTGTTTTCCAATATGTATAGTTAGTTCCATCAAATAGGGGAGGCCTATGAGTGGACTGACCTTCACCATGATTGGAAATCAAGGATTGTGTGGTTGCCATGGATCAGCTCTTAGGATGTTAGTCCTTAAAAAGAGAACAGAGCTCTGATACCAATTGAAGAACAGTTTGGCAACTCTAGAGGGGGGTGAATAGAGTATATATAGAAAAATGACCAATTAAAAATAATTTCACCAATAAAAAATAATCAGAGTAAAGTACAGAAAATAAAAGGAGATTAAAAGAGCATACGCAAACACAGCAATTTTAACCTGGTTTCCCTCGTGGAGGACTAGTCCAGGCCTGAGAACTCTAGCTCAGGATTCAAATCCACTATTTGTGAAATAGTAGTTTACAACCGTGCCTTTACTTCAGAAGAGCACGTCAACTTCTAACAGAGGATCGCAGTGGCGATTTGCTTGGAATTGTCCAAGCGACTTCTTCGACTCTTGCACAAGAATCCTAACTGAGAGATGCTGAGCACTCGAGACTTAGGAGGCTTGTGGCTAGTAGATGGGAAGGGTATGGCTTATTTCAGCTATAAGAGAGAAGAGAAGAGAAGATTGGATGGTTTAGAATGAGAAAATTTATGCCCTATTTATAGTATTTTTATAGGCAGAATTCGGCCAGAATTCGGGTAGGAAAATTTAAATATTTGGCCGTTGGACAACTAGCAACGAGCTAACCCTAAAATTAGGGTTCCTGATTTCTAGGGGACAGAGTTCGGCCCGAACTCTGTGTGGAGGCAGAGTTCGGCCCGAACTCTGTCTCCAGAGCACAGAATGGTTCAAAGGGGATTTTTGGGCAGTGTTTGGTTCAGTGGAGCTTGGGATTTGGGGTAGGCTGTAGACTAAGTGTCAAGAGCACAGCATGACTCAGAGTACACAAGTCTAGACTCAATGAAAATATAAAATACAGACTCGAAAACATACTAAGAACCGGAGACTGAGCTGTCGTCTGTCTTGAACGGAATGCAGACGTCGTGTGTCGTATTGAATTAATACAGACATTATTTAGTCAATGTAGTCAATATTTGGTTGACTGTGACTTTGTGTCAACAGGACCGAGGTTGTAACCATTCGCCTGAATAACATTCTGTCTCTACCCATTTATTGTTAGAAATAAGTAAAACAAGCATGTACAAGAGTTCCAGGTACAGGGGCTAGACAAGACTTAGACAAGGCTGGACTCCATCCATTCGTAAAGCGGCCAAGCAATTACTACGGCTTACTACTTAACTAACTAGGGTTATCACAAGCCTTAATTACTAACAAGATGCAATAAGAATTTTCCAGTCCCAAGCCCTGCAGACCATCCAGTTATCCTTCCGCGGGTTGAGAGTATGGTTGGGTACATCGCCCTGGAGACGATATACCCTTAGGTGACTTAGAGGGTGCAACACATGACAGTGCGCTGGAAATGTGCTCGACTCGTCGGCAGGCTACAAGTCCAATTAAGAGCGTCCAGATAACGAGATTGCCTGTGACTGGAAATTCTCCATGAACTATAGTTTGATCTAGTTATTAGCCTAATCCATATTCAGTATGAATCCCTGGCCGTGGGAACCAGGGAGTCACGTCCTAGACTTGATGCAAGACAAGACAAGTGGATTGCACAAAGCAAACAAGCAGGAACACCCACGGTGTCAAGTTGATTATACGAGTCAAGTTAGCCGTCGCAACAGCATCAAGATAAATCATGTCAGGGTACTTGTCAGGAGTACGCCACGACGGGCCACTATCATGTCAGGTTGGTCATGTCAGGAGTGCACCACTATGGGTCACTTTTGTGTTATGCTAGTTTCTTGCCATGCCATGCCATGTACAATAGTCATTCCAAACATATTAAGTAAAATCAAGTTCATGACAAAAGGCGTAAGGATATAAAATGGGCATAAAATATCTAATAAAATATCAATATATAGGCTATAGAAGAGCCAAGCTTAAGAAAAAATAAAACCAATTCTCCATGATTGGACAGATTGCGCAAGGGTCCCAGGGGTCGGGTTGCGCAGGAGTCAAGTGCGCCACGGGGCCAACTGCGCGGGAGTGAGATGCACAGAAGTTAGATGGCGCAGAAATGGTTGGCGCAGGAATGGACTGCGCAGGGGTGAAGTGCGCAGAGGTTAGATGGCGCAGGAAGCCAACTGCGCAGGGGTGGATTGCGCATTAGCAGACTGCACAGGGTTGAATTGCGCAGGGGTGAAGTGCGCAGGGATAGATTGCGCAGGGAGCCAACTGCGCAGGGGTGAACTGCGCAGGGATGGATGGCGCATGGGGCTGAGCACAGTTCGCCAAGAGGCAAGCAGCGCGGTCGACGCTGCGCTAAAGAGCACAGGCCGAGAGGAGGATGTGCAGTCCAGCACTGCGCTAAAGAGCGCAGGCTGCAGTCTGCTACTCCAGGCCGAGAAGAACACCAAAAATTCAAATTTTCATATCTTGGTCAAATTAAAACCAAATCTAGATTTTCAAAGGTCTAACTTGAGTAAAATTGAATTCTCTTCCACATGGAAGCATCAAAACCCATAAAAATCCAACCAAAATAGATCAAAACCATGTAAATCCGAAAATAGTTAAAACCTAGATCTAGAACAATGGAGACTCCAAATCACAAAATGTCAAGCACTAATGTTGATCACCATAGCCTAATCTAGCTAATGAACAAATAAAAAGTGGTTCTCATGTGGTGGCAAGGTTCACTTGCTTATGGGTGTTGGTGTTGTGTAGAGGAAGGAAGAAGAAGAAGATGGAGAAATAAATGAGAGAATTATAGAGGAGAGAGAAAAGTAGGTGGAGTTTTAATAAGGGTGGGTTGTGTTGTATTGAGGGTGGAGTGTAGGTTAAAGTGCTCCAATGCATTTTAAACTAAACCAAACCAAACTAAATCAAACCAATTCTCCTCCACAAAATAAACCAAGCCAGGTAAAACCCAATTACGAGAACCAAAATTTGCAAGTCAAGCCAATTACAAGTACATGCCAAAATTCGAGAAAATAAATACAGGTCCGAAATACATGCAAGCTTGACAAAATACGTATTCAGAATATGGGTGTTACATTTGGTTCTTTTGGTACTTCTATTAGAACATAGATACATAGTTGGTATAACTATTTATGCAGCATAATCGAGCAAACATCTAATAATTTATTTGTTGTGAAATATAAGGGATAATTTCTCCTAATTTAGTCAAGATTAGTTAAAGTGGAAGTATGCCATTATACATTCTTCTGGAACGATGCTTTACATCGTTCAACTAGAACGATGATTTATGAATTTCTTCATGAACGATAATTCATGACGTTCTTCTGGAACAAAATATTTATCTTCTTCATATCTCCCCCTAATGGCAAAAATTATGTTTTATTAAAATGGTAGATCAAAAGTTCTCACATTTTAAAAAAAAATAGTAACTGGAGGAGAGAAAAAATTGAACATAAATACCCAATCGACGTTGGGTGCCATTTATTAATAATGATTGTTCAAAACATAGATGCAAAAATACTACCGATCAACATAGTCTAAAAAATATTTCTACCCTTAAACAATAAAATTAAGTTACTGATCATCCTCAAAAAAAATTTGCAGATGTCAAGATGGTTTTTTTTGTGCCTCAAATTCTTCACAAAGGAGGTCATCGTTGTCCATATTAAGGATGACATTCGTTCAACATTTTGGGTCTCCTGATATTTAGGCACCACTTATTTGGATGCACGACAGATGCGGAACCAATGACCTTCATGCCCATATTTGAAGCATGTATCTCTTGGTGCTCTATTATTCTCATTTTCTTGATCTTCGGTTGGAATAAGTATTTTCATTTTTTTCATGGTTCATTATGTCTACCACTGCTGGGATGACCACGCTTTCCTTTTCCTTTGTAACCACCTCTGTTGGAGTTTCCAGAATGTCCCCCGCCTCTGCCTTTACCTCTGGAATAATCCATAACTGGCATTCGCTTTAGAAAATACTAGTGTCCAGTAGGCCTAGTGTTAAGATTTTTCATGAGAACCTTGTTATTTTTCTCAACAACTAGGACCACAGAAATGAGTTCTAAAATCTTTGAATAGTTTTGTTGTTTATACTGTTGCTGCAATAGTATATTTGTGGCATGGAATGTAGAGAGGATTTTGTCAATCATTTGCCCCTGGGTAACCGGTTCTTCCATAACTCAAGCCTTGATACAATATTAAACATAGTTGAGTTATGTTCGGATACTGTCTTAAAATCTGGGAATCGAATATTGATCCATTCATTCCTCGCTGCTAGGAGAATGACTGCTTTTTGGTGGTCATATATATCCTTCAGAGATTTTCACAGAAGTTTTGGATCTTCTATGGTGAGATACTCATTCTTCAAATCAGCATGAAGATATCGACGCAAAAATTTGTCACTTTAGCCTTGTCTCCAGGACTAATTGACTTTTCTTTTGTAGGAGTACTCAGTGTGTGCACCAGGTCAAGGGAGCTGAGGTGAAGCTTAGCATCTAACTTCCAATCGAGATAATTATCTTCGTTAACTTCTAGGCAGAGAATTCCAACTTGGTAAGGTTTGACATCTGGGAAGAAAAAAATTGTATTATTTTTGTGTCCTATAATTCATAAATAGGTTTTTAAGTTATTTAGACATAGAACTTCAGATCTATGCTACTTAGTAGGACAACTAGACAACAACTTTTGTTTTGTTTTCTTAGAAAATTTAAAGTATCGCCACCTAATTCTTAAGACTATTATTCTTACTAAGTTACTTTCACGTTTGTTGCACGTTAAAAAAGAAAAATAAAAATAAAATCTACATTATGATTGAAATATAAAAATGAGACTCATTTTCTCTCGTATTATTACACAACTGCTGCCATCTAACCCATTCTCTCCTCTCAAACTCTTTCTTCTTCTCTATTCCATTTGTCTACTTCTCCCTTCATCTTCTTCTTCTTCTTAATTTTTTTTTCAAGAAGAAGAAGAAAGGACCTCCCCGCTGAAGCCATCATCTCTTTTGGGACATCTTATCGACGTTGCTGCTAGGACCTCCCAACGACGTCAATGCCAGATACTCCCGTCGACACCAACGTCGTCTACTCATGAAAAAAATTATAGTGCACAAGGTAGAAGAAACGGTTGGGATGACCGCAACCTAGAGAACGGTTGGCGAACCACAGAGAACTTGCAAGTCGAAACTCCACTTCTTCTCCCCCAAATTTTTTTATTGGAAAGTGTCCCTTTCTCTCTCCTTTCCCAGCAAGTTTCAACTAGAGATGTCAAGTGGGCCGGGCCAGAACAAAATTTGAGTAGGCCGGGCTCGAACCTCTTGAGCCCATGAACTGTAGCGTGCCGGAACGGGTCGGGCTATGGATGAAAATATTAAGCCCAACCCGATACATGACCCATGGCATGGCGGGCTTCGGATCGGGCCGGGCCGGACGCGACCCATTATAAGGGACTATGTCGGGTCGCACTGGAGACCATCATTTTAATTCAATTCAATTCAGTTTAGTATATATCATTCATGTGTTTTTATTTCATTGATCAATCAATTGCTTTTGTATAAATGGCTCGACATGGTTGGCCATATATATGTGACCAAGTGAAGTGAGACATGCACAGTGAAGCTTATAGCTGATGGCAACCATCTACGACTTTGACTAAGCTGATATATGGATGCATGTATATTGTGTTGCAGAAACTTGCAACTAATATATATTGAAATGAATTGAATTGAATTGAATTCAGTTCAAACAATCATTTCATTTCAATTCAATTCAATTCACTACTACATGTATATAATCATAATACTAACAGAGGCCACCACCGCTTGTACTTTTGTATTAGGCAGTGATACAAGTCATATTTGGAGGGCATAGTGTTTGTTGTGTACATAATTTTATTTTTATTTTCCATGTGAAAGTGACAACATTGCTGTTAGTTCGTAGGATTTGGGACAAATCAAAGAGATTGTGCAAAGGATGTTGTAACTGGGTCGAGCTTCGGGCCGGGCCGGGTCTGGTCGGGCTTGGGTTTCGAGTCGAACCGGACCGGGCCTATATTATGGGCAAATATACATGGTCCAGTACGACCCAATATACGGGGTCGGGTCGGTCCGGGCCCGGGCCGAGCCGGCAGATGAGCCAATTTTTAGGTCGGGCTAGGCCGGCCCGGCCCAATTGACAGGTCTAGTTTCAACCCAAACTAGACGAAGGTGAAAGTGAGGGAGAAATGGGGGGACAGAAACTGCGAACGATCTATTCACACATTTTTGGACTTTCAAATTTGGAACCAAACAGGTGAACTGCGGAGAGTTCAAGACAGTTTCAAAAAATAAACCAAATCCATACAATTTTCAACGAACCAAATGTCCTTTATTGAAAGCTAAAAGGTTTTTACTTTCTTTTATGTGGTGTTTGGTATGCTGAAAGTGGTATGGATTTGGATTGTTTTCTGAAATTGTACTAAACTCTCCATAGATCACCTGTTTGGTTCCAACTTTGAAAGTCCAAGAAAAAGTGGGAATTTACCGTTCATAGTTCTTATCCCCCATTTCTCCTTCACTTTCACCCTCGTCTATTTGGGTTGAAACTCGCTGGGAAAGGAGAGAGAATGGGAAACTTTCAAAAAATAGGATAAGAAGTGGAGTTTTTCTTGCATGTTTTCCTTGCTTCGCCAACCGCTCTCTAGGTTGCGGTCACCCCAACCGTACTCTTCGGCTTTGTGCACTATAAAAAAATTCATAAGGAGATGAGACAACGTCCGCAAAAGTCATGGCGTCGACGTCGACAGGAGATCCCAATAGAGATGACGGCATCGACGGGAAGGTCCTTTATTCTTCTTTTTTCCAAAAAAAAGATATTAAGAATAAGAAGACAAATGAAGAAGAAGAAGAAGAAAGATTTTGAGAGGAGAGAATGGGTTTGGTTATCGGTGGCACTAGCTATGTAGAAATGAAAGGGAAAATGAGTCTCATTTATTTATATATAATAATAATAATAATAATAATAATAATAATAATAATAATAATAATAATAATAATAATTAGGGGATTAAAAAAATTTTAATTATTGATTTTTAGCACATATTTTCTTAAATTATTTATATCAAATTCTTATATTTTAAATCCATACAGAAAAAAAAAATTATATGTCAATTTTAAATATTTTAAAAAATTTAACAATTTTCTAATTATATGTCACTTTTTGTGTGAAAGAAAATTTATGTTGCAATATTTAGATTTAATTAATGAGAATTATTTGTGTAAAAAGTTTGGGGTAACCTTACCTACGTTTACCACATCCCTAATCAATTCCACTTTCAACAAACATATAAACAACAGAACTCATTTTTTTTCTCTACTTGCAATAACTATCCAAACATTCGAATTCTTTTTTATTCCACTTTATATCTTCCAATTTGACCAACCAAACAACTTTAGGAAACTCAAAATTTTTATGTATGCATCGCGTACGCAAACTTCGTTTTTTAACTTTGACACTTTCGTACAGTTGCGTGAGTTAAACTTCAATGTTTGGTTTGGTTCTGCGCACGAAGAAAAATTAATTCTTTTGTCTTTTTCTAAGAGGAGTAAAAAAATAGAATTTATGTCAGATTTTCTGTTTTGTGTTTGGCTAAATAAGGAAAAGAATTCAAGAAAGACCATTTGATTTTTCTTTCCAACGTTTGATTGGTACATAAAAGAAAGAATACATATCAATGTTCTAATAGTATCCTTATATTTTAAAATAACATCATAGAAATTCAAAACTAATGGGAAAATAGGTAATAACTAATTTGAGTATGACTATTTTCGTCATAATTTTCATAATAAATATTAGAAAAGGAGAAGGAAAAAAATCAATTCCATAGGTCTAAAAGGTCGATCTTCCCTCCTATTTTTCTGTATGTCAGAAAAATAGCACCAGATTGTTGGAGTGGGTGGGGTTCCCAACCTATGTGGAGAAGACCCCAGAGTGCGACGAGCATCGTCTGTGTGTCAGAGAAGCTCGATGAGGTGACGAGGCCATTCGGAGACGAAAAAGAAGCTCGGGAGTTATCAGAGTACATTCTGGAATAGGGGAGGCAGAGCTCGGGCCGAACTCTGCCCCAGGCAGAGTTCTGGCCAAACTCTGCCCCCTTGGTTACAGAACTGTTTTGTCACAAAAATACAGAGTTCTGACCGAACTCTGCGTCGACGGGCTGAGGCTGATTTCAGTGTATTTTTATACCGTTGGATCGTATCCTACGGTCCAGGTTTTGCTGCGGATTAAGAGGTTTATATATGGCTTTTTCTAACCTTAATCACAACACAATATTGAAGAAAATAGAAAGAAAAGAGGCAAGAGTGCCATTGCAACTTTGGGAGATAAGAAGGAGGATTGAAGGCCGTTTTCGAAGGAGGATCGTGTTCGGGTAATCTCTGTTCGTCATCTTTGTTCTTCCTAGCCTTGTAATCAATTATTCTTGCTTCCAAGTGTAGTGGGGATCCGTATTGGATCGGAAGAAGTTTGTAGAGGGTGTACCATTTATTTTATTAGTGGAGGCTTCTCACGGTTGGACTTCGATCAACCCGTGGTTTTTTTTCGCAAGGGTTTTCTACGTCAAAAATTCTCTGTGTCTACGTTGATTGTGTTTGGTGTTTGGTTCGTGCGTTGTATTGCTCGGTTCTCTTGTAGGTACTCTCTAGTTTAGGGAAAGGTTTTCGTGCTTCTTTTCCAACAAAGTAGTATCAGAGCCAGGTTTTAGAATTCAGAAGGGTGTCAGGAGTTGACAAGAAAACTAGAGAGGAGAAATGGACGCAAAGCCGGTTCGCATAGTAAACCTGAATGGCACCAACTATCATTATTAGTGGAGCAAGATAAAAGATTTGATATTTGTCAAGAAGCTGCATCTGCCCGTATTTGCTTTCGAGTGACCAGCTGATAAATCTGAGGAGGATTAGAATTTCGAGCATATAAAGGTGTGCAGATATATCAGGCAGTTAGTTGACAAGAATATGTACAACCACGTTGCCAATATTGAGCAAGCGAAGATGTTATAGAATAAGCAGGAATCTTTGTATGCGAAGAAGACTGGGGTAAACAAGTTGTTCCTGATCCGGACGATGATGGGTCTGCGGTACAAAGATGGGGCATCTATTACGGATCACTTTAGTGATTTTTAAGACATGTTTGACCAGCTATCTTCGATGGGAGTCAAGTTCGACGATGAGGTTCAGGGACTATGGCTGCTGTGTACATTGCCAAACTCGTGGGAGACCGTACGAGTATCTATGATCGCTTCTACTCCAGAAGGCGTGGTCAGTCTGAAGTTTGCCAAAAGCGGGGTGCTGAATGAAGAGATGTAGAGACATTCTTAGGACATTTTATCCACATCCCACCACTCAGAGGTACTAGTTTCAGAGAGCCGCAGAAAGGACAAAAGCAGGGGTCCAGGTGGTGGCAGAGACAAGAGCAAGAGGAAGTCCAAGGGTCGGTATGAGGACTCGGAGTATTACTATTGTGGCAAGAAGGGCCACATCAAGCGAAACTATTTTGCTTGGAAGAGAGAAAAGAAGGGCGACAAGGAAAAGCAAGATGAGAACACTACAGCGGCGGCCTCGATACATCGAGGCGATGTGATCGTCGTAGGTGATGAGGTTATCATAAACCTCGCCTGCGATAGTAATTATTGGCTAGTGAACTCAGGGGCTTCAGTGCACGTATCTCATAACAGGGTACTATTTACCACTTACATGGTAGGCGACTGTGGAGTGTTGAAGATGGGCAATGGAGATGTGTCAAAGGCAATTTCCATTAGAGATGTGCATTTGAGGACGAAGACGAGTGCAGTTCTTGTCCTCAAAGATGTTCGTCATGTCCCTGATATTTGTTTCAACCTAGTGTCGGTTGAAAGGTTGGATGACGAGGGATTCTTCGGTCTCTTCGAGAATGGTCAGTGGAAGCTTTCCAAAGGTTCGATGGTGATTGCCAGAGGAAGCAAGAAGTTCGATCTCTACTATATGGAGGGGAGCGCACAGGGGACATAGGAGGTGAATGCAGTTTCTGATGCGTCTACCGAGTTGTGGCACAGGCGGCTTCTCCATATCAGCGAGAAGGGGATGAGCTACTTGGTGAACAGGAAGGTGATTCCAGGGCTCAAGTCTACAAGGTTGGAGAAGTGCACACACTGCTTAGCTGGAAAGCAAAAAAGGGTGTCTTTTCAAAGTCACAAAAGTTCAAGGAAGCCGGCATTGCTCGAGTTGCTTTACTCGGATGTCTACGATCCTATGAAGGTAAAATCTATTGGTGGTGCTTCTTACTTTGTAACTTTTATTGATGACTGTTCCAGGAAGGTTTGGGTCTATGCCTTAAAGACCAAGGATCTGGTGCTGCATACTTTAAAGAGTTTCAGGCCTCGGTTGAAAGTGAGACGGGCAAGAAGTTACTGTGTGTTCGGTCTGACAACGGCGATGAATACATTGGTCTCTTTGATGCTTATTGCAGAGAGCAAGGGATACGACACTAGAAGACTCCGCCCAAGACATCTCAGCTCAATGGTGTAGCGGAGCGCATGAACAGGACATTGATGGAGAAGGTGCGGTGTTTGCTGTCAGAAGCAAATTTGCCAGGCAGTTATTGGGGTGAGGCTCTTCTCACAGCTGCTTATGTTATTAATTTATCTCCTAGTGCTCCTTTGCAGGGTGATATGCCTGACAAAGTATGGTATGACAAAGTGCCGTCATACAATCACCTGCGAGTGTTTGGTTGTAAGGCCTTCATGTATATACCGAAGGACGAGAGGTCCAAACTTGAGCCGAAGACGAGGCGGTGCATCTTTATCGGCTATGGTCGGGATGAGTTTGGCTATAGACTCTACGACTCAGTGGGAAGAAAGCTTTACAGAAGCAGGGATGTGGTATTCGTCGAGGATCAGACTATGACCAACACTCAGGATTCCGAGACGCCTTCTGAGGCTAAGGAATTGCTTGAGTTAGCGTCATTTCGCTTTGAGCAATTTTTAGAGGACATCGAAGAGGATCCAGTACATGGAGTTGCTCCCAAACTTGAACGTCAGCCTGCTAATGGTGGTGAGGGTGTCCCACAAGAGAATGAGCATACCGGGGAGGCAGTTCCTGAAGGGGCGGAGGCTGTTGGTATACAACTAACACCAGTGGCTCCAATAAGAAGGAGCGACAGAGAGCGTCGACCATCTACAAGATACTCACCGGGTAAGTATGTGCTACTGACTGACAGGAGAGAGGCCAAAATTTTTATAGAGGCTATGGAAGACAAACACAGGCAGGAGTGGATGCAGGCTATGCGGTAGGAGATGAGTTCCTTACACGCCAATTCTACTTACGAGCTGGTGCGGTTGCCAAAGGACAAAAAGGCTTTGAAGAATCGATGGGTGTTTAGAGTGAAGCAGATGGATAATGCTACTTTCCCTCGATACAAAGCGAGGCTGGTAGTTAAAGGCTACGGTCAGAGAAAAGGAGTGGATTATGATGAGATCTTTTCGTCGGTCGTCAAGCAGTCGTCTATCCGGGTGGTACTAGCATTGGCAGTCAGTTTCGACTTGGAGGTCGAGCAGATGGATGTGAAGATGGCATTCCTCTACGGTGATCTTGAGAAGGAGTTATACATGGAGCAGCCAGATGGATTCTGAGAGAAGGACAAGTCACATTTGGTCTGCAGGTTGAGGAAGAGCTTGTATGGTCTGAAGCAGGCTCCGAAGCAGTGGTACAGGAAGTTCGAGTTATTTATGGGGGAGCATGGTTATGAACGGACGACGTCAGACCATTATGTATTTGTGAGGTACTTTGCCGAGGATGATTTCATTATTTTATTGCTCTATGTTGATGATATGCTATTAGTGGATTGGAATGCTACTAAAATAGCGGAGTTGAAGCACGAACTTGGCGCGACCTTCTCTATGAATGATTTGGACGCAGCAAAGACTATTCGTGGGATAAAGATCAGCCGAGAGAGAGAGAGAGAGATTGTCCAAGCTGCTACACTTGTCCCAAAAGAAGTACATTTACCGGGTTCAGTATTTTGGGATGGACGGGTCGAAGAAAGTAAGTTGCCCCCTTGCGGCTTACTTTAAGCTCACTGAGGAACAGTGTCCATCTATCGAGGATGAAAAAGAAGATATGGAGCGGGTTCCATATGCCTCAGCTATAGGAAGCCTTATGTATGCTATGGTGTGTACGAGGCCAGATATCGCTCATGCAGTTGGCACAGTTAGCAGGTATCTTTCAAATCCTGGAAAGGTACATCGGAGTGCGGTTAAGTGGATTCTACGATATCTTTAGGGCATTGCCAATTGGAGACTTTCTTTTGGTGTGATGAGCCGAAGCTGGTTGGATATACCGATGCTGATATGGCTGAAGATGTAGACACGAGACTATCGATTTTGGGCTATGTGATGATGTTTGCTGGAGGAACGGTATCGTGGAAGTCGCAGTAGCAGAAGTGTATTGTCTTGTCGAAGAAAGAGGCAAAGTACATTATGGTAACGGAGGCTTGTAAGGAGTTATTATGGATGAAAAACTGTTGCAAGAAATGGAGCTAAAGCAAGAGTAGTATACTTTGCTTTACGACAGTCAGAGTGCTATTCACCTTGTAAAGAATCAAACCTTTCATAGCCGGTCCAAGCACATCGAGACTCGGTATCATTGGATAGGGATGTGGTTGAGAAGAAAGACGTAGAGCTTGAGAAGGTTCATACAGATGATAACAGAGCATATATGTTCACCAAGATTCTAGCAAGAGAAAAGTTTGAGTTCTGCAGGCAGATTATCGGGATGATGACCTCCTCCACATAGTTGTGAAGGAGGAGAAATATTAGAGTGGGTGGGGTTCCCAACCTATATGGAGAAGACCCTGGAGTGCGACGAGAGCTGTCTGTGTGTCAGAGAAGCTCGGGGAGGTAACGAGGCCATTCGGAGATGAAAAAGAAGCTCGGGAGCTACCAGAGTACATTCTGGAATAGGGAAGGCAGAGTTCAGGCCGAACTTTGCCCCCTTGGTTTCGGAACTGTTCTGTCACGAAAACACAGAGTTCTGGCCTAACTCTGTGTCGATGGGCTGAGGCTGATTTCAGGGTATTTTTATACCGTTGGATCGTATCCTACGGTCCAAGTTTTGCTGCGGATTAGGGGGTTTATATATGGTTTTTCCTAACCCTAATCATAATACAACATTGAAGAAAATAGAGAGAAAAAAGGCAAGAGTGCCATTGCAACATTGGGAGAGATGAAGGAGGATTGAAGGTCGTTTTTGAAGGAGGATCATATTTGGGTAATCTCTACTCGCCGTCTTTGTTCTTCATAGCCTTGTAATCAACTATTCTTGCTTCCAAGTATTATGGGGATCCGTTTTGGATCGGAAGAAGTTTGTAGAGGGTGTACTCCTTTATTTTATTAGCAAAGGCTTCTCAAGGTTGGACTCCGATCGTTCCATAATTTTTTTCTGTAAGGGTTTTCCACGTCAAAAATTTTCTATGTCTGCATGGATTGTGTTTGGTGTTTGGTTCGTGCGTTGTATTGCTCGGTTCTCTCGCAAGTACTCTCAAGTTTGGGAAAAGGTTTTCGTGCTTCTTTTCCAACACAGATGAGGCCGACAGGGTTTGAGTCTTCCAACTTAAAAACGTATATATATATATATATATGAAAAATCTATAATACATCCACCCTTTTGGGATGTAGCGATACATCCCAAATCTGAACCATTGGATATTGATCCAATGGTTCAGATTATATATATATATATATATATGTATAAACAAATTCTATAATACAGCCATCCTTTTGGGATGTATCGATACATTCCAAATTCGAACCGTTGGATGTTGATTCAATGGTTCAGATTAGATTCAGATTAAATAACGCAGGAGACATCATTTAATGCTATTTTTTGACTTTTGATCTTTTCTTAACTTGCTATGGCAGGTCATTCTTCAATGCAATTTTTTCAATAGACACCCTAAATTAACTCATATTTACTTTCTCTTTTGTCCATCTAATTTAATATTTTGTGCAACTACGTATATATAACAATATGCCGGGAAAGGAAGGACACAATGTGTCCTTGACTGGAGGTGATGTAGACGACGAACCATCGATGCTTCGATAGCTGGTGGCGATCTAGATGATGACACCGACGACAACAAGGATGAAAATTCTGTCGGCAATATGGATAATAGTAAGGGAAGAATTCAGAGGAAGAAGAAGGGTAGGAAGACGATAAAAGTTCGTTCTCTCAAATCTCTTCTTTGTGTAAATTAAATCCAAGGAGGATACAATCCCAAATTTTAGTTATTGCTTAGCATAGTCTAGTTAGTTGTTGCAAAATTGTGGTGTTGCTTTTGAAACATTTTCATCTTTAGTCTCATGTTTTCTATGAATATGTATTATTTTGATTTAGTAATCTTTTCGTAATTTTTTTTGTTTCATCTAACAATTTAATATTTTGGTTATAAAGCTACAAGCCATGGTGGTGGTGGTGGAAGGAGAAACGGAGATGAAGAAGAAAAGAAGAAGAAGTTCTGGTTCGCGATGGACTTCGTCGAGCCCTCCTTGAATAACATGGAGTACCAGCGGAATTAAACCTCGTCTAGAGTTCCTAAAATTGTTAATCATGATAACCTTTCTAACGGCTAGTAGATTCTTTGTTAGTCCAAAATTTATTTATCTTTCCATCTTTCTCACTTTTTGTTCTTTTTTCTTGTTATATATACAATAGTTTTCTTGCTTCAACTATTATTTATTCTAAAATACATAGAATAGTTTTCTTATTTCATTTTATAGTACTGGAAAAAGATGTCTACTCGTATGGAACATATAAAAGAGGTAGAAGATTGGATGCTAGCATCAAATGAAATCTTCATTCCGCGTATGATGTGCAGGTTTGAAGAACAACTGTCGAAGATTTCAGATCAACTTGTTTCGATCAATTCTAAGCTTGGTTCAATCGAACTTGAACAAATCAATATATCTCGGCATTTGGAAAAGATGGAAGAATCTTTCGCTTTGAAGAAGGCATCTTCATCTGGAGTAATTAATATTATGGAGGAGGTTAACGTTGAATCTTCTGATGAGGACGAGGGGCTGAAGAAAGCTGATAAATCAATCCAGCAAATTCTTGATATAATCCCTCTAGAAGAAACTGACTTTAGCAGTTCTTCGAAAAGAATGCGAGAAAATTTAGTATCGGTCACACCTTTGAAAAGTTTAACAAGAAGTTCAACCTCAAATCCTAGCCAGTGTACTAGTAGTTCTTCGAGTTTTTACAATTATATTTTTGCGGATGGTAAACCAGACGAGTAACTAATATGACTTTTCATTTTATTTCAACATTTTTTTTCCTAATCTATTCGTTTCTTTTCATATCAAAATAATATCATCTTGCAACAAGATTTATGTGAGTTGGGCTGAGATGAAGTCCTTTGCTCCAGGAAGGAGAATTAATGATGGGGTATGTAGATAGTATATTTTTTCTTAGATGCCATCTATGTTTACTTCGATGCCATCGCTGATTTTTTTAATTGAGATACTCAGATTGTAACCCTTGTCTCTGCTCTTCTCACCGCGGAGGAACGAAGAAGAACTGTCAATAAAGCTAATATAAAGTATTTACCAATAAAGTTAACGGTGAGTGAGCATTATATTCTTTAATTATTATGCATTAACAATTTTCACTTTTGTTTGTCGTTCATAATGTATTAATTGATGTATATGTAGAGAGCAACGTTACCTCCATCTAACAAACCACTTCATGAAATATGGAAGAAGAACAAATATTTCAAGGATTATATGGGATCTTTAAGCATTTGTAACGAGGTATTTATATATTTCTGTTTAAATTGTAATCCCAATTTATCTGAAAATTAATTAATTTGTTTTACCTAATTAATCATGATTCAGATATACATACCCATTCTTTTGTTTGACCACTATACTCTTTCAAGAGTTATGGTTAATACAAATACTGTTGAAATTTGGGACACCCAGCTTGCATCTACAGATGAGGTGATTTATAACAAAGCAGTCATAAAAGAAATAGTAAGTTCATATTCGTAAATTTATATGAATTGTGTACTAGATTCGCGGTATACAAATACATATTTTATTCTGGTAATTGTAGCTTTCAAATTTGGATCTCTTTCTCGAGGAAGAGATTTTGAAGTTGAAAGATGCTAGGTTCAACTTTTCTCTCTTCTCCATAATCCATCGTCATAATGTTCCCCGCCAACACAATACATTTGATTGTGCTATTTTTGTAATTTTATTCATGAAAGACGGATGTAGTTTGGACTCCCATTATCTCAATGTAAGTCTGAAAATATGTAGTCAAATACTTACAGTTTTATAGCAATATTTTTTTATGTTATGTTTCTTATATGAAATTTGATTCGAAAAAGGAAAGGTACAAAGTTGTTGTATGGATTGCATCTTCAGAGCACAGTGAAGAAGAATCCAAATTGTACAACAATATAATTAAGCAGCAAAGGTCGAAAGGAGTCCACTCTGATGGGTGAAGATGGAAGTCGATGAATTTTTTTCTTCTTCTTTTATCTAATGAATTATGTTCATTTATTTTATAATAAATGGTTAGGAATAAAGTTTTGTGGAGTTATAATGTTCTTAAAATGTGGGATGAAAATGATATCAAAGTATTCATTTGTTTTATAATCTTGCTGCCATGCCCAAAAATTGTAAAAGTTTTATGAAAAACCCACCGCAAAATAACATTTTATCGCGTTCCCAGAATTAGCGAAAAATATATAAAGGGGGTTCGGAATGACCTTTTTGCCCTTCTAATTTATTGAAAATACCCGCGAAACCTACTCTTCAAAAAAATGTTTCGATACTCTCTTCTTCCATACGCCGCTCACTTTCGAATCTTGGTTTTCTCCTCCAAAATCATCAAATCTTACTCTCCATTAGAAATCTTCACACCATGTCGACACCATCAACAGCATCATCATCGGCAGCAACATCAAAATCAACTAGAACCCTAGTTAGAGAAGATATAGCTGTTGTGGAAAAATGCAGTCAGTTAAACAAAATCCAAAAAGGAATGACGGAGAATCAGGAAGAATTAAGAGAGTTACACATAAGCCAAAGGCTGCTAAGCAAAAAAAGGCTAAAAAAAAGGTATAACTTTAAGTTATGTTCATGATTCTGTAAAAACCATGGAGAATGGTCATTTCCAGTGTTAAAATACATGAGAATGACCATTCTCCGTGTTTAAATGCAGGAGAATAGCCATTCGCCATTTTAATCCATTCGTCACTTTAAATTGACGAAGAATTGCCATCCTCCGTGTTAAAATGAAGGGGAATGGCTATTCTCAGTGTTAAAACGCATGAGAATGACCATTCTTCATTGTTAAAATCACGGAGAATGACCATTTTCCGTGTTAAAATTATAGAGAATGACCATCCTCCAAACGCTACACGCTGCTCACATTTAGCTTGAGCTCCTACGAGTGGACACACTACAACTCCTTGAGACAAAACACGTACGAATAGGGAAAGGAGGATGAAGTATTAATGAAGAAGACAATAGAGCCTATCGTGAGGAGGAAAGTTGATATGATGTGGGAGAGATGCCCGGCTGATTTCAGGGTTGAATTGTTCTCCACGATGCCCACAACAACTAGCACCCAACTGCCTCTTGTACATGGCATTTTATATGAAGTGCTTGATGACAGCTCCCTTCAAAATACCGAGAGAAAATAATGATGAAATTCACCAGAAGATTACAATAAAGAGGTTGGAATGGGCTAAGAAGTTGCTTTCAATCAAATATGTAACACTACCAACCTAGCAATGACATTGTAAAACAACAATGTCATTGGGCTAAGAACTTCTTTCTATATCATCTGTTTGTCTTTTATTCTTCTGTATCTGCGTCTTTTGTAACGTCTGCTTTGTCTTTTATAATAAAATCATTTTTGAATTATATTTACATTGTTAAAACCACAGAGAATGGCCATTCTCCGTGTCAAAATCACGGAGAATGGTCATTCCCGTCCTAAAATACAGGAGAATGGCCACTCCCCGTTTCAAAAATCACGTAGAATGTCCATTCCCCGTCTTAAAATTCTGAAGAATGACCATTCTCCATGTTAAAATCATGGTGAATGGCCATTCCCCATATTAAATGTATGGAGAATGGTCATTCTTCGTATCAATATCATGGAGAACTGACATTCTTCTTGTTAAATTGACAGAGAATTTCCATTATCCGTGTCAAAATTGACGGAGAATGGCCTTTCTCCGTGCCAAGGTAGCGGAGAATAGCCATTCTCCGTGTTAAAGTGACAGAGAATGGCCATTCTTCGAGGAAACTCAACAGAATACTTGGCACAACAAAACAACAAAGAATAGAGACACAAAAAGTTTGACTTTTATTTACATATGAAAGTCTATTACATGTCTAAAAATACTACAAAAAATCCTACTACAAAGAAAAAAGCCTAAAAGCTACAGCTAGGCACATTTCTCTGGTGCCTCAGCTAGGCGTATCTCTCTGGTGTCTCAGCTAGGCACATCACTTCAGCATCTCAGCATAGGCGCATCACCGTGCAATGTCAGAGTGAATCACTTCCTCGTCAACGTGCGGGCGCTTCGATAGAGTGTGGACTGGCAATCAACCCAAATCCTGGGGCTCTTCCAGCCTAATAAAAATTAAGGCACGTCGACCCCGATCTTTTGATACAACAGGCACCTTCGACAGCCTGTGGCTCTTCCAGTATAAAAAAATAGGTCATGGCGATCCCAAACCCAGTAACCAACATCATGGCACACAGTCGATGAAGTGCACGAACACGGACAGTTCACTCGGCGCATCTCAGTCTTCTGATGGAGTTCACCACCAAAGCTTCTTCGAACGAGGAGATCGACAACCCACAGGAAAGCGTCTTGCCAATGCGGAGGATCGGTCGAGTCCATCACCACAAGAAAAACTAAGTAAAATGAGAACAAACTCTCCCTTCCATACTGCCATTTATAGGCAAGGGCAACTCGTACTCATGTGCCAAGGGGCAGTCACTTCGAATTCAAATCAATGAATTTGCATTAATGCCAATGAATCTGCCCCTTCATATTCTACCAAGTCAGAGAGCCATTAATGCCCTAAAAACTCAATAGACAAGCCATACAGCAGATACGTTCGTCAATACCATGCGCCACGTACTGATGCACCCAATGGAGTACTGGCCAATGCACCCATCAACACCACTCTCCGTGTTAAAATCATGGAGAATTACCACTCTCCTTGTTAAATTAGTAAGAAATTAATAAATCTTCGTGTTAGAATGTAGTAGAATGGCTATTCTCCGTATTAAAATCACGGAGAATGGCCATTCTACGTTTTAACATCATGGAGAATACTTTGTTAAAATCATGGAGTACATGAAAAATGGTTGTACTCGGTATTTATTTAAGTCAAATTGAATACTTTATTAAAATTACGGAGAATGGCCATTCCCCTTGTTAAATTGACGGAGAATTGCCATTCTTTGTGTTAAAATTGACGGAGAATTTTCGTTCTTCTTGTTAAATTGACGAAGAATTGAAAAAATTGTTGGGTAAATGAAGAAAGAAAAAAATAGTACATAATGATTATTACATCAACGACGGTTCATTTGATTCCATTGGCTCTTTGTCGCTATCTCGCTCCCGTGCTTTACAATTACGAAAATTGTGACCCGGTTTTTTACAAACTCTACAAATTCTAGGCTTGGGAATAGTCTGACTTACTTTAGTCTGGCTTGATTTTCCTTGAGAAGGCCTTCCTTTTGTTGCTACCGGATTTGGCTCTTTAAAAGATTCATGCACACCATGAACTGCATCTGTTACCATTTTCTTCTTAACCAATATCGGTCACCATTTTTTGCAACTCAATCAGCACAGACAACATCAACTCTGTTCCATTCTCTTGAATTTTGCCTAATTTTTTACAATAATACGTAAATAGATTAACTTGTACATTAAGACCACCATACCTTCTGCTCTAAATATTGTCTGGGTGGATGAATCTCCTTTCTGTGCCAGGTTCAGAGAGATAACTCTCTTTGCAATCCTTGAGCCAATGAATTTTTATCAAGTTCATTGGAATATCTGCCATTTGCAATCTCTTCATTGCTGAAAAAATATGCCTACAAGGAATTCCTTTGGTCTCCATCCACTGTTTGCCATTGATTGTAAAAGTACATAACAGTTTTATAGGAGGACTGAACTTAGATTCACAACACAAACTCGCTTGTACAAAGAAAGCCTAGGGATGAAAGCCTAGGTACAGCAGACTAAGTACAATTGTTTATTTTAGATTCTGGGGGGTGACGATAGAGGCTCGGGAAGGCAACGGCAGCCCTGCCTTACTCCTTGGACGATCGGTGTGCAGCCTTGGCCCCAGAAGATTTGCTCAGCGTTAAAGAAATGCTCTCTTTGCTCTCTCTGCTCTTCTCTTCAAGTACTCTGGTGCTCTCTCTGATCTCGAAAAGTGCTCCTGTGTGCTCATCTCTCTGTGTGTGTATGTCTCTTGCAAGGGAATGGCACTCTACTATTTATAGGAATAGGGTGTGATCATTAGGGT
The DNA here is from genome assembly GCA_029216955.1 of Iris pallida. Classification (NCBI taxonomy): domain Eukaryota; kingdom Viridiplantae; phylum Streptophyta; class Magnoliopsida; order Asparagales; family Iridaceae; genus Iris; species Iris pallida. The sequence continues at coordinate 7,716,560 of JANAVB010043820.1, read as the reverse complement.
TGCAAATGATTGCTTCTTGGAGATGGCGGCGGCCTGTGGATTGGTTAATCTAGGCCATTAGTTTTGATTGTGATGAATCTGGACCATCCAGTATAGATTACACCAAATCTCATCAGCAATTAATACTGATTGGAATAAATCTTCCTCATAATAATCTTCTGATGTCTGCGAATAAATTTGATTTATTCTCCTGCCACGTGTCCCAGATTATTGAGATTTGACCCAATCTCTGATTGCAATAAATCTGAGAGATTGATCGGCTTAGGACACGTGCCCTAAGAGCCACTGGGGGATCTAAACCACATGACGATTGAGCCGTATAAGATTTGGGCCGCATAAGGTTCGGGCCACGTGTCAGAGCTGCTTAGGTAGTGGCTCCCCCCCTTCGAACCCTTGAACCGTATGGAGATGATCATTACGAGCCGCATAGGGATGCATCCGCCTGGGCCGCATGGAAATGGTCCTCTTGAACCGCATGGGAAGGCCTCCGCTTGAGCCGCATGAGACTGTTTCGGTCTGAGCCGCATGGAACGGCTTTATTCTGAACCGCATGGGAAGTCTTTGCTCGAGCCATATATGATCGTCCACGCGGCAAGGCTACGTGGCATTTTATGGATCTCGGAGGATTTGTGTCAGAGATCTCTTTCTCTTCCCTAGGGGACTGTCATTATGACAGAGTCATAATTACTTCTTTTGTATCAGGGCTGTCACTTTTTCAAAGTTGTCAGCCGTCAAAGTAATTAATACAGCATGGGTCGAAGGGGAGCACTGTTACGCCACGTGTCTTCTGAGTCGCATGAAATATTTTAGGCCGCATAGTCCCTGAGCCGCATAGTCTTTCTGTGCCGCATGGGCTGTCTGAGCCGTATGGGGTTCCCTGGCCGCATGGATCATTTTCTATGCTTCTACAAGACCCCTTTCAAAGTTTTCAATTTGCAAAATTGAAATACTTTGAATAAGAAGCATGGTTGTATTCTTCTGACCGTATACAGAGTCCTGGCCGCATGGATAACTCGGCCGCATGAATGTTTTGGCCGAATGAATGTTTCAACCGCAGGGGGGTGTCAGCCGCATAGCTCTTTGCCACGTGCGTGGGCCTTTAATTGCCTTGAATTCGTTAACGCCGTCTTTAGGGGGAATCCCAAGGGTTGGCTCATTAAATCTTTTTAGATACTATGCCCTGGGTGAATCTTGGGGATGAAATCCGAGGAGTCGGTTGCGTCTTCTACGAGGCAGTTACTAGTTCACGTGTCTTCCCCTTCTCTCCTTCCTATAAATAAGAGAGGTTTGAGAGAGAGAACTTCTTTATTTTCTCTCTTACTGCAAATCTTTCCCATCCCGATCTTCATCTCCCTCTTCGATTTTAGCAGATGGCTCCCAAGAAAACTGTTGCAGCGAAGAAGGTAGCGTCTTCGTCGAAGGGCAAGGCTGCTTCTACTTCGACTGCGGCCGCTCTTCCACCGGTCGTCGTCCCCAATGTTCATCCTGACGTTCACCCCCCCATTGTTGGTAAGGAGATTGTATGAGTTGGAGAACCCTAACCGCTACGGCTACGTCGCATACTTTATGCACGAGCCTTTACGAGCTGCATGTTCATCCTATGGCTGAGCTGCGAGCCGCATAACAATATCCATTGTGTCCGCATATGCGCTTTACTGACGAAGCCGCATAAGCGACGCTGAGCCGCATGGACTTTCACTGAACCGAGCCGCATAAGTGTTCTTCTGAGTTCGAGCCGTATGAGGCTTTGTTAAGTTAGAGCCGCATGAGGCTTCATTAAGTTGAGGCCGCATGGGTGCTCTTCCGAGCCGCATGGGACTTGAAAGCCCCCAACAATTCTTTTTATCCATCCTTTTAACTCAACCTTTTTCTGTCTTCTTCTCAGTGAATTTGTCGATTAATGCGGCTGGAGAACTTCTGGTAAGGAGTGCCCAAGCTGCTCTGGGTTATAGGTACGACCATATTGTTCAACATATGGCAGAACAGTTTCCAAGTGACGAACCCTTGGCTAGACTAAATGCCATCAAGAATCAATCTTTCCTTTTTCTTAACGCTATGATGAACTCCAGGAAATTTGAAGTGGAATATTTGAAGCCTGCGTTCTTTTTTGGAGACACCTTGACTGTGGAGAACAGTCACGTTCTGGAGGTATCGGAGAATTAGAGTTTTGTCTCTAACGGGATGGCGATCCGCATCCCCCAAATGGAGCGACACTTCCTATTATCTTGGTTCAATATGCTCCCATTGGACCGGAAGATGGAGGAGACTTTAACCCCTACCCGAGGTGGGATGTTTGTGGGAAGCATCCATTATAACAACAGTCTGAAGTCAGTGACTGCCGGCAAGGTGCATACCAGCTGTTCTGTGACGGGATTGGTTCCAGGTACTTTCTTGAATGTGGCGGGACCCAACTTCATATTTTCTACCGCTGATACTTTTATAAATCAACTCGCTTGGAAGGGCTCCTACCCCGTTGGCCGGTTGATGCTCCCCAGTTGGGTACATCCTATTCCCTCGTGGACCAATCTATCCATGTGGATCTTGCAGAAGTATGAGGCCTTTTTGTGTGAGATTGGCCTTTACCATGCTATCCGAGGCACCAGCCATGGCTTGTCCATAAATAAGAAGTTGTTCATGTCTCTGCTGGAGATGTATAACTGCCGTACGGGAACTTTCTATACACCCGTAGGGGAAATAGGATTTGCGCTCCATGAAATGCACGCGGTGTCCAAACTTCTTTGGAGGGACGAAGCTTTTGAAGCGTATACTCCCACTAATGAGGAGCTCGAAGATTTGGAACGACGGTATCCCGGCTTCGTGGCTCTCTACCAAGAGAACTGTGCCACTATAGCACCTGTCATCAGGTAGCCCGAAAGGATAGCAACTCGGAAGGGAATGCTCCCTATACCAAGGACTGGGTGCACTATCTTTTCCCGACAGATGTCTCAGGTCAAGTTACCTCTCGTCGCCCTCGATCGCGGGAAGCAGTTAAAGACTTGGTGTCATCGGCTAAGAGAGTGGCCACTACCAGTGACAGATTCGGGAGTAAGACTGACTCTTTTGGTTACTTTTACCAGGATACCCATGAGCTGTCAGAGAAGGCGCTCCTGGCGGGGTTTTTGATGATATGGCTGCGAAATTGTGTAGTCTCCGGAGGGGCTGGTTCTATTGAGAGAATCAGTCGTAATTTCATTCTCCCGGCGGTGAAGTTAGTTTTGCGAATCAGGCTAGCTCTCCTTCCGGCCATGGTATGCAGCATCCATCGTGGACTTTGCACCTTCACATCTAAGGTCATCGCTCGCGACGTGACCAAGGATTTTGAACGTACCGAGTTGCCCTATCACTATTTGATGGGGTGGCTGCTGTGTATTATCCGTCTTTGATGAGACCGGGCTCTGAAGACGGTGTAACTGATAATGACGCATTTATCTTCCGTTATCGTGATGAGCCTTGGGAGTGTGAGACCATGCAGGCTTGCCGGATGGCCTTGGCGAGGGCGGATATGTATCATATTTTTGTATCCGTCCCTCGCTTTGCTGCGAAGGACATAGAGGCTGCACATCTTGACGGTATTGTGCCTCCTCAACTTCTAGATGGCCAGATGCTCCTGTGGCTGCGAAACATCCGCCCCGCACATCTGGTGTACCGTAACCGCAATACGGTTTTTCTGGAGCCTTATCTGCCCAGCAGGTTTGCCCGGCAGTTTGGATACAGCCAACTTTGCCTAGACAACTCCATCTCCTGTCTGGGTTTTGAAGGTAGCCTTCTTGATGGTATCAGGGCTTGGCAATACTACGATACATTCCATACCCGTACCATTTTCTCGGTCTCTGCCATTAAGGCGTCAGTGGAGATTTTGTACATGGCGGCTTTATATCATGTCATGCCGAACAAACCCCCGGTCGGTTTTAACCCAGGTGCCAGTTTTATTGTTGGTACCGGCCTGGAGGAAGGATCTCAAGGGTCCAAAAAAAGAAAGACTAGAGTCGAAATGCCAGATTTGGATTCCGCTGCTGAGGGTGATAAAGGCAACGATTATGATAGAGATGACTCTATCCTTCCAGTGGCAGACGCAGAGATAGATCAGCCGCCTATTTTGTCAGATGAGATGTTGGGGGATCAGTCACCCGTTGCGCCCGGCCCTACTCCGAAACGAAACAGGCAAGTTTCTCCTGTTGGCGGTATTTCTCGTTCCCAGAAGCTGGTTGCGACCAGGCACCGCCAGTTAGCCATAAGAGAAAGTAGAGAAGAAGTCAACCTTGCGTCAAAGGTAACCAAACCGCTCTCGATTCCTTCTTCCTTCTTTTCTTCTACCTTCAATTTTAATCATCTTCGTTCCCTCTTTTAGGTGTCAGGAGAAGAAGAAGAGTTTCAAGATACCGAGGTGGTGACCCAGGATGACGGGGACTCCCGTGAGCCTGTTCCTCTTCAAGATGATGCTGATCGATTTGTATCCCCTTTCGAGGTGGCAGGGACAGAGGACGCGGCTGAGTTTAACTCGGGGATCGCGAGTGAGGGGACCATGCCAGCTGTGGATGAGCTGCAGCCTTCATGCTCCTTCCCTGGTAAGATTAGCCGAATCTTAACCTGTGATGAAGCCTATCTGCTCTATCATCATGTCCTTCGGGTCACGTTGATTGGTTGTCATTCTGGGCTTACAGGTCTTGCCTCTCTAGTGCCGAGGATGGACATTGTTGAGACAAACCCAGCCGAAGGGGCACTGGTGGAGAGGGGCATACCCCCTCACCTTCCGGCTCGTCTTGATGGGCCTTCTGGGGGCTCGTGTTTAGCGGGCCAGGTATCGGGGCAGTCGGGGCAGGGAACGATGGTCCTTGCGTCATCCTCTGCTCCAGCGGCCCCGAGAATAGACCTTTCTGGTCTACCGAGTGTCCAGGCTCTCCGGGCGGCTGAAGACGAGTTGGCCGCCATTCATGCATCGTTCTGCTCAGACTCTGTTCCTCTGGTGGCAAGCTCAGCGTCACTCCTCTGATGTTTCCATCCTCGCTTCCTCTAACGCCATCCTCTGCAGAAGTTTTGGACGATGCGTTACAGGACGTGGTTGCCAGTTTTTATCGTCATTTGAAGAGGGGAATAGAAGCTGCCGTAGAAAGAGGGACCTCCTTCACCTTGGCCCGGCAATGCACCCAGGGTCAAGTCGATATCCTTAGGAATCTTCCTGGTGATGCAGGAATGGCCACATTTCTGGAGGCAAAATTGTTAGAGACTGATCGGTTGGTGGTCGAGCTCCGGGTATTGCGGCAGGCTGATCTGTCTGCTGTTATAAATGAGGAGCGGGGTTCCCTTATCGCCGTCATAGAGAGGACTAAAGCTGCTCGGGATAAAACCAGGTCGGTCATACTGAAGGACCTCAGCGGTTTATCTGATCGGTATGATCAATTGAGTCACGCGAATGAAGACGTCACAGCCCGGGAGGAGACTGCCTCTCGTGAGATTATTGACACGCGGGAGCAGATTCTCGCACTTCAGAGGAAGTTGACTTTCTTGGAGTCCGAACTTGAGGTTGCCCGTACTGACAGGGGGCTGATTGTTCAGGAGGCTGACAGGGTTAATCAAGCTTCAACCGACCTGGAAACTGCCCTGAAGAAGTTGGAAGACGACTGCCAGGCGCTCATGGATTTAGACGATGGGGAGCGGTTATCCCGGGAGGCTGAGTGTCGGGCTCGACAGTGGATCGAGCGGGGGACCACCTCAGTGAGAAGCCGTCTCCTAGAATTGAGTAATGCCGAAATGTAGTTGGCTTTTCTTTCTTTTGTTTTGTTCCTATTTTCTTTTTGAGAGGAACGCGGTCCCAAAACATGTAATGCTTTTTTTTCCTTCAAATAAAGAGTACTTTCCATTCTACCCTTTATTTGTATTGCTTGTTATACTTGTGATATTGTGGTGATGTTTTCCCCGTCTTGGGGACTTTTTTGTCGACCTGTTACCCATGGCATACCTTGGTTTTAGGTACGGATAACAAGTTTGGTCAGGATATCCGAAACAGCCATGGCAAAGTGGTCATGGGTGCTCTTGTTATTGGAAAAAAGAAAGCCGTAGAGCAGCTGGGCTCCCGGGGCATGATGAGATGGTGGGTGTGTGCTAAGAAACTTAGCAGAGGATATTTGTGGGCCTATTATCCTTGGCGTATCCTGGTTTTAGGATACGAATAATAGGATGAAAAGAAACCAACATATTTGCTCAGACGTTATGAGGACATGGCAAGCATGAGGGTTTTATCGTGGAATCTTCCTGCTCAGGGGTAAGGAGGACATGGCAGGAGTGACTTCACGGAGGATATTTTGTGGTCAACAGTGGACATTTGTGGTCAACATAGGACATTTATGGTCAACAGAGGACATTTGTGGACCTATTATCCTTGTCGTACTTCGGTTGGGGGTACAGATAATAGGTTGAAAGGGAACCGACATACTTACTCAGAGGTAATGAGGACATGGCAAGTATGAAGGTTTCTTCTACGGAGCCTTCCCACTCAGAGGTAATGAGGACATGGCAGGAGTGGGCTCAATAAAGAGGGGGTACATAGAACGACTCAGAGGTAATGAGGACATGGAAGTTCTATGTAGGGGGTAATTTGTTTTTGGCGGAAATAAAACGACTCAGAGGTAATGAGGACATGGCCGTTTTAGAAATTTGTGAATCGCTTACCCTTTTTGGTGCACTGGAAGTACGGGTATTGGATCATGAGGGAGGATCTCTTCCAGGAAGAAAGTTCAGAGGTATGTTCATACATGACTTACTATCTGAAAGAGTGACCGGGATGTGAGTTCTGAGGCACCATCGGGTACATGACTCGATATTGTGAAAGTGTGATTTCAGTGGCACCCGCGGGCACATGACTCGATAATTTAGGATGTTGTGGATGTGAGTTCAGCGGCACGAGAGGGTACATGACTCGGGAATCAGGAGAATGGTGAGTGTGAGTTCAGCAGTACCAGCGTGTACGTGACTCGATGATCTAGAAAATTGTAAGGGTGAGTTCAGTGGTACCAGCGGATACGTGACTCGATGATCTGGAAAATTGTGAGGGCGAGTTCAGTGGTGCCAGCGGGTACGTGACTCAAAAATCTGGAGAATTACGAGGGTGAGTTCAGCGGTACCAGCGGGTACGTGACTCGAAAATCTAGAAAATTGTCGTCTAGACATAGTATTCCTTCAGGAACTTGCCGTTGACGGGCAATATGAGCAAGTCTTCGTTTTGCTTGGTGAGGCGGTAAGCACCGTTGGAGAATACGGCCTCGATGATAAATGGACCTTCCCATTTTGGTTGGAACTTGTCGGCGGTCTTGTGTGTCATGACCATCGGCCTCCGGACTTCCAGAACAAGATCGCCCACTTGGAATGTCCTGATTTTGACCTTCTTGTTGAAAGCTCCAGAGATGCGTGCTTGGTATAGCTTGATCCTTTGCTGAGCCAGGAGGCACTTTTCATCTAAGGCCTCCAACTCTTGTAGTCGGCGTCGGTAGTTATCATCCGTCGTTAATTGATAAGTGACGGCGACGCGGAGTGAGGGTATTTGAGTCTCTAATGGGAGAACTGCCTCACTCCCGTACACCAGGGAGAATGGTGTGTTCCCGGTAGCTATTCTGACTGTAGTACGGTACGCCCATAAACATTCACCGAGCTTCTCGTTCCAGTCGCGTTTGTTGGAAGAGACAAACTTCTTAAGGAGTTTGATGATTGTTTTGTTGAATGTCTCTGCCAGCCCGTTCGCTGCCAGGTTGTACGGTGTCGAAGCAATATTCTAGATGCGATGTTTGTCGTAAAACCGATAGAAGGCGTGGCTTGCAAACTGCGGACCATTGTCGTGGATGATCCTCCGAGGCATTCCAAAGCGATAGATGACGTAATGCTTGAGAAAGCTGATCACGTTCGAAGTCTTTACTTCTGCAAGCGGGACATCTTCTGCCCATTTGGAGAAATAATCCGCGATTGCAAGTATGAAGCGATGTCCACGGAAGGAAGGTGGAGTAATCGGACCGATGATGTCCATCCCCATGCTTCGAATGGCCAGGATGCCACTGTCGGATATAGAAATTCGGATGGTTGGTGGATGAAGTCTGCGTGGACTTGGCAGGCTTTGCACCTTCTAGCATAGTCTATCGCATCTGCTACCATCGTGGGCCAGTAGTAGCCCATTCGACGAAGACGGTCTTGCAATTTAGGACCAGGCTGATGGGCCCTACAGACGCCGTCATGAGCTTCTCGTACGGCTTCTTTGGCTTCTGCGGCCACGTGTCAGGGATGCTTGGGTAGTGGCTCCCCCCTTCGAACCCTTGAACCGCATGGAGATGATCATTGCGAGCCGCATAGGGATGCATCCGCCTGGGCCGCATAGAAATGGTCCTCTTGAACCGCATAGGAAGGCCTCCGCTTAAGCCACATGAGACTGTTTCGGTCTGAGACGCATGGAACGGCTTCATTCTGAACCGCATGGGAAGTCTTCGCTTGAGCCGCATATGATCGTCCACGTGGCAAGGCCACGTGGCATTTTATGGATCTCGGGGGATTTGTGTCAGAGATCTCTTTCTCTTCTCTAGGAGACTGTCATTATGACAGAGTCATAATTACTTCTTTTGTATCAGGGCTGTCACTTTTTTAAAGTTGTCAACCGTCAAAGTAATTAATGCAGCATGGGTCGAAGGGTGCACTGTTACGCTACGTGTCTTCTGAGTCGCATGAAATATTTCAGGCCGCATAGTCCCTGAGCTGCATAGTCTTTCTGTGCCGCATGGGCTGTCTGAGCCGCATGGGGTTCCTTGGCCGCATGGATCATTTTCCATGCTTCTACATCCACAAGCAGTCACAGTTTATGATATTGTCGACACGATAAAATGTAACCTTCCGGTTGATACTGTTTGGTGACAAATACTTTTGGATAGTACAAACTTCTGCATCTCTTATGATGTGATGGTCGAGAACAATATATTTATCAGAACGTGAGTTTTCCTTCCTTACCTCTATAAACACTTTTTTAGTATAAATTGCTGCAAATTGATCTTATATTACGGTGTGTGTTAGAAACCAACAGAAGGAATGAAGAACAAGAAACAATACAAACAAAAAAAAGGAAAATGCTTTATGTACCTCCAAAAACTCCCTTCTCAATGTACCTCAGCCACGTGGCCCGCTTCTATTGACTCATGTCTTCCCCCAACATCCCCCCTTTTTGCTTGGGTCAATAAGGCAGCGCCATGTGGCAGAAGGACAAGGAAGAGGGATATTTTGGAGGTACATATAGCATTACTCAAAAAATGCTTGAGTGATCCTAAAAGCATGCATAATTTTAAAGAAACTTCCAACAAAACAACCTTTTCGTCTTCTGTGTACATGTTTTATTGAATTGTGTAGGATAAAGCATGCAGCAGCATTTAATGCTACGTTTAATAGTGTGTAATTATTTCTAATGATATAGTATTAGTGAACACAATCTGCGAGAGAGAACCCGAGAGAGAGATAGGGAGGGAGATGGGATAAAGAGAATTAGGGAAATATTTTCGCAGGCGAACCAAAATAAAAAAATTGGGAACTTGATTTAACATTTAAATTAGATTTAAATTCACAACTTAAAAATAGTACTAATATCTACAATATTATTGAAACTAGTATTAATATTAATACTACTGTTACCGGACCATATTATGTTCGACGGTAGCCCATCGGTTCAGAATGATATAGTTCGGTGTGGCCGGTTTGACCCATACCTGCAGAACCCCCTGAATTCAATCGATAAAATCAATAAGTTTTTATTTCAATAGCTCATTTTACTAATAACTACTATCATCACGTATCTTCTTTTACATTACGCACGCGAAAGGATCGAGCTTGACTAATTCTAGCGTACGAGTTTAGACGAACACTAACCGAGTCCGAGCAGCGTGACATCAGCTAAGTTTCTAATACAGTGACATTACTATTAATTTAAATTTACAATATTACTGAAACAAATATTAATATTAAAATTTTAATTATTTTTGATTTAATATTTAAATTAGAATTAAATTCATAACTTAAAAATAGTATTAATATCTACAATATTATTGAAACTAGTATTAATATTAACACTGCTATTACCGGACCATATTCTGTTCGACTGGTAGCCCATCGGTTTGGAATGATATAGTTCGGTGCGACCGGTTTGACCCATACCTGCAGAACCCCCCGAATTCAATTGATCAAATCAACAAGTTTTTATTTCAATAGCTCCTTTTACTAATAACTACCATCATCATGTATCTTCTTTTACATTATGCACGCGAAAGGATCGAGCTCGACTAGTTCTAGTATACGAGTTTAGACGAAAACTACCCGAGCCCGAGCAACGTGACATCAGCTAAGTTTCTAATACAGTGACATTACCGTTAATTTAAAATTTACAATATTATTGAAACTAATATTAAAATTTAAATTTAAATTAATTTTTAATTTAACATTTAAATTAGATTTAAATTCACAACTTAAAAATAGTATTAATATCTACAATACTATTGAAACTAGTATTAATATTAACACTACTATTATCGGACCATATTTTGTTCGACTGGTAGTCCATCGGTTCGGAATGATGTAGTTCGGTACGGCCGGTTTGACCCATACCTGCAGAACCCCCCGAATTCAATTGATCAAATCAACAAGTTTTTATATCAATAGCTCCTTTTACTAATAACTACTATCATCATGTATCTTCTTTTACATTATGCACGCGAAAGGATCGAGCTCGACTAGTTCTAGTGTACGAGTTTAGAAGAACACTACCCGAGTCCGAGCAACGTGGTATCAGCTAAGTTTCTAATACAGTGACATTACAGTTAATTTAAAATTTACAATATTATTGAAACTAATATTAAAATTCAAATTTAAATTAATTTTTAATTTAACATTTAAATTAGATTTAAATTCACAACTTAAAAATAGTATTAATATCTACAATAGTATTGAAACTAGTATTAATATTAACATTACTGTTACCGGAACATATTCTGTTCGACTGGTAGCCCATCAGTTCGGGATGATATAGTTCGGTGTGGCCGGTTTGACCCATTCCTGCAGAATACCCCAAATTCAATTTATCAAATCAACAAGTTTTTATTTCAATAGCTCCTTTTACTAATAACTACCATCATCACGTATCTTCTTTTACATTACACACATGAAAGGATCGAGCTCGAGTAGTTATAGCGTACGAGTTTAAACGAACACAAACTAAGCCCGAGCAACGTGACATCAGCTAAGTTTCTAATACAGTGACATTACTATTAATTTAAAATTTACAACATTATTGAAACTAATATTAATAATAAAATTTAAATTAATTTTTGATTTAACATTTAAATTAAATTTAAATTCAAAACTTAAAAATCATATTAATATCTGCAATATTATTGAAACTAGTATTAATATTAACACTACTGTTACCACACCATATTCTGTTTGACTGGTAGCCCATCGGTTCGAAATGATATAGTTCGGTGCGACCGGTTTGACCCATACCTGCAGAACCTCCGAATTCAATTGATCAAATCAACAAATTTTTATTTCAATAGCTCCTTTTACTAACAACTACCATCATCACGTATCTTATTTTACATTACGCACGCGAAAGGATCGAGCTTGACTAGTTCTAGCGTACGAGTTTAGACGAACACTAACCGAGCCCGAGCTATGTGACATCAGCTAAGTTTCTAATACAGTGACATTACTGTTTATTTAAAATTTATAATATTATTGAAACTAATATTAATATTAAATTTAAATTAATTTTTGATTTAACATTCAAATTAGATTTAAATTTATAACATAAAAATAGTACTAATATCTACAATATTATTGGAACTAGTATTAATACTAACATTACTGTTACCGGACCATATTATGTTCGACTGGTAGCCCATCGGTTCGGAATGATATAGTTTGGTGCAGCCGGTTTAACCCATACCTGTAGAATCCCCCGAATTCATTTGATCAAATCAACACGATTTTATTTCAATATCTCCTTTTACTAATAACTACCATCATCACGTATCTTCTTTTACATTATGCATGTGAAAGGATCGAGCTCGACTAGTTCTAGCGTACGAGTTTAGACTAACACTAACCGAGCCCGAGCAATGTGATATCAGCTAAGTTTCTAATACAGTGACATTACTATTAATTTAAAATTTACAATATTATTGAAACTAATATTAATATTAAAATTTAAATTAAATTTTGATTTAACATTTAAATTAGATTTAAATTGACAATTTAAAAAATCATATTAATATCTGCAATATTATTGAAAGTAGTATTAATAATAATACTACTGTTACCGGACCATATTCTGTTCGACTTGTAGCCTATCGGTTCGGAATGATATAGTTCGGTGCGGTCGGTTTGACCTATACCTGCAAAACTCCCGAATTCAATTGATCAAATCAACAAGTTTTTATTTCAATAACTCCTTTTACTAATAACTACCATCATCATGCACCTTCTTTTATATTACGCATGCGAAAGGATCGAGCTCGACTAGTTCTAGTGTATGAGTTTAGACGAACACTAACCGAGCCCGAGCAACGTGACATCAGCTAAGTTTCTAATACAGTGACATTACTATTAATTTAAAATTAATAATATTATTGAAACTAATATTAATATTAAATTTAAATTAATTTTTGATTTAACATTTAAATTTTATTTAAATTCAAAACTTAAAAATAGTATTAATATCTACAATATTATTGGAACTAGTATTAATATTAACATTACTGTTACCAGACCATATTCTGTTTGACAGGTAGCCCATCAGTTCAGAATGATATAGTTCGATGTGGCCGGTTTGACCCATACCTACAGAATCCCCCGAATTCAATTGATTAAATCAACAAGTTTTTATTTCAATAGCTCCTTTTACTAATAACTACCATCATCACGTATCTTCTTTTATATTACGCACGCAAAAGGATCGAGCTCGACTAGTTCTAGCGTGCGAGTTTAGATGAACACTAACCGAGCCCGAGCAACGTGACATCAGCTAAGTTTCTAATACTGTGACATTACTGTTAATTTAAAATTTATAATATTATTGCAACTAATATTAATATTAAATTTAAATTAATTTTTGATTGAACATTTAAATTGAATTTAAATTCACAACTTAAAAACAGTTAAAGTTAAAATTCAATTTTTGATTTAGAATTTACAATACTATTAGAGCTAGTATTAATATTAACACTAGAACTTCCAAATAGTCTTTTCCTTGTTCGGTCACACTCCCCCCCCCACACAAGCGGGTTACACCCCCAAAAAGAGCGGGTTAAATAGCCTTTTCCAACAAGAAAAGAACCCATCCGACTGGAGAGAAGCAAAGGAGAGAAGAAGAAGAGTCGCAATGGAGAGGAGGAAGAGCGAGATCAACAGCAGCGGATGGGACGTCATCCCTACGGAGATTCTCTTGATGATACCGGTACTGTCGGGGATGCCGACGGACGAGGTCATGTGCAACGTGGCCCCAGTATGTCGTTCGTGGTGGAAGACGCTTAACGGTCCCTTGTAATATTGGTCCAACGTGGACTTGGAACAGTGGTGCCGGAGGCATCAAACCGCAAAGATTAGTTTGACTGTAAAGAAGCTCGTGGCTCGTAGTACGGGAATTCTACTGTCCTTCTCCGCGTACAAGCTCGACGAAGCCGCCTTCTCTTTTGCATGTTCAAGGCCTGTATAAAATTTTATTTTGTCTTATTCTAATACTTTATTTTTTCTATTACAAAATTTTACGTATACTTTGTTAATTTATATTGATGTTTTCCTTTTTTATAATACAGTGGGAAATTCTAAGGGTGCTGCTCAATCCGAAGTATGACGTGAGTGAAAAAACTTTCGTGAGAAACTTGGATTTTTTGCCGGTGCTGGAATAACTCGATATTAGCTACTGCCTCAATATCACGTCGACTGGAATATTTTCTGTCGGGAAGTATTGCCACCATCTGGTCAAGCTGAGAGAAACATGCCCCCTCCATATTTTATGGTCAGGAATGGATTCGTGCTGAACACGTTCAACGAGACGAAGGAAAAGGCCGTGGCCGATTCGATGTCATGTCTTGAGCACCTAGAGATGGGCTCAGGCATGTTCAAAGGAGACACGCTGCGATCTATCATATGTAACTGCAAAGGTCTTCGCATGCTCGACATACGTGGGTGCTTCAACGTGCACCTCAACAATGACCTTAGAAAAATTTGTGATTTAATATAGACGTTTAAACGACCCTTTGACGATGTCTTACCAGGGGAACGTGGATACGAGATGTATAGTGATTTAGGTCCCATCAATCAGGGCTGGGGTGAATGGTTGTTCTGACATTAGCATGCATGCATGCATTTTTTTGTATTTTTTATATTCATATGATATCAGTAATTTATCCTCAATGCAATGGTTATTAATGTTAAAGTAATTTATGCCACCTAAGATTCATAATACAAAATAAGACAATAGGGTTGGAGATGCTCTTAGTCTGGGTATCATCTGATCTATTGACATCCTCAATGCAAAATTATCAAAATTAATGTTCATAGACCATGTGAAGACAAATTTTGACGGTGCAAATAGCCCTGATACTTACTGTATCAGTGATTAACATTATGAGTTCACTGAACTCATTTGGAGTTCATTTCATTCATACAAAAGTAGTTTTGAAGTGGTTTTGTTCACCCACCAAAGTGGTTTTCACCTTTCATTTGACACGTGTCAAATTTGTACACGTGCCAAATTTTTAGTAGAGGGTGAACAAAACCCCTAGTATTTGTGGGTGAACAAAAATGAACTCTTAACATTAATACAACATCTCAGTGTTATCATATCCAAGAGATTTCGACGTTTTCCAACACAATGATGACATTTTACCTTGTTCAAGATTAATTTTGGTGGTTCAAATTCTACTTTTGCATAACCCTTTTAAATCTATTTATACAGCAAAACGACCAACCTATTCATCTTCAACAGCCTTCAAGACCAATTTATATAGATTCAAAACCAAACTAAATAGCCAAACTATTAGTTTAGATTAATCATACTCAGATTTCTTTGTGTATTAGAACAAATTAAATTTGATTATAATTAGAATTCTCTGAGTTAAATGCACGGAGAATGGACATTCTCCATGTTAGTAGAACGGAGAATGTCCATTCTCCGTTTTAGAAGCATGGAGAATGGCCATTACCCGTCCTAAATTGTTCCATACTAAGTTAAAAGCATATAATAAAACCCAAAAAATGATAACAATGGAAGAGTCACTGTAGGTCATTGAATATCCCCAACTTCCAATAAGAAATAAAAAGAGTTGGTTAGGAACGTGTATATATATACATGGGGGTCCCCATTCATTTGGGTAGGTTGCACATTTAACTTTGTTCCAAAAAAGCCTTTTGGTTGGGAACCAGGGCCAGAGTCTTCTTCCCATCGTCGTTGTCTAGCCTCTCCGCATGGAGCACCCTCTTCGCCGCCTCCGGCCCATGACTGGCTGGCAGAGGCTGTAGACTTCCTGACCTCCTGCGGGTTGACACAGGAGGTCATTGCTCGACCTCTTCATCCGGCACCCAACTTTGACCTGCTGCCGATCACTTCGGAGGAACGAGATTCTCTGGAGAAGAGGGAAGGGTTACGCCGACTGTGCCATAGTGCGGGTATGCGTACCCTGCAGGACTTTGCGGAGGTCCTTCGCGAGGCTAGCGAGGGGTCTACGTTGACCTCTTCTTTTTACTTTTTTATTTTTTACATTTTTTCTCTAGTCTTCTATCATGTCACGACCCGCACCCTAGAGTAAGGGCACGAGACGTGGGTACCTCCAGTCTACGCCACAGTGTCGGCAGTAGAACGCTGTCCTAGGTCAATCATTTAACAATATATAAGGTACTTGTACAGTATATACACTCCGAATGGAGGTGACATAGCAAATACAGTCTCAATCACATCTAAGGTAGAATACGATAAAAGATAGGTAGATAGATATGAACAAAAATGAAATCCAGAGAGATACAATCCAGATAAAAGTCTAAGTGTCTAAGATAATACGTATCCAGATAACATCTCAAAATCTCAATACAGTAATCCAGAATAATACAATGAAAAATATCCTAGTCTACGGAGTGTCATCCACTGCTAAGGGGTCCTGCTGCTGGTCTAGGTCACAACAGTCCTCTAGGGTAGTCCCCTAATAGGTGGGACAGAGCGCCTCAGCCTCGTCCTCTGTAATATTTTCAACAGGTCCAGTCAGGACAGGAGCGAGTACAGTACATCTCAACAAATTATAACAGGTTAGGAAATATAAACATGCTAGAGAGTAAGATACAAGAAACTGAAAGAACAACATGATGTAAAAAGACAGACTGTAAGTAAATAACTACTGTATATAAGAGAACTATCAGTGCTAGTGATTTAGAGTACAAGACGGTTATGTAAACGGCACGATATTGTACACGAGTAATCTACAGAGGTTGTACACGAGTAATCTACACGATTGAATACATAACCACTTCTACTCCCCCGCCCCAATCAATACAGAAGGATCTAGTCAAGTTATGTAATTTCACACGAAGTATAGTTGTACACGATGATCATGTGAGAACATAAGTATACACAATTTCACACGATTTGTACAAGAATAACACGAAGACAAGGAGTACACGATGCTCATAATAAAGTACACGAACATGAAATATCCGATGTATTCGCTATGGGGATAACATCGTACGACAAGATCCATATAGTATTAATCCGTGTTACCAACGTGTCAGCTTCAAGTAAAGTAATCAAAAGCAGAAAATATAATCCTAAACAAGATATGAAATGATCAGAGAATGTACTCGCCTGGTATCCTGAATATCTGAAAAGAATCTACTGTCCGAGGAGTGGTGTTTGTCTCCTATAGAACAGTACAAGTCACTACAAGTCTAAAATAATATAACAGACTGCTATAATGCATCTACATGATGTTTGGGGTCAATCTAGGCTAAAGTCAATCCTTGGTCAACTCTAGTCAACTATACTAGCCAAACTAGGTCAACTAGGTCAAGCCCAACCCAAACAAGTCTCACTAAGCCTAACCAGCCTATTCTAGCAAGCACACATCAAAACTAGGCTATACAAGCCAACAACACACATTCACTGGGCATTCATGCCATATACACAGGCTGTATCACATAGGGATACACCCCATAGGCTATGTGCCATGTATATAGGCTATATCACACATTTCACACACATAGTCTACTCTCACATATTTTACACACATATATATATACACTAAGTTAATATAATTTATCATTCACATATACATATAGGTCACATTATGCATATAGGCAAAATATATATTTGTATATACATAGAGTGATCTAGAGAGAGGATACATGGCATGTGGGTCTATATGTACAAGTACCTAGGGTTGAATTGTGTGTGTGTCCTGTGTACTAGTAAATAGGTGTCAAGTGGCAGGTTGGTTAGATGCTAGTGTGTGTGTGACTGGGAATCTGAAATCGGTGTTGAGTGATATGTGTCATGATAGTTAAGTGATAGGGTGTGTGTAGTGTAGGTACATGACAGTAGGTAGTTGTGTCAATGGTTAATAGGGAGCCTGTGTGTATGTAATCAGTGAGGGTGTAATGTAATATGAACTTTTCAGCAATCTCAGGAAAACTGGAATTATATCTCAGGAATATTAGTGTATAATCTCAGAATTTGGTTCTCAGGAAACCTGAGAACAATGACTGTTCATATAACCAGTCCAACCCAATTTCGAAATTCCCCATTTGTGTTAACAACAAACCAATCAAGAATCAACCTAACAATAAACTAAAATATGTGTGGGTGAATCTCAGGAATTTGGCAAAATGACATATGCATACATAAGTGTTTACAGGACATTAAGTAAATTGACAGTCTAATTAACAAGTTACACATCAATCCCTTTCCCATTTCGAATCCCAATTCTCAAATGCAAATCCTGAACCAACATTGCAGTAATCTATCACATGTGTAAGTGAATTAACATGGCAATTAAATAGGGAAAACAGTTTTGAAAACACATTAAGTTCAGAAATTTGAAAACAGGAATGCATGTATCAGCGAGAAATGGGGAAAACCTAATTCGAAATCGAAAACATGTTAATACTGTGAATTAATGGTTGGTAAACCATGTGTCAAGTGTGCACGTGTCATGGCACCCATTCGTGTCCAACTAAGTGGACACAAGCATGTCCAAGACACTCAAACACCACACGACACACTGTGCACAGACTGCATCGTGTACGCGTATCCAGCATACGACACAGGCCACGTGGTGACACGTGGCCGTGCACACACGTACGCCAGGGGTAGGGCTACCCCTTTGACACCCTGCACCGTGTCCTAGACACGTGTCATGGCGTGTCCAACCGCGTGTCAGTGGTAAAATTTGTGCGCGTACAGCAGCTCGCACGACAAGTACGGAAAGGAGAACTCCTCGTACACTCCACCATCTGCGCTCAGACTTTGAAAGACCATTGTCAATTTTTGCCCTGTCGTCCTCGCCAAAAATGGCGTGTCCACGTGTCCTGTGCAGTAATGAATTGACCCCGAGATGCAGGACACTGTGCACGGGCTGCTACGGGCATGTTCGTGTCCTCGTGTGGACACGATACGACACCAAATCTACTGGCCAAGGACACGAAACATTAAGCAAACCCTAGATCTAGGATTTCATTCAAAAACATTTGTAAAAACAGCAAATAGAAATGGTTTAGGCATTTCATCAAACACCTAGATCTACACAATGATACGTGTCCGATATGGACACGTAACTTAATGCAAACGACACCAAACTTCTACTGTAGCTAGGGGACAACTAGATCTAAGCTACCTTGCACCAAAAACAGGAATTAAATAGAATTTGAGAGTTTTACCTATGGATTACAAGGATCAAGAAAAAGTCCCAAATCAAACGGTTCCCGTTGCTAGCCAACTCCTCCCAATTGCTCTAAAACTGATATTGCTCCCCAAAATCAGCAAGGAGAGGTTGGTGAGAATCATATGCAAAATATTTGGGTCAAAAAGGATTAAAAATAAATTTTCTAGGAATTTAGGAAAGAGGGGATTTACCATTCCTTCAAAAACTTGGATGAACACAAAAGAGGCAAGAACAAGTCATTAGGACATTAAATAGGGGGTTTCCTCTTGTGGCCGGCCATGGGTTGTTTTGCTAGGGTTAGGATTTCATGTTATGGCCCATGGGCTTAAGTCATAAGTCATTTAATGAAAATCACAAGTCATTGCATTAAACCATAAGTCATGAATCAATTCACCTATTCTTAATCCTCCTATTTCAAAACTAGTTTCTAATAACTAAAAATATGTTAACTTAAGTTAGACTAGGGTCACCATTGCTAGGGTTAGCTTCTAGGCTAGTCTACTAAGTCTCAATAAGTCAAAGTCAAAGATAGGAATCACCAATTCAATAAATTAATAAAAATTCAAAAATTAACCAAATAACCAAAATACCCTCAAGCTAAAAAGTGGTAGTGACAAATCTACCCTCCTTAAAATAATTTCGTCCTCAAAATTAAATGGCAAAACTAAACTGATGAGCAGGATAGACAATCATACCTCAAGGTCCAAACAGGTATGGGTATCGCTCGCGCATCTCATCCTCCCGCTCCCAGGTAGACTCTCCTGGAGAATGATGCCTCCATGCGACACGAACCAAGGGTATCACCTGGTTTCTCAGTACCTTCTCTCGGCGATCCAGAATCTCCACAGGCTGCTCTGGATAACTGAGAGTAGGACCCACCTCAATCTCCGAATGATCAAGTACATAGCTAGGGTCAACCACGTACCGTCTCAACTGTGGTACGTGGAATACATTGTGGACACCCACTAGTACATGTGGCAAGTCTAGCCTGCAAGACACATCACCAACCTTTTCACTGATCACAAAAGGTCCGATAAAGTGCGGGCTAAGCTTTCTACCTCTACCAAAACATATGGTACCACGAGTCGGAGATATCCGCAGAAAAATCATGTCTCCAACCTAATCACAAGCAAGGTCTCAAGTTACTAAATAATCAAATATGATTAACCAAACAAAAGCAAATAACAACCTACTTCTAATCCTATCTCTAATCTGTACCTCAAACTCCAACGGCCTCCGGTGGTTATCGGTCCAGTGCCGATGTCTGTCCTGCGCCACGTAAAGTCTGTCCCTGATGAGCTTTACCTTTTCGGCTGCATCAACAATCATCTCAGTCCCAATAAAGCTCGCTCTCCAACATCATCCCAAGATAAGGGTGTACAACATCTACGCCCGTATAGAGCCTCGAAAGGTGACCTCTCTATGCTGGCCTAATAACTGTTGTTGTAAGGAAGCACCACCAAGTGTAGGTGTTCCTCCCAGGAACCTCTAAAATCCAAGAAGCATGTCCACAGTATGTCCTCGAGTGTCTGAATAGTCCTCTCTGACTGTCCTTCCGTCTGGGGTGGTATGCAGTACTAAACTTGAGCTGAGTGCCCAAACTAGTCTGCAAACTCCTCCAGAAATGGGAAGTAAAGCGACTATCCCGATCTGAGACAATACTGACCGGAACCCCATGAATCCTGACTATCTTCCGTATGTACATCTCTGTAAGCCTTTCTGTAGACGTATCCACCTTGAATGGAAAAAAGTGGGCCGATTTGGTCAACCTGTCAACGATGACCCAAATCGCGTCTTTTTCTCCTGGTGTACGTGGCAACCCAGATAAAAAATCTATCATAATATGCTCCCACTTCCACTCTAGAATAGACAATGGCTGCAATAATCCTCCTGGCTTCTGTCTCTCTGCCTTGACCTGCTGACAGACCAAGCATCTAGCTACGAAGCGAGCTACCTCCTGCTTTATCCCATACCACCAAACGTGCTCTCTCAGATCCCTATACATCTTGTTGGCACTAGGATGTACAGAGTACTGAGATCTGTAAGCCTCCTGCATGACCTGCTCCCTGAGCTCTCCACTAGGCACACATAGCCTGGAACCGTGCCTCAAAGTGCCATCCTCTGTAAGAGAAAACTCGCCATCCACAAGCCCTACTCGAACCTGCTCTCGGATACACCGCAGAGCAACATCCTCGAACTGTGTCGACTTGATCCTCTCCATCAAGTCCGACTGAATCTGGAGGCCCTATTTATGTATTTGAACTCCAAGCACAATCACCTCAATCCCTAGGCTCTCCAAGTCTGCAAGCAAGTGTCGATTCATAGTCAAACACATGGCTGTCGGATACCTACTCAAGGCATCGGTAACCACGTTGGCCTTTCCTGGGTGATACTGTAGTGAGATGTCGAAGTCCTTCATCAGCTCTAGCCACCTGTGCTGTCTCATGTTGTGCTTTTTTTGTGTAAACACATACTTCAAGCTCTTATGATCTGTGAAAATCTCCACCCTCTCTCCATATAAGTAGTACTTCTACAACTTCAGAGCAAAAATCACTACTGCCAACTCCAGGTCATGGGTAGGTCAGTTCTTCTCATGGGAACGTAACTGCCTGGAAGCATAGGCAATCACCTTCCCATGCTGCTGTAAGACACAATCCAACCCCTTCTCTGAAGCGTCACTATAGATAGTGAATCCTTCTGAACCTGAAGGCAAAGTCAGAATCGGAGCTGTCGTAAGCCGCTTCTTCAACTCATCAAAAGTAGCCTGACACTCCTCTGACCAAACAAACTCAGCATCCTTTCGGGTCAGCCTAGTTAACGGCTCTACAATCTGGAAGAAATCCTGCACGAACCTCCTGTAATATCCTGCCAGCCCAAAGAAGCTCCTGATCTCTGCTACTGAACTCGACGCAGACCAAGCCTCAACTGCTGTAATCTTCTTTGGGTCCACTAAGATACCATCTCCAGTAACCACATGACCCTAGAAGTCAACTTTGTCTAGGAAGAACTCGCACTTCGAGAGCTTGCCATACAGCCTCTCTCCCCGAAGTGTCTCCAGAACCACTCTCAAGTGCTCCTCGTGCTCCTCCTCGGTCTTTGAATACACCAGGATATTATCAATGAACACCACCACGAACTTGTCCAAGTACTGGTGGAACACCTTGTTCATCAAGTTCATAAATAATGTCGGTGCATTGGTCAGCCCAAACGGCATAACCAAGAACTCAAATTGTCCATACCGTGTCCTGAAAGAGGTCTTCGGAATATCCTCCCTCTTCACCTTCATCTGGTGATAACCTGACCTCAAATCAATCTTGGAGAACACCCGAGTTCCGCTCAATTGATCAAAGAGATCATCGATCCACGGTAGTGGGTATCTATTTTTGATCGTCAGGCTGTTGAGTGCCCTGTAGTCGATACACATCCGTACCGACCCATCCTTCTTGGTTACAAATAGTACCGGTGCACCCCAAGGTGAAGAACTCGATCGGATGAAGCCCTTGTCCTGCAGCTCATCCACCTGCTTCTTCAGCTCCACCAACTCATTGTTGTTCACTCGATAGACATGCTGAGAAATCGGCTCCGCGCCGGGAACCAAGTCTATCGAGAACTCATCATCCCTGTCTAGTGGAAGTCCTGGCAACTCCTCCGGAAAGACGTCCATGAACTCTGCAATCAAGGGGTGTGGAGCCACCTGCTCCTCAACTGAAGCTCCGCAGAAGACTCCGCTGTCCTACTTCGCCTGCCGTCGGGTGTACTCCAACTCTAGCTCTCTTGGCGCTCCAAACAGAACTCTACCCCCTCGGCAATCAATGCTGGCGTGATGTCTGCTCAACCAATCCATACCTAATACAATATCGTAGTTCGGTAGTGGCATGACGAGCAGACTCACCTCCAACACTCGACCTCCTAAAATAACGCTCCGCCCTCTGCAAACATCACTCATGAGGATGACACCACCCCCGATCGTGATCTTGCAGGTCCTAGGCAATGGTTCGGATACAAGGCTATGTCTAGTAGCATATGATACCGACACAAAACTGTGGGAAGCCCCGGAATCAAATAGAGCGAAAGTTGGAATGGATTCGAGAAGAACCGAACCTGCAATCAACTCCTCAACGGCCTTTGTATCCTCGATCGCCATGGCGAAAGCT
The DNA here is from genome assembly GCA_029216955.1 of Iris pallida. Classification (NCBI taxonomy): domain Eukaryota; kingdom Viridiplantae; phylum Streptophyta; class Magnoliopsida; order Asparagales; family Iridaceae; genus Iris; species Iris pallida. Next base: position 7,693,474 of record JANAVB010043820.1, on the reverse strand, counting down.
CGCCCCTACTGACCGCCCCGAGCCTGCTGCTGATGCTGGAGGAACCTCTGCTGCTGAGTCTGTAGTGGTCCCTTCTGCTGGCCTGTTGGAGCCTTGGCTCCTCCACCTCCTCCTGGTACTGGACGCATCGATGCTACTGGACAGTCTCTCATCTGATGGTCCGCCGATCCACACATCAGGCATCTTCCAAGCCTCTTCCTAGAGTAGTCCCACCTGTGCCCAGGCTTCTTGTAGAATGTACAACTTATAGCCTGCTGCCTCGGTGCCTGCTGCTGCTCCCTCGGCTGCTGATGCTGCACCTGCTAGAAAGGTGCCCGACCCTGCAGCTGAAACTGCTGCTGATATACTGGCCTCTGCGGCTGCTGGTGCTAAAAATGAGGCCTCTTGGCCTGGCCCTCGCTGCTGCTAGATCCCTGGAAGTCCCGACCTCTCTTCAGCTTTAACCCCAAGTCGTCCTCCGCTGCCATAGCTCCAGAAAAGATCTCCGCGAAGGTAGCATTCTGGTCACTCTTAGTCAGTGACCGAACCTCCCTAATCAAACCTCGACGGAACTTCCTTGCCTTTATTTTCTCAGTCAAATCATTAATGTACCGGGCCAACCGACAAAACTCTCCGGCGTACTCAGCAACTGTCTGGTTCCCCTGAACCAGACACTCAAACTGTGCCTCGATGCCTCCTAGGGCCACATCTGGGAAGAACTATTCCTTGAATAGCTCCTTGAACTGCACCCAAGTCTGGTCCTCAACTCCCACTCTGGGATTTGTCTTGTACCAAGTACGGGCTAAATCATGCATCTGACTGCCCGCCGCCTCGATATGGAGTCTGGCTGGTATCTCCGTCAGCCGAAAAATCTCCTCGTTATGCTAAATCTAATCGTTCGTATAGTGAATGCCCTCGGTGCCCAGGAACTGTCTAGGATGCATCTTCTGAATGTCCTAGATATCCTTCTCCCTCCGGCGAGGCTGCTGATGCGCCCACTTAGCATTCACCATCTCTACAGTAGTACAAACCAGCTGATGCACCTCGTCAATCCCCTGACAGAAATCGACAGTCTGCTGCTGCTGCTGGTGAGACTCCAGAATCCTCTCCACGAAGGAGAAGAGATGAGCAGCATCTACCATCCCCGTAGGTGGAGGCTGCTGTGGCGGAAGGATCTCAGGAAGCACCGGGCTCTGCCTCCTAGCTGGTGGAGGTGCTCCTCCAAAGGCTGGAGAAATACCCACTCCTGAGGGCTGCAGTAGGCTTGCGATACCGGGAGCTGGCTGCTGCTGCTGAGGACGAGAGGTGGCAGACCTCTCCTCAGCGTCCCCTGGTGGGGCAATACGATCTCGTCTCAACCATCCTAGAGACACAGATCAAACAAGAAACAATTACTGAGAATGAGTCAAAATATCAAATGAGGACAGTTAAAATTCAAAGGAAGACAATAAGCAGCAAAATGTAGATATACGGAATCTGATAAGGAGTTTTTCCTAGTGTGATTGAGTACCTTCAAAATATCATAAATCCTACTGCAGGCTGTAGTGATACTCTAGTTCGAATACCACTACATTTCTAAACTAGACCTGCATGGGCCACCACTAAAAACGTGTCACGACCCGCACCCTAGAGTAAGGGCACGAGACGTGAGTACATCCAGCCTACGTCGCAGTATCAGCGGTAGAACATTGTCCTAGGTCAATCATCTAATAATATATAAGGTACCTGTACAGTATATACACTCCGAATGGAGGTGACATAGCAAATACAGTCTCAATCACATCTAAGGTAGATTACGATAAAAGATAGGTAGATAGATAAGAACAGAAATTAAATCCACGGAGATACAATCGAGATAAAAGTCTAAGTGTCTAAGATAATACAAATCCAGATAATATCTCAAAATCTCAATACAGTAATCCAGAATAATACAATGAAAAACATCCTAGTCTAAGGGAGTGTCATCCACTGCCAAGGGGTCCTGCTATTGCTCTATGTCATAACAGTCCTCTAGGGTAGTCCCGTAATAGGTGGGACAGAATGCCTCAGCCTCATCCTCTGTAATATTTTCAACAGGTCCAGTCAGGACAGGAGTGAGTACAGTACATCTCAACAAATCATAACAGGTTAGAAAATATAAACATGCTAGAGAGTAAGATACAAGAAACTGAAAGAACAATATGATGTAAAATGAGAGACTGTAGGTAAATAGCTACTGTATATAAGAGAACTATCAGTGCTAGTGATTTAGAGTACAAGACGGTTATGTAAACGGCACGATGTTGTACACGAGTAATCTACAAGATTGAATACATAACCACTTCTACTCTTCCGCCCCAATCAATACACAAGGATCTAGTCAAGTTATGTTATTTCACACGAAGTATAGTTGTACACGATGATCATGTGAGCACATGAGTATATATAATTTCACACGAATAACACGAACACAAGAAGTACATGATGCTCATGATACAGTACATGAACATAAAATATCCGATGTATCCGATAAGGGAATAATATCGCACGACAAGATCCATATAGTACTAATCCGTGTTACTAATGTGTCAGCTCCAAGTAAAGTAATCTAAAGCAGGAAATATAATCCTAAACAAGATATAAAATGATCAGAGAATGTAATCGCCTGGTATCCTGAATATCTGAAGAGAATCTACTGTCTGAGGAGTGGTGTCTGTCTCCTATAGAACAGTACAAGTCACTACAAGTCTAAAATAATATAACAGACTGCTACAATACATCTACATGATGTTTGGGGTCAATCTAGGCTAAAGTCAACACTTGGTCAACTCTAGTCAACTATACTAGTCAAACTAGGTCAACTAGGTCAAGCCTAACCCAAACAAGTCTTACTAAGCCTAACCAGCCTATTCTAGCAAGCACACATCAAAACTAGGCTATACAAGCCAACAACACACTTTCACTGGGCATTCATGCCATATACACAGGCTGTATCACATAGGGATACACCCCATAGGCTATGTGCCATGTATATAGGCTATAGGCCATATAGGCTATATCAAATATTTCACACACATAGTCTACTCACCGGAGATTGTTCCGACAAAGAAGCTAGGATTTTAATGCAATCTAATATTTTGTTAACTCAATTTGGTTTCGGCTGCAAGTGACTAATTATTAACAAATCTTGTTACGTCAAATCCAAATATCTTTGAAGATATCCCCATCAATGACTTGTTACGTCATAGAATTGATTATGCTGCTAGCATCAAGTTTTGTCGTCAAATCCATATATCTATGACTAATTATTTTATGAATTTTTTAATTAACAATTTTAATTACAACAACCAGTATAAAAATAATAGGGATATTTAGACTTTGGGTCTCAAATAAGTTTCAAATTTTGTATTTGGGACTCTATATTATACATAATTAGTATTTGTGTCCGAAAAGTGTTACTAATATTTCAAAATTGTCACCAAAAGAGTCACTAATTATTTTTGTTACACTTTTGAGACCCAAACACTAATTATTTATTATATGGAGGCCTAAACACAAATTTTATAACTTATTTGACTGAAAATGAAAAAAAAAATATAAATGAAAAATCAATCGACTCATTCAAGTATATACAAAGTAAACTAGAGGACAACTTTGAGTGTCTTAATTTTACACTTTTCAAGTACATAGTCTTGTTAACAAGTCGTCAAATGTGCCTTAATTTCAAACATTCAGTCAAATATTCGAAAAATAGAAATATTGATATTAGAAACTTCACATTCTTAAATATATTGCCAAATTTTGTTAATTAAACATGTTTCCACCATGTTTTTTGTGCAAAAAATTTCAATATTTTATTCTGAACACGTTTAAAACTTCGCATGCTTAAAGTTTATGTAGTAATTTCACATGGATATAATAGTAATAAATTTAATTTTCAAAAATAGTTTTTCAAATTAGGGTCTCAGAATCCCAAAGGTTTCTACTTTCTAAGGTCATATAGTACCTGAAACTACTTCTACTATGGATGTTCTTATAAACTAAAAATTTGAAACGGTCGAATCTTCCCTCTTCTTCTCCCAAACCCTCTCTAAATCCTCCCCGAAACGACTACTTAAAATTATCAAAATACCGCCAAAAAAACAACGACCGTCTCCGAAGGAGAAGAATCCACAAAGAGATATGATACAGGCCCGAAAGGCAGAACTTGCAAGGACGGCGAAAGCCAAGATTATGGGCGCTAGGGCAGTAGCCGAAAGGGCAGAGGCAAAAGCGGTAGCGGCGGCGGCAGCCAAGCCACCTGCAAAAAAGCCTAAAAAACTCATTGCTCGGCAAAGGCCGAAAAGTCTATCTTCGATACAGAGTTGTCGGAAGAATCAACTTATGAAGATCGAAGGCATATTCAAGCGAAGGCTAGGGTGACAATGGATACAGAGTCATCAGCCTAATCTTAGGATTCTGAATCCTCATCAGAAGAGGAAGATGAAGAGGAAGAGTTATCATCAAATAAGTCCCAGGATAGAGAGGAGGTAAAAAAAATTCAGACTCTAAACCTAAAAGGACTTACAAAAAATATTTCAAAAAAGGCTGTTACGCCTTAAAGAGCAATTATGATGGATGATGTCGAAGACGAAGCCTTCCTGGATGTATTAAAATTCTATCAGTTAGAGAAACTGAACAAATCCTGTCTTGGAAAAATCTCCCAAACAATAGTAATAGAATTTTACTCAAATCTTTGGGCTGAAATTAAAGAAAAAAAGAGGATCAACAAATGGTATTTAAGAGAGGAAAACTAATTAGGGTAAATGCTGCTGTCATCAACGAATTTTATGGATTTGATCCAGTTCTTGAGTTTGATATGAAAGATATTGATAATGTTTCCATGAGGGATACAATTTATGAGATTACAGGTGTATCAGTGGGTGCCAAGACCCCTCAAAATGTATACAAAGATCAATTAAAAACTTTGTACAAATTGTTGTATGCCTACGTATCTCAAACACTCAACCCTACTGGACATGAGTTTTTCATCCATCCCGAGAGTAAAATTTTTTTATTATATGGAAAGAGAAAAAAGGATAGATATAGGTCCTTACATGTTCAGTAGAATAATGCATCCCGTGGGAAAACCAACTGCAAGGACAACTCTCCTTTTCGGAGGATTCGTATGCTCAATAGCTAGTAAAAATTATGTCCCAAGCTTATCAGGGGATGTCTATATTAAAAACAAAGGCCCCATGAGAAAACTAATCTTCATTCGAATGTTTAAAAAATGGGCAACAGCTGCAAGCAAACCATCAACAGCTGAAAAACCATCAACTTATGGAATCCCAAACATTAAAGACAGGATTGATGATCTATACAATTTTGTTGCTGTAAACTTTGAGAATGTCTTCAAAGAGATGAAGACTATATCCGACAACCAGAAATTGATTCTGGATAAGATTAACCAGATAGAGGTTGAATTTGCTGACCAAGAATAAGAATTACATTGCCTCGTGAAGAAGGTAAATGGGGCTAGCCCCAACTGATGCCAATTTGCATTTTTTTTTCCTCTTATTCTACTACTCTTGATGATTCCATAATCTAATATACACATTTATACTCTAATATGTGAAGGACACATATATAAACATTTATACTCTGTTACTAACTATTCTACCTATCCATGTTGTATTATTTTCTTATCTAACTTATAGGTTTGCTTGCTAGCTGTATATACTTGCTAATAGGACGATAGTAGTATCATTATTAAAAATGGAATTCAGGGAATCATTTGTATTTGAATTAAGGCTCCAATCCAGTTATTACTGTGTATATTGTATACACTTGTGAGCTTCAACTCAGCTTAACCGAATCTTCATCTCTGATGCTTAAGGATATATCAAAACTTCTTAGCCCCTATAATCTACACATTAAACACTCTAGGACAGAAGCACATGGTCTTGAAATAAAGCTACTATGGATATCCTTAATGCTCTGATACTCTGCTACTTGATGCTCTGATACTACAAATAATTTACACTAAAAGAAAATATTGTACTGATACTCTGCTACTTGATCATGCTCTGATACTACAAATAATTTACAATAAAAGTTATATTGCACTTATACCCTGCTACTTGATGCTCTGATGCTCTGATACTTTGCTTATTGATGCTCTGATACTCAGCTAAACCGAATAGTTAATATTACATTGATACGTCTGCTACTTGATACTATGATACTTGTATTGATACTGCCTAATTGCACCCATAAATGGTGATTTAGGACTGAACAGATGATGGTCCAATGCATGTACAGAGTGGAAATGCCTCAAGGCATGTAATGTATGTCTGATACTAGAGTTAGGACTAAGCTGGAATACTACCTCAGTCGGTGATATTTGGTATCATAAGCATGAGCACACTGTTATAATATAGGTTGTACTTAAGGGTAAGCCAGGCACTTAAACTTGCTTGGTATCTTGATACTAGAGGGAGTCCTTGAAAGTAACCTAACACTTGAGCTAAGTGGAGAGTGTACTCATTACTCAGTGATAGATACAAAATAGGGTCCCATCATAGAACCCGCAGTGTGCACATTGATACTCTAATGTCAGAACCTGCAGTGTGTACATTGACACTCTAATGCTAGCCCTCCCTTTGATACTTCTATTTTTGTTTCTGGATGTCATTTATGCATATACAGTGAGTCCATACTGACTATAATTTCTTATTCCGTCCCTCAAGGTGTAGGTGAAGGATATTTTGAGGAAGAAGAAGAAGAAGAAGAAGAAGAAGAAGAAGAAGAAGAAGAAGAAGATGGAGATGGAGATGAAAATTCATCTTTTGAGTTTTGAAACCTTTATTTCAATATGGAAGTAATGATTGAATTGTAATATGGTTCTGAGTATTTGTTGGTCTTGGGGGTCAAACTAAATTTTATGTTTGAAATATTGTAAGACTAAACTTTTCACTTGTACCAAGCACCGTTGCGGTGCATGGTTCATAATTTGTTTAGAAAATGTAATATGGTCTTGAATTTAGAGTAGGCATGATATTTGTTTGGATTATTATATTGTGAATTATGCAGGTTCTATGCTGAATTACTAATGTGGATTGGGCAGATTACTATAACGTGGATTATACAGTTTATTGGACTTGGAATGAAGTATACTTAATTTGATTATGATTTGTTTGGTTGAAGCGTTTATTTGATTTGTTGTTGGCCTTCACAAATGATTTTAATCTTTTGATGTATTCTTTTGATTTTCAGATGCCCTTCACAGATTTTATGAGTCATGGGTGCATTGCTAGGGTTTGCAGATAACCTCATTACGGATGCATTCCTGGGATCACTAAAACTTTATTTGATTGGAATGTGTTTTGCTTTTTGTAAATAATCAGTACATCGATGCCATCATTATAAATTCGATGCCATTGTAATGCATAATATAATCCTGCATGTTCATCATTTGTTATTGCTGAAGCAAAGTATGTAATATAAGAAAATTTCTCTTGGATAGTAGGTTAATTATATTCAAACACTCGCAAGCAATTTTGTGCAGCCATACAGTGGAAGTCTGATAAAATGATATTCAAATTTTCTTTCAACATGCTTTAATATTAAATAAATATACTTTGGTAAATGTTATTTAAAATACTATAAATATTTGGTAAAAAATGAATGAGATACTTGAACATTCCCCATCCAAAATGTGCCATACTTTGTTTAAAGCATAGAGAGTGGCCATTTTCCGTGTTAAAAGCAAGGAGAAGGGCCATTCTCCGTGGTCATTCTCCGTGTTAAAAGAACGGAGAATGGCCATTCTCCGTGTTAAAAGCAAGGAGAATGGTCATTCTTCGTCCAAAATGTACCATACTTTGTTAACGTAAAAATTCGAATATACTTTGGTAAATGATATTTTTTTAAAATACTGTAAATATTAGAAAGATGGTTAATATGACAAAATGTCACAATACAAAAAAAAATATTCTCTTCGAAAATGTTAACATTAGAAAAGTAAAAAATATTTCGTCCGATCAATACAATTTTTTTTAAAATATGTGAGAAGATGATCCGTCCGACCTCAGAAGTAGGTTTCCTCAGTTCACCACCACCACTATGGCATGTAGCTTTATTATCAAAATATTAAATTATTAGATGAAAAATAAAATTCCTGACAATAGCATGGATAGTAATATTTACTAAGCTGGGAGCCTGCAGGAGCGGTGTCGTTGGTACTTCTTCTTGTTCGAGGAGGTCTCGACGATGTCCGACGCGAACCGGACCGATTCTTTTCGGCGCCATCGGTACTCTTCGTTGTTCTAGGAAGGCTCGACGACGTTCGATGCGATTCGGACCGATTCTTATTTCCTTCTTCATCTCCGTTTCTCCTTCCACCACCACCACCACCACCACCACCACTACCACGGCCTGTAACCAAAAAAATACAAAATTTATACGTTGATGCACAAAATACTAAATTGGATGGACGAAAGATAGAGTAAATATGAGTTAATTTAGGGGTGTTTATTAAAAAAATTAAAGTAAAGAATGACCTGCTAAAGCAAGTTACCAAGAGGTCAAAACTCAAAATTAGCATTAAATGATGTTTCTACTCTATTATTCAATCTGAACCATTAGATCAACATCCAATGGTCCAGATTTGGGATGTATCGATACATCCTTTTCCAAGAAATGTATGGTAGAACCCCCCGTCTCTTTCACCATAAATAATCTTTGCAACCGCGGCGTTAAAGGAAAGTAGTGCATTGAATCGGTCAGTCTTCTTGTACCGGTAGACCTTCCTGTACTAGTTGTCTTATAGCAATTAGCACCACAAAATCTGCACACATCTGCGTCCTTATCGTCTTTGTAGTACAGCATGCACCCATTGCGACAAGAATCAATTTTTTCGTATCCCATCCAGAGCGATCTCACCATCCTCTTAGACCGATAGAAGTCTTTAGGTAACTTAGCACCCGCCGGCAAGATCTCTATAATCAACTCCAACACTCGATTGTAGCATTCTTGCAATATGTTAAAATCTGATTTAATGCACAACAGTCTTGTAACCACCTCCAACGGTGAATGATCCTCACAACCAGGATACAATGGAGTCCTTGCATTCTCCAGCAACTCCATGAACTTTGTAGCATCGACATTCGGTGCCTCCTCAGCTGTATTATGAACAAAACTAGGCCCCACAGTGTCGAAAACTATGTTCACGCACCCGTCGTCGTATGCATGATTATCTGAAACAACATTAGGTCCCGCATGCATATACGGCTCAACATAAGGCTCCGGCTCTGATGCTAAAGACACAAGTTCTCCGTGTGCGGTCCACTGACAGTAATTAGGCGTGAAACCCCTCGAGTACAAATGATTATTTCACGTTATGATATTTCACACACGGACACTTAATTTTGGTGCCGTCCATGTACTGAGGGAACGCCTTAGCAAACTGCAGGAACTGCTCTACTCCCGCTATGTATTCATCCTACACATGTTTGCCATTAATTGTGAAATTACAGAACAATTTATATAGGAGGACTAAACTTAAACACACAACACAAACTCGCTCGTACAAAGAAAGAGTAGGGACGAAAACCTAGGTACAGCAATCTAAGTACAATTGTTTAGTTTTTCTGGGGGTGACGGTAGAGGCTCGAAAAAGCGACGGCAGGTCTGCCTTACTCCTTGGACGATCGGATGTAGCCTTGGCTCTGGTGAAGAAATGCTCTTGGACGTGTGGGAAGACTCCTCTGCGCCTTCGGTTGCTGGATCTCTGGATGTCTCTGTAGTGCTCTCTCTTTTTTTTTCTGCTCTCTTTTCTCTTTTCTCCTCCTCTCGCTGCTTTTTTAATAAGAGAATGTCCTCTCCCGCAAAGGAATGGCACCTTGCTATTTATAGGAGTGGGGTCATCATTAGGGTTTGTAAATGATTGCCTCCTTCAGAAGTTTGCGGTTAAGGATCACTTAATCTGGGCCGTTCATCTTGAATATGATAAATTTGAGCAATTAATGTGATTGCATCAAATCTCTGTAGGCAATAAATGTTGATTGCCATGAATATTCGTGATTTATGATAGCTTGCCACGTGTCCAATTTGCTTGATTTGATTTGATCTGGACAATTATGACGATCGCAACAAATCTGATTTTGTTAGGATTTGTAAGCACCCATAATTCTAGAGAAGATAGGACTGCCACGTGTCTCAATTGCAGCAAAAAGCGACACATGTCTCAACTGGACCGTCCTGGCCGAGTCGCATATGGGGGGTCCTCTCAGCCGCATGCAGCCACATGAGGATGGGCAGCCGCATGCAGATGGGCAGCCACATGGAGTGGCCTCGGGACTTGGTAGATTTTGTCAGCTGTAAGGAGATTTTCTTCTCTTTTCTAGGATCATGCCATCATGTAGAGTCATTATTACGTCCCTATGTCAGAGCTGTTATGGCTGTTATATGTCAGAGCAGCCGTTAGGGCATTAAATGCAGCTGAATGTAGGAAAGAACTGCTGAAGGCCACTGAGCCGCATGGACTCCTCAGCCGTATAGACTTCTAAGCCGCATGGGAATCCTGAGCCGCATGGGAATCCTTCTATCGGAGCCGTATAGACCTTTTTTTATTCTTTTTCATGCTTCTACAAGACTCCCTTCAAAGTTTTTAATTTGCAAAATTGAAATACTTTGAATAAGAAGCATGGCCATGTAAAAACTCTTCGGGCCGCATAGGATGTTCTGGCCGCATGGATGTCTCAGCCGCACTGCCTCCTCAGCCGCATGGCCATCTGAGCCGCATGGACTTTCCAGCCGCATGGGCTGCTTGGCCACATAGGCTCCTTGCCACGTCTTCAGGCCACGTGTGCAAATCTTTGCATTGATTGCCTTTGATTTGCTGTCAGATTTAAACCCGCTTTTTTGGGTAGGATCCCAAGAGTTTAGCCTTAAATAGTCAGATCGCTTTGATAACCGAAGGGTCGGTTACACAGCACATGGATCGATGCGTTGGTCTACGGGCTCCGCCTATAAATAGAAGCGTGTTTGGGACGAAGAGACTTCTTTATTCTCTCTCTGTCTTCGATTCTTCTTGCCCTAGCTTTTCTTATCTTCGTCTTCCTCCTCTGATCATCAGATAGCAATGGCTCCCAAGTCCTCCAAGGTTGCGGCGAAGACTGCGGCGAAGGGAAAGGAAGTGGCCTCCACGTCGGCTGCGGCGCCTAGGGTTCATACCGGCGCTCACCCTGTCATTAAGGGTAAGGTCTTGGGAAGATCATCTACTTCGAACCCCTAATAAAGACGGCTCTGTTGCATGCTTTATGCACAAGCCTTTAATGCGTCTTTTTCCGAACTGTTCAAGCTGTATGGGCTGCATGTGCATCCCACGTTCGAGCTGCGTGGGGGTATATCCCATGTCCGAGCCGTATAGGATTTGTCTAGACGCTTCACAAGCTGGACCGCATGATGACCCTTCGAACAAAGCCGCATGAGTCTCCCCATTTAAACGGGACCGCATAAGCTCGTCTGGATTGGGCCGTATGAGGCTCCAACCATCTCCTAACTTTGTTTCTTTTTATCTTTGATTCTTGCAGAAACCCTGCCGAAGGCTGAGATCATTGTGAAGGAAGAGCTGCCGCCCTCTTTCAAACAAGAGTCATCGCTTGTTAAGGAGGAGGTAATACCAAAAACGGAGGAACAGAAAGGAGAGCTGGCGCCCATTACTGTAAAGGAGGAGCCCCAGTCTGACGACGGTAGTACTGGGAGTTCTGACCTTCCTACTTCGGATGAGAATTTTGCTCAAGTACATCCTTCATATGCAAAATGGTTGAGGATTTGGTATATGCGCCCCCGCAACTAGGACTCGTGGGCTCTCACAAACATCCATCTTTTGTCTTGACATTTTTATCTGTTTTTAGCTGCAGTTTGTGTTTTGCTTCTTTTTTGGACATCAATGTAATCTTTTTTCCTTCTCGTCTGAATAAAATAATAGAAAACTTTTCTGGCTTGCTCATGAGATGTAGTCATGTGATTGTAACTGATTTTGAACAGAAATCATTCACTCTGTTCTTTGTTTGTAGTAGTTGCCCTAATGGGATACTTTTATGGACCCATTATCCTTGGCGTACCCTGGTTACGGATACGGATAATAAGTTGGGAGAGATCCAACATACTTACTCAGAGGTAATGACGACATGGTAAATATGAGAGTTTTTTACCGCGGAATCTTCCTACTCAGAGGTAATGAGGACATGGCAGGAGTAGACTCAGCGGAGGATATTGTGGTCAACAGAGGACATTTGTGGACCTATTATCCTTGGCGTACCCTAGGGTTTATTTTTTTTGGTACAGATAATAAGTCGAAAGGGAACCAGCATACTTACTCAGAGGTAATAAGGACATGGCAAGCATGAAGGTTTCTTCGATGGAGCCTTCCCACTCAGAGGTAATGAGGACATGGCAGGAGTGGGCTCTATGAAGGGGTACACAGAACGACTCAGAGGTAATGAGGACATGGAAGTTCTATGTAGAGGGGTGATTTATTTTTGGCGGAAGTGAAACGACTCAGAGGTAACATCGACGTGGTCGTTTTGAGAATTTTGTGGATCTGTTACCCTTTTTGTGCACTGAGAGTACGGATAGTGGATCATGAGAAAGGAGCTCTTTCAGAAGAATAAGTTCAGAGGTATGGTTATACATGACTTATTACCTAAAAGAGTGACCGGAATGTAAGTTCAGAGGTACCTGCGGGTACATAACTCAGCAATCTGGGATATTTGGAGGAAGAATGTGAGTTCAACGGTACCGGCGGGTACATAACTCAGCAATCTGGAATTTTGTGAATGTGAGTTCAGTGGTACCGACGGGTACATAACTCAATAATCTGGAATTTGAAGAATATGAGTTCAACGGTACCGGTGGGTACATAACTCAATAATCTGGTGTTTGGAGAATGTGAGTTCAGCGGTACCGACGGGTACATAACTCAATAATCTGGTGTTTGGAGAATGTGAGTTCAGCGATACCGGCGGGTACATTACTCAATAATCTGGTGTTTGGAGAATATGAGTTCAGCGGTACCGGCGGGTACATAACTCAATAATCTGGGATTTGGAGAATGTCGTTTAGACATAATATTTTTTTAGGAACTTGTCGTTGACGGGCAACATGAGCAAGTCTCCGTTTTGCTTTGCGAGGCGGTAAGCACCGTTGGAGAATACAGCCTCAATGATAAATGACCCTTCCCACTTTGGCTGGAATTTGTCGGTGGTTTTGTGAGTCATAACCATCGCCTCCGAACTGCCAGAACGAGATCGCCTACTTGGAATGTTCTGATTTTGACCTTCTTATTAAAGGCTCCGGAAATGCGTGCTTGGTATAGCACGATCCGCTGCTGAGCCAAGAGACGCTTTTTATCTAAGGCCTCCAACTCTTGTAGCCGGCGACGGTAGTTATCGTCCGTCGTCAACTGGTAAGTGAGAGCGACGCGAAGCGAGGGTATTTGAGTCAACAATGGGAGAACTACCTCACTCCCGTACACCAGAAAGAATGGTGTATTTCCAGTAGCCGTTCGGACTGTAGTACGATACGCCCATAAGCATTCACTAAACATTTCGTTCCATCCATGTTTATTGGATGATACGAACTTCTTGAGAAGTTTGATAATTGTTTTATCGAATGCTTCTGCCAACCCATTCTCTGCCGGATTGTATGGCATCGCAGCAATATTCTGAATTCGGTGTTTGTCGCAGAATCGATAGAAGGCGTGGCTTACAAACTGCGGACCATTATCGTGGATGATCCTTCGAGGCAGTCCAAAGCGATAGATGACGTAATGCTTAAGAAAACTGATCACGTTTGAAGTCTTCACTTCTGCAAGCAGAACAGTTTCCGCCCGTTTGGAGAAGTAATCTGTGATTGCGAGTATGAAACGATGTCCTCGGGAAGAAGGTGGAGTGATTGGACCGATGATATCCATTCTCCATGCTTCGAATGGCCAGGATGCCCCTGTCGGATGTAGAAATTCGGATGGCTGGTGGATGAAGTCCGCGTGGACTTGGCAGGCTTTGTACTTTCTTGCATAGTCTATCGCATCTGTTACCATCGTGGGCCAGTAGTAGCCCATTCGGCGAAGACGGTCTTATAATTTTGGGCCAGGGTGGTGGGCCCCGCAGACACCATCATGAGCTTCACGTACGGCTTCTTTGGCTTCTGCATTTGACAGACATCGAAGCAGTAATCCATCGTAGGATCGGCGATACACCATTTTTGTCTCTGTATCGTAGAAGAATCTGAGAGAACGCCTTATGATAGAGGTGGCTTCCTTCGGATTATCCGGCAGATTGTCGTAGACTACGAAGTCAATGAATGGTTGTCAGTCTGGTACTTCGTCGATCGTCTGAGCGGAATAACTCGCCACGAATTGAACGTTGTTCTTGGGACAGACCAGTTCATGGCCTATCACGTCCACCACATGATAAATATTATTTGGCATTGCTAGGGAAGCGGCAAGGCCTGCTAGGGCATCGACCTTGATATTTTGGAGTCTGGGGACGTGTTCGATGAAGAACCCTTCAAATGACGAGATGATGTTGATCGCTGTTTGGTGATAGGGGATCATATCTTTCTGGCGGACTTCGTACGAATCCCAGGATCTGATTGACGATTAACTGTGAATCACTGTATGCTTCAAGATATTCTACCCCCAGCTCTCTTGCAAGTTGGAGGCCAATGACTAAAGCGTTGTACTCAGCCACATTGTTAGAGCAGGGCTCTGTGAGGGAGTAAGCGTGATTGATCACAAGTCCGGAAGGAGAAACCAGCACCACCTCGACTCCGACTAACGATGTTGCCCTTGGGTCCGGTCCTTGAAGCACCGTCGAAGAACATTCGCCATATATCATCAGTGAGAGGCCGCATGCGAGTCGGCGGTCTCATCTGGGATTTCTTCATATATTTTGGTCGACTCCGAGCCTGGGTGGGTTGCTAAAAAGTCTGCCAGAGCTTAACCTTTAATAATCTTTTGCGGGACGAAGATCATATGGTAGGAGGACAGTAATATTGCCCATGTAGCGAGGCGAGAGCTGAGTGCCCCTGGTTTCGTCATGAGGACTCTGAGGGGGTTGACTCGTGATATCACATATATGGTTTGCCCCGTGACATAGTGTCACATCTTCTGAATGGCGAATACCAGGGCCAGGCATTCCTTCTCCACGGCTAGTATATCGGTGTTCGGCCCCATCATCATTCGGTTGAGGTAATATATAGCCTGCTCATGGCCTGCATCAGTTGTTTTGTGCTAGCAGAGCGCCGAGGGAATGCTCCATTGCTCGTACATAGAGCAGGAATGGTTTTCCAGCAACCGGGGCTACCAGGACTGGAGGATTCGACAAGTATTCTTTGATACTGTCGAAGGCACAGTTGGCATTCTTCATCCCATACGAATGAGACACCTTTCCTCATGTGGTGGGTGAATGGTTGACATCGCCCGGAGAGGTTAGAAATGAACCTCCTGATGCAAGCTAATCTTCCTTGAAGGCATCGGAGTTCTCGAAGATTTCTCGGAGGACTCATCTCCATGATTGCCTTCGTCTTCTCAGGGTCTACGTGGATACCCTGGGAGGTGATGATGAAACCCAGGAATTTTCTACTGGATACACCCAAGAAGGATTTGGTAGGATTCATTTTTAAGTTGTGCGTTCGTATGAGGTCGAATACCGTCCTCAGATCCTGCAGATGGTCTCCCTTATAGAGACTCTTGACGACGATGTAATCAACATAGCACTCCACGGTCTTGCGCAAGTGGTCCCTGAAGATGATACTCATGGCTCTTTGATAGGTGGCGCCAGCGTTCTTTAAACCGAAAGGTATGACTGTGTAGCAGTATGTGCCGATTGGTGTTCGGAATGTTGTATGCTTTTCGTCGTCGGGGGACATCTTGATTTGGTTATACCCCGAGAAGCCATCCATGAACGACACACGTTGGAAGCCGCAGGTGTTGTCAATCATGATGTCTGTGATAGGGAGGGGAAACTCGTCTTTGGGACATACCTCGTTCAGATTGCGGAAGTCGATGCAGACTCAAATCTTTCCATTCTTCTTGAGGACCGGTACTATGTTGGCGACCCAGTCCGAATGTTGTTCCTCGCAAATGAAGCCGCTGGCTATCAGTTTGTTGACTTCGGCTTCGATCGTATCCATGATACCTGTGCGGAAGCGTCGTTGCTGTTGTTTGACTGGCTTTGCATCTGGCCGAATGTTGAGCTTATGAAGAGCAACATCGGGGTTTAGTCCTGGCATGTCTTCATAGCTCCAGGCGAATACATCAATATATTCTTTGACAAGTTCCAGTAGTGATTCTCGCTCTTTATCAGTCAGATTCTTGCTGACGAAGATAGGTTTTGGGGAGGATTCATCACCGAGATCAACTTGTACAACCTCATCCTCGGTGGGAGGCTCTCTTTGTTCGAACCGCTTCTTCTACTATGTATCTAGTTGTTGTGCCCATGGCTCTAGCTCAAGAAGTTCGGGAATGTCTTCGTCTTCTTCGTAGGCATCGGCAAGTGCCTATATTGACGGACCAGACTTGCCTGAGCATGTCCCCGATGATGATATCCGAATCGAAAGTGGGTGATCCGGCTGAGTGTGAGTGCCAGTCGCATTCTTCGTCTGAGCTTTAGGGTGTTGTCACGGGTGTGACATAACCTAGCCCACGTCTGGTCTTGTTATAGTAATCTCGGAGCTTCCCAGCCGGGATCGGCGATTGTAAGGGTAACCTCCAGTTCCGTAGTTCAAGCCTGGTGTAGTTCCCAGATCATATCCTTGTTTTTGCATAAGGTACTTAGATTGGGAACTATACAGATAAAGGGGCAATCTTCCGGTGTCGGGTTCGAGCTCAACTTCTTCCATCTTGAAGGGCTGTGGATTATTCTTCCGACCAAACATGATTGGATGGTCCCCTCCCTCGATTATACGGTAGGCGTCTTCTACGGGAGTAAGTTGATTGGTGGTGTAAACATTTGTCACCTGTGTGTGTAGGTGAGTGCCTATATCGTGTTCCATAGCATACATTGTACAGAGCTTATTAAGATCGATGTAGTTCAAAGATAGCCCTTTATTGATGAAGTAAGGTATCTTTTCTAACGGGATTACATCATCTACGAATGGAACACCAGTATGAGCAGCCACATACTTGGCTAGTTCTGGTTCTTCTTCGGCTACCCCTGTATAAATGAAGACTGAGAGGATGACTTGGGCAACCTGATCATCAGGGGTTCTGCCGGTAGAGCAGAACGTGGAGTCATTGGCAAACTAGCGACCCCCAGTTTGGTACTCGATGCTGGGCGGGGAGTTGTTGGCTCGCTAGAAGCCCCAGATTTTGTATCGGGCTGACGATTCTTTTTAGGAAGACGTATCGTCATTGGCTTGTCGGAGGGATTGAGCTTCTCCGTTTGTGGCTGGCAGACTCTAGGCAGTCTGATTGTCAGTGGCTCTGTTGTGGGTCTTAGGCGCTTGGCCGGACCTTGGCAGCCGGATTATCATTTGCCCCTCTTGTGCCGAGAGGCTGATTGCATCCTTACTTAGAGTAGCCGTAAGGGGTGCAGTTCTGCCAGGTTTGCGAGCTTGGAGGTGGATCGTCAGAGGTTCTTCTGATCATGTGGCTGTCTCAGTTCGAGCTTGCGCATCTCCTTCGCCAAGGTGCCTCTTCAACTTTTCGTATAAGCAGGAGTCTGAGTAGTAGGATTCGACCCCTTTAAAGGGATCGATGTCGGCAAATTCTGTCCTTACGAAGCCGTATTTGTCGACATACTTGAAGCACTGGTACATCGTGGACGGCATGATCATGTAATCGTGTATCCAAAGGCGCCCCAGGAGAATATGATAGGAAGTGTTCGCATCTATGACGTAACAGGTCACTTCTGACTGAAGATCGCCAATTTGGCACTTCAAGCGAATCTTCCCAATCAGGTAGCTGATGCCCGAATTAAAACCGTTGATGGCGGTGCTTGTAGGTGTCAAGCGATGCATAGGGATGCGGAGATGATGTAACAGACCCTTCGGGATGATGCTTATGGAAGAACCAGGATCAATGTGCATCCGATCCACCTTTACGTCACCGATGTACCCAGTGTAGTATAACGGACGATCATGCAGATTGGTTTTGATGAGCATATCCTGTGGAGTGAAGACAATGTTGGGCATTGCTCCTGTGCAAGCGCTGTCTTGGAGATTTGCAGTGGGCTCTCTCCCGTGAGGTTGACCTGAGCCAGATATGCGTCGGCATTCTGGAGTGCATCACTCAAAGCCGCACGAACATCCTTGGAGAGTCTCAGGAGCTCGTATAATGACAATTTGGCCGATGTGTTCGCTAATTGTGCTAGGATGTCAAAGTTGTAGGGCCTCTCTAGCCCTTGAGATGCCTCTTTTCGGAGGGATTTGTCAAAGCGAGTCTCCTTCGGCCTAGGCTTGTCGGTCATCGGAGGTTGAGAAGGTCCCGGAGCGTCAGCAGTAGTCGGTTGATATTCTTCAGCCGAGTTATCTGGTGTAGGCTAGGATTGAGCACCAGACCGAGTGACGACAGCTACAGCTTCCTCGACATCCACCGAGATTATGTGGCAGGATCTGACTTTTCTATTCTTTTTTTTGCCAATAGAGGGTGGTGTGGGCTGAGTCACTTCAGATACCAAGTCTGGATGGACCCACATGACCTCCTCTCGTGATGTGATAAGGGGCACTAGACCAGCCGTCTGATCTTGAGAAGGTAGAAGATTAGCAATCTCCATTGTCGCCCGAGGGATGGGTATCACGCCGTCATGAGCCTCTGTTGGAAGGAAGCTGCCGAATTGTACTGACACCATATTGGCTGCCACGGTCACCTCTTCGAAATCAATGGCCAGAGCGTTCGAATCGATGAGATGTTGGATGTATCGCTTTAGTTGGTAACAGTCGTGTGTAGCATGGTAGACGTAGCGATGGTAATGGCAGTACTTCGGGCTCTCCATTTCTGTCGGCCGAGGTTCCTGTCTTGGTGGAGGGAGCTGAATTCTATCTTCTTGTATGAGCATGTCCAAGATGGGCTTGACATGGCCGTCTTCGAAGGAGTAGGTCATTTGCGGCCATTGCTTGTCTGCCGATTTTGACTCAGGCTTCTGGGCTGTGTCGGCCACCATAGCCTGCTTGTCCTTGTTGTCTTGATTGTTGGAGGCGTTACTACCATTGTTGTTGTTGGTATTAGGGCGCTTGCCCTTGTCCTCTCCCTCCGAGATGTGCAATCCCAGTTGGCGAGCCTTCTTCAACCTGTCTCTGGCACTAGTGGCACTGATGATAAACGTCTTCCAGTCCTTAAATTGACTTTTGCCCATCCAGAGGCTGATTGTTGGGAGCAGTCTCTTTTGGCAAATTTTAATTAAGGAGGAATCCGGACTACCAGACGGCAACTTCAGTACGGTTTGGCAAAACTGCTCAATATAGTTCCTTGTCAGCTCCTTCTCCCCTTGAACGACGTCCATAAGGGTAGACATTGTGGCGTCCTGTCCTACTTCGTAGAATCTCTCCAAGAACATGCGCTTGAAGCTGGCGAAGGAGTGGATGCAGTTGTCTGGCAGGTTACGGTACCTTTCGAAGGCGATCCCTTCCAATGCCCCGATGAATAATCGTGTAAAGATGGCATCGTCATGGGGCAGATGGTCGGTTGTGACTTCAAAGTAGGTGATGTACCGGCTTGCAGATGTCTTTCCATCATATGGATTGATGTGGAATGGTTTATACTTTGGTAGGAAGGAAATATCTCTCCACGCAGCGGGATACGGTTGTCGTATCCTGAGGTCTTGGCAGTTTTCTCGGGCATGGAACATGGCCCGGAGCTCCTGGACCTCTCTTTTTGCCTTCCTGGTCTCGTCTGCGGCGGTAGGAGCCGTCATTTCAGGAGGATTATTGCCCAAATTTGGTGCCGCTGAGTTCGAGTCCGTATTGACCGCGGGACCCAAGTTTGTTTGGCCAAGCGTCCCTCCTTACAGAGTAGGGAGGGCTGCCTTGATCTTGTCCACCAATTTGACCAATGTGCACAGTATGGCCTTCAGAGTGTCGATGTGTTGGCGATCACTGGGACCATCTTGTTCGTCGTTTGTCATGAACGCCGTCCTCACACGAGTAGAAGTGGAAGGGACGGTGGATGACGTGCCCTCCGAATTATACCCCTGTATCGAGAAGTCATCGGGGTATGTGGGGATATTTTCCTCTGGTTCGGACTCAGAAGGAATAGTACCCCCAGCTTCAGAGTTTGCTTCATCTTGAGAGTCGTGGATGTCCTCGGGGACGTCGGCACCTGCTGTATTTGATGGGAGAGTTGTTTTCCCGGGCTCGTCTCCTTGGAACATCGGATTATCGTGGATGTTCGGAGGAGTGCTACCCCTAGTTCCAGCAACCCCCAGTAATGTGGATGATGAATCTCCCACTGTAGCAGATTTCGTCTTTGAACGGGTACCTTAGAAAACTCCGGTGGTGGACAACCATTTAGACGACAGTTTTTTAGTCACAGTGGTTGAAATCTTCGGGCTGGGAACGTTTATCTTCTTCCCTCTCCCATCGGCGGAGATTTTCTGAGTAGAGTTGCAAGAGACGACGGGAGGCGCCTCATCCCCTGAGCTCGGCTGTTGTAATCTTTGGAAGACGGACTGCCGGTCTTCTCGTACCGTCGTATTGTTGCAACAGCAGTTGACAATGACTTGGGTGCAGTGATGTCCGTGGAAGGACTCCTTGCACACCGAGGCCTCTTCTCTTTTCTTGCGCTTGTGGAGGATAACCTCACGCAAGTCAGATGGGTCTGGAACGACCATTTTTGCTTCCTTGGTTTTGGAAGACTTTTGGGAACCAGTCTGTCCGTTTACCGCCGGGGGCTGGACTCGAGGGGTTCTGTACAACTTCCCATCAGAGGCCCGCATAACAATGTGTCGAGCGCTCGAATGGTCAGAGGTCGGGACAGCAGACTGAGCTCGCCAAGCTCGCTTCGCTCTAGACTTCTTCACTCTGGTGCATGAGGGCACATAGTAGGAAGAGTCTAAGTGGTGTTGTAGAGAGTCAGACATATTTTCTCGAGAGCATGAGAGATCAGGACTATAAGAGAGGCGATCGAAGACTGAGCCTGAGCCGCGTGGAGCAGACCGCATGCGGCTGGAATCAACAGTCTTCATACGGCTGGGAATCGTAGCCGCATAGGCTTTCTTCATGCGGCTGGAAGTCTCGGCCGCATAAGTATTCTCCATGCGGCTGGCAGTTTTGGCCGTATGGACATCATGCATGCGACTGGCAATCTTGGCCGCATGAATGTTCGGCTTCTTCCTGGAGCACATAGAATCACTCTTTGCCCCTGCAAGTCCAGCATCGTAGTACTTTTCTCTGCCGGACTTGGGGACAGCAGAGTCCTCTATGGCTTGAAGTGGGGCCGCATGAGAGTTGCCTTCGCCGTCTTAGGCAGCAGAGAGTACTCCGTCCAGAGCTTGGGGAGGAGCAAATGATTTTGGCCTCCACTCCCTGCGAGCCTTCTTTGTGCGGGTTTGCTTATGGACCGGGTTAGCGCTCCCGTCGGAGAGCATTTCTTCAAACGCCTGTTGGTCGAAGCGGACGACCATCTTCTGTTGTGTGGAGCCAAGTTTGGCTGCATCCGATTGCATCACCAACTTATCAACCATAGAGAAGTTTGTCCCCAGCAGAGTCGCCATCGTGTTTGCCATTGATTATGAAAGTACAGAACAATTTATATAGGAGGAATGAACTTAAACTCACAACACAAACTCGCTCGTACAAAGAAAGCCTAGGGACGAAAACCTAGGTACAGCAATCTAAGTACAATTGTTTAGTTTTTCTGGGAGATGACGGTAGAGGCTCGAGAAAGAGACGGCAGCTCTGCCTTACTCCTTGGACGATCGGATGTAGCCTTGGCTCTGGTGAAGAAATGCTCTTGGACGTGTGGGGAGAC
Source organism: Iris pallida (assembly GCA_029216955.1). Lineage (NCBI taxonomy): Eukaryota > Viridiplantae > Streptophyta > Magnoliopsida > Asparagales > Iridaceae > Iris > Iris pallida. The sequence continues at coordinate 7,671,561 of JANAVB010043820.1, read as the reverse complement.
GCCTCTGCGCCTTCGGTTGCTGGATCTCTGGATGTCTCTGTAGTGCTCTCTATTTTTTCTCTGCTCACTTTTCTCTTTTCTTCTCATCTCGCTACTTTTTTTAATAAGAGAATGTCCTCTCCCGCAATGGAATGGCACCTTGCTATTTATAGGAGAGGGGTCATCATTAGGGTTTGCAAATGATTGCCTCCTTCAGAAGTCTGCGGTTAAGGATCACTTAATCTGGGCGGTTCATCTTGAATATAATAAATTTGAGCAATTAATGTGATTGCATCAAATCTCTGTGGGCAATAAATGTTGATTGCCATGAATATTCATGATTTGTGATAGCTTGTCACGTGTCCAATTTGCTTGATTAGATTTGATCTGGGTAATTATGACGATCGTAACAAATCTGATTTTGTTAGAATTTGTTAGCACCCATAATTCCAGGGAAGATAAGACTGCCACATGTCTCAATTACAGCGAAGAGCGACACGTGTCTCAACTGGACCGTCCTAGCCGAGCCGCATATGGGGGGGTCCTCTCAGCCCCATGCAGCCGCATGAGGATGGGCAGCCGCATAAGGATGGGCAGCCACACATGGATGGGCAGCCGCATACAGAGGGAGAGCCGCATGGGGATAGGCAGCCGCATGCAGATGGACAGCCACATAAAGAGGGGCAGCCGTATGGAGATGGACAGCCGCATGCAGATAGGTAGCCGTATGCAGATGGACAGCCGCATGGAGTGGCCTCGGGACTTGGTGGATTTTGCCAGCTGTAAGGAGATTTTCTTCTCTTTCCTAGGATCACGCCATTATGTCAGAGTCATTATTACGTCCCTATGTCAGAGCTGTCATGGCTGTCATTTGTCAGAGAAGCCGTCAGGGTATTAAATGCAGCTGAATGTAGGAAAGAACTGCTGAAGGCCACTGAGCCGCATGGATCCTTGAGCCGCATGGACTCCTGAGCCGCATGGACTTCTAAGCCGCATGGGAATCCTGAGCCGCATGGGGATCCTTCTGTCAGAGCCGCATAGGCCTTTCTTTATTCTTTTCTATGCTTCTACAACATACCACACATATCATCAGGACGACGATTGTACATCCATGAACGATTCCGCCAGTAGTAATTCATAACCATTTGGAAATAATTCTACAAAGATGGACACACATTATCTAATAGACACAAATTCGTATATTATGTCTTATTATGGGACACACATTAGTAGCGGACAGTTACTAATAACAATGTTAGGCATGATTTCTAGTGCATGATATGCAATCTCGGTCAAACTAGGTTGTACTAAGTCAAACAAAGTCAAACAAGGTCAAGCTAAGTCAAACAAAGTCAAACAAGGTCAAACTAGGTCAAGGGTTGACCTATAGTTGACTTTGTCAACTCTTAGTCCAATCTAGGTCAGATATTTACTCTACTTTGACTTTCAGTCAAAATAGTCAACCTTGGTCAAACAAGGTCAAATCTAAGTCAAATATCCTATTTCTAGTCATTACATACCAAGGTACCCTTTACCTTATCGCTATTGGTATCCCAATACCAATACCTTAAGTTGGAATCTCAGTATCTTAGTCTAGGTAACTAATACCTTAACATCCACTTTACCTTAGATACTAGATAATACCATATCCTAGTAATATCCTACCCTTAGGCTAGTAGATAACTCAATACCTTAGGCTAATAGATATTACCATCTACCTTAGGCTAGTATCTATTCACCTGCCTTAACATCATACCCATTACCTTAGCTAATACCTTATCCTTAGGCTATAGGTAATTCTCATTACTTTGATAATACCTTAGATACCTTAGGATACTAACTCTACCGTTCTAACAATATACCAACACTCCTAAGGTACTCTAATATTTACATAGAGATATACCCTATAGGGTATCCTATTACCATAGACTAATCTAGGACACTCTTAAGATACTAGGATATCTAACTATCCTAGGATACCAAATTCTAGCGAAGATACTAACTTAGGGTATTAACTTCTAGCCCATATCCTAATATCCTATTATCTTGATACCCCCAAGATACTGGCATAATCTAACTACCCTAAGATATCTAACTGATACTAACTTTTCTAGGATAAATAGGATACTAACTAACCTATCCAAGACACTAACTAACCTATCTAGGATACTAACTTCTAGTATCCTAAGATATTAACTCACCTATCTAACACTACCCCATATTGGTCAATTTCTAACGGGCCCTTTTTTTAGTTTCTAATGGCCTTAACATGTTAGAAATTACTAACTCGGTCAAACCGTTAGCAAAATACTATCATATGTTACAAATAATATATTTTTCGCTAAAACTATTCACTATAACTAAAAAATTATAGCGGACAGAGGGAAAAAGCACCCCACCAAAAAAAAATTCCCGCTCTAATTCCCTCCAAATTCTCTCCAATTTCATTATAAACGTACACCTACCCATCTTTTCTTTCTTTTTCTTATTCACAAATAAAGAAAAATTGGTGGCGAGTTCTGCGAGTATGGTGAGTACGGCGATGGATCCACGGTGACATTCTTCCCTAACCAAGTCGTCGGCAGCAACGAGTCCGCTAAGTATGACCAGGCCTTTGAAGGTTTTCAACGAGTATGAGTCGTCGGCTGCTTAACAACTGGGTAGGGTTTCCATCGATTCTTGGTAGTTGCAATCCCTCTTTGAGGTGAGAAAAAAAACCCTAGGTTTTTGGGTCTAAGAAAATCAATTTTTTTATAGCAAATTTATTTTGCAAATTAAATGTCTCAAAGTTTAATTTTCCTATGTATTACTCACCGAAAATTTACTGTTACATGCTCTTTAGTTTCCAAAATTCCCAGAATCCTAGCAAATTTCGACTAGCTTCACAAGGTACATTTTTTGTTCATGTTAAATTACTAAAACTTTTATATTTCCAATTTTCTAAATACTAATTATAGTCATTCCAATTGTTAGGTTTTGACTTTCGTAATCGTTGGAAGATGTTGTGTAAATTACATCGAGCATCATGCTTGCGCTAATAAACGAAGCCATTGACAATGATGACAGCCATGCCAAATTTTCCAGTTACTAATATACAACTTGTTTGTCCTCTACATCTTTTTTGGTGTTATGCTCTCTCTACATCTTTTTGGGTTAAGATTAAGGTTTGATCAACATTCCAATTAATGTAGAAGATAAGGATTCCAAGGCAACAGATTTGGAAGTCAACATTTTATATAAATTAGTACATACATGTACAGTAACACTTGTTAAGGGTCTGCTGCCATCCAAGTGTGCATCACTTGTAACTTCAAATGATTGTCTATTTTAACTAAGAGATGAATTTACGGAACAACACAGTTTTTATATACTACTGATGAACCATCGTATAGATTTTGAGTATACTTTAGTCTGATACCATGTTAAGTTTCCTAGCATTGCACTAAAACGCCATAATTGTGATGAGAGTTGAAGAATTATGGTGAGGATTGAGAACTAAACTTTTATATTATTCCGACAGACATATAGACACACCAAAATATACTAGAACATATCAAGATCAGTATTGGATGCCTTCTATAAATATTAGAATTGACGGTATCGACAGTATCATTGGTTTCATATATATCAGAGTATCGAAGTTTCTAGTATCAGATTTTTCTATCAACTACTACAAGTTTTAAAAAAGTATTTCATATTTTTAGGCATATTTTAAGTATTTCTGTATTCTTTCTTATTAGTTTTGGAATTGAAATAAAATAATAGTCATCCTTGAATAGGTTTTTTTCTCATTTATATGATTTTATACAGCCCTTATGTATTTTTAAACTCTTGCTGAGTGGACTTTTTCATTCAAATTCTTCTGTGGAATTCACTGGAAATTAAAGAGATTCCAAACGTCGTTATCGGTTAGTATTTGGTATCGGATTGGAACATATTAAATCGTATTGGTATCGACCGTATCATATCGGTGTCATCTAATACTGCAAAAACTATATGATAAGTAGTTAGAGATCAGCTAGTACCTCATCTCTGAAGGCGTCTGCTTGGTGTTTGCCTATGTCCTCCTTGTCCCCTTCTCTACGAGTAGCCTATGAAGTGCCTTCAGCTGATACTTCCTCCATGACAAGCTTCTGGTCTTGCCACCCTCAAAATATTATAGAGCCCTTTAATCCCTCACAAAGCCCTATTATTTCAATAATAATGTATTATTATGTCTGCCTACATCACGAAAGTAAAACAGAATTCACATGCAAATACACTAGTACAAGTCCCTATTACTTCTACTTTTGATTTTGTAGAAATGCATTCTGGAACAACCCCTACGCTTAGTACACTTATGCATCGGACATGCGACATTCATCTTTGTGCTATTGCACCATAATAGCAATGTCACTTGGTCATCACGCATTTGGCTTGGGTTCGTATTCTGCCCTTGGTCTTGGATAGGTGGTACTGGCATTGTCATTGTCATGAGACTGAAAACATGACACTGGAATTCAGGATACGGTTTCTGAAAACCCTTGTGTATTGGGATGCATCACCAAATGGTCTATCAGTTATTTGTATTTATTTATAAATGTGATTGAATCTATGTTCATGTATAAGTAAGAGGGCAAAAAAAAAGAGAATCTGGAAGAAAAGTTTCTTGAGTGCATTATGCTCACTTTTCCCCAAGCTCGAGGGCTCTACTTATAACCTACCCATATTTCAAATGATATACTAAGTTTAATGTACGTATATAAAGGGACAAAAGTTATATTTTAGTTGAGTGAGAAAATAAGGGATTGATGGCTCTTTGTAAGAGCATCTCAATTTGAGATCCTGTCTGACTTTTGTGTGGCTGTGCTATGCAAAGCTATTATGAGATCTCCACATAGAGCACGAGTAGTTAGCACCTCACATTGTGCCTTGTTCCATGACAACATTGGCAATTGTATTATTTGTAAGTTCTTTTGTATTTGATATGCTCTCTCTTGACATCTACCTCCTTCCCCTTCCACTACATTCTGTCTTCCTCCAAATGGCATGGCCCCACCTTTGTTGCCATCTGAAGTGTAACTTATGTCAGTTTTAGAAGTATGAACAAGTATCCTTGTAAAGTCTGGTTTTACCATAAGTTTACGGTATAAAAGTTAAGCATTAAGAGTAATATTATGGGATCATACAAGCATCATATTGGAGAAGTGTTCAACTGTTCCAATTCATGTCAATGCTTCTATGTTTTATACTTTACATCTATACTATTTTTTCGGTGTAGAGATAAACAACGCTATCTAAAGAGATGTTATAAGTTTGACAAAAATGCTACTGGTCTAATTCTATGTTATTTTCCCTAAATATTTCTATATGAAATGCAGACATCTTATGTAGAGGTAAACATAATTTTGCAGTTGAATTCTTATTTTTTTTTGTATTCATTGTGATACTAAAGGTATGTGTTGTTGTCGCTGGTAAACATAATTTCACAGTTGATTTCTTATTTTCTTAAGTATCCAATGTGATATAACTTAAAAGCGAATTATACAGGTCTGTTATACATCATGCAGCTGTTTAATTCATTCATTTAGCTAACATTCCCATTGTACTACTTTACCAATCGACTGTCTTGATACAGAATGCTAAATTTATATTTAGCTAATTAATGACAATCCTCTTGCTGATAATGCATGTAAGGAGATTTAAAACAGATTTTGTTGAGGTCCTGGAGGAGTAACCTGGATGTCAGATGCATTTTTAATTTCATCATTTTCTATGCTTTCTTCATCTGCTACTAACATGAAGAGCTTCTTCTCCTTGCACTTGTGCCCCTTGAACCACTTCTCATCACACAAGAAACACAGTCCCAGACTCTTTCTTCTTAAGATTTCAGGAGGTGATATGGTTGATCTAGACTGCCCAGAAGTATTTTGAGAAATAGGTTCAACACCTGGAAGAGCTGGCTTCTTCCAAGCCTCTGTACTACCACTGGTTGCTACTGGGTTGTAGGCTGAGGTGGTGGTGTTCTTGTTAACATAAGAACTGCCTTTGTAATTCCTTTTGATGGCCATATTTCTTGCTTCATATAACTTGGAAATTTGCATAGCTGATACGAGGGTGCTGGGATTTGCAATTTGAACTTCATATCGTATTTCGTCCTTTAGTCCCCCTACATATTGACTCACTAAGCAAGCTTCAGGTAATGCTTCTATCTTCTTAGAAATTTTCTGAAATTGTTAGTTATATTCTTGAACAGTGTTGTCTTAAGTAATTTTAACTCAATGATATGGTCTGTAAACTGGGATGGGCCAAACTCCATTCAAATTGCCTTGTAAAATTTCTCGCAGGGAATCATACCATTGTTGATCTTCTTCAACCAATCCATCCAATAGGCTGCTGTCCCTTTAAGTTGGACTGAACAAATTTTTATTTCATCCATCTCAGATGTATTGTAGTAGCTGAAGTAGTTATTGATCCTCATTATCCATTCCTCAACGTCTCCTTCCCCATTGAATTCAGGTAACTTCAACCTTAAGGAAGGTTGCCCCCAACCCTGTTTATTATTGTTTGTCTCAATATGGGTATTCAATGGTGCAGGGGTGGCTAATGGTGGAGGAGTGGTGTGCAGTGCTTGACCACCATGTGTTTGTTCATGAGAAAACACAGGGGAATGTCTAAGTGAAGAATTTAAGCCCCATGGATGACTCCCACTGGTAGTAATAGCTGAGTTGGCTTGAACGGTAGCAGCATTCTTACTAGGAATCTCAAATTCTTGTTTAGATCTGTTCATTTCTTCTAACAACCTATCAAATTTGCTGTTTAGATCCAGAACGGGACCTGCTAGAGCTCCAACTGTATTTTCCAGAGATAAGAATCGGTCTTCATCAATAGGGAGTCGTCTTCCTTCTGGCGAGTCTCGATCAGAGCCGCTATGGCTCACGCTTCCTTCCTGGCTACCTTCTCCCACTGGCTCGAGTGGCTCTAATACCATGATGTTAGGTCCTCTTCCTAAGATACCTGGAGCTGGAGGGGATTTGAGCAAATGTGACATAGTGACAGTTCATGAAGTGAATAAGAAGGAAATTTAGAGAGAGATTCAGAAGAATTTGGGGAAGAACAGATCTAGATTGATATTATAGAAGATTGGTAATAAAGTTGACATAGAAGAAGGAGAAGAATTAGAAAAAGATTTGGATTACAATCATGCCTGCAGTACTCTCCTTCATTCCTTTTATTTATAGGCAGCTTCTATGATGACAAGGCTAACAACCTGGGTGTGCTGAATGGCTAATTGATGCTCTGACGTGGCTGATTGGCTGACCTGGCTAACTGCCACAGCCAGTACTCTACTGTTACTGCTACTGCTCACCTGGCTAACTGCCACAGCTGTACTCTGCTACTACTGCTACTGATACCTATAATGTATCAGTTATAATGGAATGTATCAGTCTCCCTTGGATACCAGTCCAAGAACACATCAAGAACTTTATTATCAAAATCCTTACCAATTACCTTATGTGTCTACCTTGGATTCTAATCCAAGAACAAATCAAGATCTTCATTATTACTCAAACCTGCACCACTTGTTCAGAACCCTTATCAATACCCAGTCATGACACATGGAACTATTCCACTTGGAATGAATTTTCCAACCATGTCTGCATCATATGGAAATGCCTCATTCACAAATGCATCAACACAACAATTCTATGGAGTTGCACAGATGGGAGTATTAGCACCCTCACCCATAAAAACTGCACATGTGAGTGTTTCGGTATTCACAACACCAACTTCTGTATTTCTGGGTATCTCAAATGACTCCAATCCGGCATAGTTTGGGTCAAGTTCAACTGGTACACCTACATCCATGGCAACCCACACAACAACATCCATTTCTACAAATCAGTATGTGCAGAGCCCTATGAACCCTGGAATGAACTACCAAAGAGTGCCAGTATTTTCTATGCACCTGCCTGGGCCTATGGTTACCAATCACCAACAGTTTCCGAAATGTTTCTATATGAAATGCAGACATCTTATGTAGAGGTAAACATAATTTTGCAGTTGAATTCTTATTTTTTTTTTGTATTCATTGTGATACTAAAGGTATATGTTGTTGTCGCTGGTAAACATAATTTCACAGTTGATTTCTTATTTTCTTAAGTATCCAATGTGATATAACTTAAGAGCGAATTATACAGGTCTGTTATACATCATGCAGCTGTTTAATTCATTCATTTAGCCAACATTCCCATTTTACTACTTTACCAATCGACTATCTTGATATAGAATGCTAAATTTATATTGAGCTAATTGATGACAATCCTCTTGCTACTAATTTGCTGCAGATCTATGTATCGATAGGGTGAAACTCTGTAAAGTTTGGGTACTTGTATGTAGGCGCATGAACAGTATGGTTGGGTTACTGCTTTACTAGGAGGCACTTCCGATAATACTGGATCTAGCATAGCTCATCGATTAGGTAACCTAGTCTTAACGCCCCTTAACAGTTTCCTTTGTTTTCCTCCTGACTAATTGCAACTTCTTTGCAGTACAGAAAACATATATCAGTGTAATTCTTGCATGCAATATTCCTATAGATAGTCCCATGCTTGAGGTAATCCAATCCCCATATAGTACATTGTTCTCACTTTGCAGTGATGCAAAAGATGAAAGTATTTACCTTCACTCTTTGCAGCATTGAACAATTAGGTAGGATGATACAATTAATGGTAAACGAAGTTGATTGGATCCTTTCCTACAAATATTACTCTTCTTATACGTACTACTTAGTTTTTAGTAGGGCATTGTACCAAGTCCGAATAACTTGTTATTTTTAAGTAATGTTGTGATGTCTAATCGCCTGACTGAAGCACTTTATGGTGAATAAATCACTTGAATTAATTATATGCATCGTGCTTTTGTTTGGGAACGTTTGTAAGCATGTATAGTTCTAATGATGATGTATTCATTTGGATCTTTTGTTCCAGGCAGCAGGAGGGAAAACTTATAGAGAAGTTCAAGAATATGGGTTATGTTAAACTCAAAAATGGAGGGTTATTCATACGTGCAATAGGCCTTCATAAATCGGATGATAGTTTTACACCTTGATATCACCTTGATCATATTATAACTCCGATAAACTCTGTAGTACCCTGCAAAATAAATTCGACTACATGTTAATCAATAAATTGCCATAATAGACTACTGTTGGGCTTTCCTTTTGTATGGAGGTCAGCATGTACGTACATGGCCTATGGGTTATGTTTAAGTGAATCCTTATCAACATGATGTGGAAGTAATACTAAAAGTGAAGGAAAAAGACGTCATCTATTTAGAGAGGTTTGTTGAAGAAAGAAAAAATTCTGATTTGTAAGTGCTGACAACTTTACAATAGCACCTTCTCTTGTAGCTTCATGTTTGATACCCTTAGACTTAGTTTATGTACAGAGTACTCATGCAGTAGCAAGTAACAACTATTTTTGCTTGGCTTATTCAATGAATCTGGTTAGTGTAGGTTGTCCACATCCGTTTTTTCATTTCCAGTTATGTGACCAACTTTGATCTAACTGCACTTATCAGGAGCCAATTTCAGGTATGTAGAATAATTTATGCCTCTTTAAAATATTTATTAAGAATCAAGGTTCTACACCATTTTTTAATAGATGTTGCAAGTAGTTTAGGAGTGAGAATTGCTCTTCAAAGTATACATCATCTTTTTTTTTGAACAGATTGTTGCAAGTAGTCCAACATCACTAAACTAAAGGGGGCTTTGTACTAAGCTTTTGGCTAAACCAAGGGGAGATGGTCAATCAAGACAAGTGTTATTGCAGTTTCCTTGTGGAGATGGTCAAACGCGGAGTGATCTACCTTTCTAAATTTTAACTTCTATGTAGTGAGTGATTGGTATGTGCATGCATGCACTGTTGTTTTCAATAAATTTATTTAGTTTAACATTATATATGTAATGATTAGTGATTATCAATGTATGTATGGTTAAGTTCAGATATACAATAGTGTATTTTTTGAGAATTGAAAAATTTGTAAACTCATAGATCAGTGGTCATCAATGTATATGCGGTTGATATTTGGTTAATAATATATGGTTGAGTTTAGATACAATACATGGTTAATAATCAATGATTCATGATTATCAATGTATACATGGTTGAAATTTTTATGTACATATGGTCATCTGGATGTGAAAAGAAATAAAATGTTTAAATTAAAAAGGAGAATTCTAAAATTAATTTTTTTTCCATATTGTTAATTATAGTAATGATCAAAGCATGTTACTATTCAGTTTCATATATTTTTATGTGTCTTAGAAAATATAGTCACCAACGGCTATAGCCGTTAGAATAATTACAGTACTAACGGACATAATTACAATGCTAACGGACATAAGCCGTTAGAATAATTACAATACTAACGGACATAAGCCATTAGAAAGGCAGTTAGTAATATTACCCACGCCTATATACTCACGGGATTTACCCGTTAGAATTAATTTTAGTAACATGTTTAGACTGTTAAAATACATGTGTTTTGGTGTAGTGTAACTCTAGGATACTAACATCCTAAACAAGATATTAAATTAGTGCCTAGGATACTATCCTAAATATCTAACTTAGGATACTAACTTATGTGTAGACACTAACTACCATACTCTAACACTTATCTCAATATTCCCCCCCTCTTGCTACTCTATTATACCCTCTCTAACACACACACAACACTCACTACCACATCTAAATCCCTCTCACCTTTCTCACTCTCAAACACACACACACACACACACACACACTCTAACACTTATCTCAATATCCCTCTTCACTCACACTCACACTACCATACTACCACACGACCATATCTAACCTCCCCTTCCTCAAACACACACTAAAAAAACACAATCATACACTTACACACTCTCACATCTCATCACAAGCACAAACACACTATTAAAACAATATCTAATCCCTCTCTTCAAACAAACACACATAACCACAAACAACCAACCACCAATCCAAGCCACAAACACACAAACCAAAGGCCAAATGGATAGCCAATAACTTTTATCTAAAATAGTCCACATACATAAATATATACCAATTTATATATATTTACATATATACATGACTTGTGGGTCAAAAATACATAGATATATATAGGAATCCATATAAAAACCAATTGGGATACCTTAACCATGACTAACCTACCCTCATTTATGCACAAAACTGAAATTAGGATTCTAAATGACCTATTGGGCATTTCCATAAATACTTGGTGTGTCACCCTCCGTGTGTGTGTGTGTGTGTGTGTGTGTGTGTGTGTGCGCGTGTGTGTGTGTGTGTATGTGGGAGAGGAGGAGAAGGAATTAGGTTAGGGTTTACCGCCGGAGAAGAGGAGCTCGAGGAGAGGAGGAGAAGCTCGACGGGGGGGGGGGGGAGGGAGTCGCCGGGGGGGAGGGAGTCACCGGGGGGGAGGGAGTTGCCCGGGGGGAAGGGGAAAAAGAGTTTCGATTTTTCGATTTTTCGAGTGAGGAGAAAAAGGAGTCCTGTGCCCTAAGTAAAAAAGTTAGCGACGTCAAAAGTGGACGTCGCTAACCGTCGCAAAATTTTTAATATAAGCGACATATTTTCTTAATATGTCGCTGAACGTCGCTATTCCGCGACATACTTTATCTAATGTTGCTGAACGTCGCTATTCAGCGACGTTTTGCGACGTCATTAGAAAGGAGTCGCTATATTATATAGTTAGCGACGTAATTTCATTCCGTCGCTAAACGATGTCGCTAATAGAGCATATTTTAGTAGTGTATATTCGAATTTTTACGTTAACAAAGTATGGTACATTTTGGACGGAGAATGGCCATTTCCCGTGCTTTTAACACGGAGAACGGCCATTCTCCGTTCTTTTAATACGGAGAATGGCCATTCCCCGTGCCTTTAACGCGGAGAATGGCCACTCTCCGTACTTTTAACATAGTATAGTACATTTAGGATAGAGAATCTTCAAGTATCTCATTCATTTTTCATCAAATATTTGCAATATTTTTAATATCATTTACCAAAGTATATTCATTTAATATTAAAGCATGTTGAATAAATTCTGAATATCATTTAATCAGGCTTCCACTGTATGGCTGCACAAAATCGGATGACGAAAAAAAATTTGTTGCGAGTGTTCGAATATAATTAACCTACTATCCAAGAGAATTTTTCTTACATTACATAATTTGCTTCAGCAATAACAAGGGATGAACAGGCAGGATTACATTATGCATTACACTGACTACGAATTCATACTGATAGCATCGATGTACTGATTATTTACAGAAAGCAAAACACATTCCAATCAAATAAAGTTTTAGTGATCCCAGGAATGCATCCGGAATGAGGCCATCTGTAAACCCTAGAAATGCACCCAGTACTCATGACATCTGTGAAGGCCATCAGCAAATAAAAGAAATACACCAAAAAATCAAAATCATCTGTGAAGGCCAACTGCAAATCAAATAAACGCTTCAACCAAACAAATCATGATCAAATTAAGTATACTTTATTCCAAGTCCAATAAACTGCATAATCCACGTTACAGTAATCTGTCCAATCAACGTTAGTAATTCAACAAAGAACATGCATAATTCATAATACAATAATCCAAACAAATATCAGACCTACTCTAAATTCAATACAATATTAAATTTTCCAAACAAATTACGAAACATGCACCGCAATGGTGCTTAGTACAAGCGAAAAGTTTAGTCTTACAATATTTAAACACAAAATTTAGTTTGAACGCCAAGACCAACAAATATTTAGAACCATATTACAATTCAAATATTACTTCCAAATTGAAATAAAAGTTTCAAAACTCAAAAGATGAATCTTCATCTCCATCTCCATCTCTATTTCCATCTCTATCTTCTTCTTCTTCTTCTTCTTCTTCTTCTTCTTCTTCTTCTTCTTTTTCTTCTTCTTTTCTTCTTCTTCCTCAAAATATCCTTCACCTACACCTTGAGGGACGAAATAAGAAAAATTATAGTCATTATGGACTCATTGTATATGTAGAAATGACATCCAAAAACATAAATAGAAGTATCAAATTGAGGGCTAACATTAGAGTGTCAATGTGCACAGTGTGTATTTTTACATAAGAGTATCAATGTGCACATTGCAGGTTCTTACATTAGAGTATCAATGTGCACAGTGCGGGTTCTATGATACGACCCCATTTTGTATCTATCACTGAGTAGTGAGTACACTCTCTAGTTAGCTCAATTGTTAGGTTACTCTCAAGGACTCTCTCTAGTGTCAGGATACCAAGCAAGTTTAAGTGTCTGGCTTACTCTTAAGTACAACCTATATTATAGCAGTGTGCTCATGCTTATAATACCAAATATCACTGACTGAGGGAGTGTTCCAGCTCAGTCCTAACTCTAGTATCAGACATACATTACATGCCTTGAGGCATTTCCACTCTGTACATGCATTGGACCATCATCTGTTCAGTCCTTGTAGTGCCCCGTCCCGTAAAGTTAATCGAAGGAATCGAAACGCCGACGACGTTCGGACTTAGCCTTGTAACGGCTACTTGAAGGCCCGCTCGGTCGAGGCGACTCCTCGCTCAGGTGGGGTAGTTTTGGTGAACTAGTCTCATCTTAGCCTTCACTTAATAACTCGCATGTTTTCAACTGGCACAAGTTAGGATTGTTAATAAAAAAAACGCATCCACATAGCTAAGGGAATAATCCCGACCCGTCGAAATGTCTTGGAACATGGAAAATGGTCCCACGGTCTACTTAGAAGTCGGCTCAGCGTGCTTTCAAATGACACTCGATCCTTTGTTCCCATGGCTTGGGAGAAGGAAGTTGGCCTAAGTTGCTAAGTTGCCCCGACACTCGAATAAGCCTAAGTCACAGCATCGTCCGCTTGAATGCTTGATAAAGCATGCACTGTCCCGTCGTTTTGCCCCAACGTTTGTATTGGCCAAAGTCATAGGCGTCGCCCGCGTGAATGCTTGAAAATGCATGCACGGTCCCGTCGTCCAAGGCTTGGCATAGTCTTCGCACATCCCGCGAGTTAAGTCGTCTTGCACGGCTGTTGGCTTAAGTCTAGGCACCCAAGAGTTGGTTGTTCAAGTCGACCTCGTGCATAGCACGTTCCCTCGACGAGGAGCTCGGCGTAGCCTTTGCTCATCGAGTCATTGTCCGTATAAGTTAGACAAGTGTTGTACTGGGCTAGCGAAGCCATTTATAGCACTGTTCCGCTGTATCTGCGGTTGTCAAGTCGTGTAGTCCCTTGAGAACAAGCCTCGTCGTATAAAGTATATGACTTGAGCGATAGCATCGCCTATAGAAACAGGTCTGTCTATGGCACGAGCTACGGTGGGTTTAGTGAAAGCATGCCACGATAAAGGAAATACGCGAGATCGGCTCTACTACTTGGGAGTCTCGCTAAGTCTTGATAAGTCCCGCACGAGATTGGTCCCGCTACATGGGAGTCTCGATAAGTCCCGCATACGAGATCGGTCTCGCTACTTGGGAGTCTCGTTAAGTCTCGACAAGTCCCGCACACGAGATCGGTCCCGCTACTTGGGAATCTCGTTAAGTCTCGATAAGTCCCGCACACGAGATCGGTCCCGCTACTTGGGAGTCTCGATAGGAAGTTGGAAAAGCAAGGTCATGTTAGGGAAGGATTTGGTTGATCGAGTTGAGTATGCATGGTCATTGGACAACTTGTCGACAAGGTGAAGTCTCTTCGAGTGATCATCGGGGCGCCAAGATCATGTCGGCCCAGGAGGAGCGAGACGGCTCAAGGTAGAATACTGGATAACCGCATGGAGATACTTGGCGCTTCCTATGCTAGCTACCCATGGAGAGACGAGCCGATATCTCGAGCCGAGTCCATGATAGCTTGACATTGCTAGTGACCACTCATGTAGATGGGTCGGCAGAGTAGCGGTAAACCGCGTGTATGCCTTTAGATTGAGTCTAGAACTTGAATGCAGGTCTAGTTGGTAACACAATGTCTGGGCCTAAGATTGGGCTGCAGCATAGGCACCGTGCTTTGGCACGAGATATGGCGTCGAGTCTTATGTTGTTGGCATATAAGTTGCATAGTTTGGATGTGAGTTATTTTGAGTCTAAGTCAAAAAAGGCCGCAAGGTGGTAACATGGATATATGTGGATAAGTTGCGAGGCATGGCCTCAATCTTGATGCACAGACAAGTCTAAGCAAGGTCCTAAGACACAATCAAGTCTAGAGGTACGACCAGCACGAGTCGTCCCTTTGACGTCGTTGGCAGGAGAATTGGTCTAGAGGCACTTGGGTTTAAGTGAAAGTCTTGGCACGGTCGAGTTTGCATAAGTTGTTCCTCGGCGAAGCACCGTCCCGAATATGTTGAAAGCATGAATAGAGTATGGTATGACCCTGCCGTCCCGAATTGAAGTTTGGTCGAGTACGTAAGCGATGAGGCACTGCCTAGATCGTATTACACGTTGACATAATAGCACGACCATGTCATCGCATAACAAGTTGGTTAGACGTCGTAGTCTTAAAACTGATTCTAAGGCAAGACTAGCAAGGCAATCGAAAGGGACTTGTAATGCACAAAGTAAATGAACATGTCAGTTTTGTATGGGTGGGCGAGGAGCTCACTCCACCAGTACAGTTGAGTACTGACACCTACATAGTTTTCATGTACAGGCACAGGTAGAAGCTCGTGGCACGAAGCCCGCTTGGATGCGTCGAGGCACAGAGTTCCTTGGCGAGTCGAAGCATGCGACCGTGTGAACTCAAGACTTATACAGGACATAATGTACGGACATCGCCTTCCGAAGCTTCCACTGGCTCAAGCAATTGTATCGAGAGATGAGAGAGAACAGAGTGACTTGTAAACTGAGGGAAAAGTGAGCACGAGAGACTTGTAATCAAGGCCTTGCGCCCATTATAATATTATTATTCAATATCAATAAAAGAGTTCTTTTGAATAACTTGTGTTTTGCTTCTAAATTTATGCTGCATGTTCAATATTTCTGCTTGGGACTTCTGTGCGACGACCCCGTCGCCGCCGATCTAATCGGCCGTTATGGAACTGCCTTGCACGAGCGCAATCTAGGCTCGTGTGGCATCACGCCTTAGCAAAGACGATAGCTTCTACGGGAGCGGGGCGTGACAGTCCTAAATCACCATTAAGGGGTACAATTGGGCAGTATCAGTACAGGTATCAGAGCATCACGTAGCAGAAGTATCAGTATAATATTAACTATTGTCACGACCCGCACCTGCTTTTCGGATACGAGAACGTGAGCAAGCCAGCTACGTATCGAACGGACTCCAGCCCGACTCGAATACGTAAACGCTATCAAGGCTATGGTATACTGCCAAATCATGGCAACCAAATCTAAATCTCAATCCACAATAAGAATATGAAACATGAATGAACACTATGGGTCGTGGTCTGCAGCCTACTAGTATATATGTTCGATAAGACTCTAAAGAAAGTAACAAGAGTCTAAACTGAATCGGAAAACATGATAAAGTAAGAAAGCACGAAAGGATAACAACGTAATAATGATACCTGAATCCCACAAGCGGATCATTGCATCCGAAACCCACAATCATCGCAAATCCTCCGCCACCCAGAACTACTAGCTAACTCCATGCAACCGCTAAACCTGAGGAGATCATCAGGTCCTCAGAGGACATAGCAAGATACATAATATACTTGCCTATCTAACAGTTTTATCATACATGAGAAAATAAACAAGAAGAAACAGGAACACGACAAATGACTACGAGCACAAACACGAACACGAACACGAATACGAACACGAACACGAACACGAACACGAATACGAACACTAGAACAACTACGCGTAAATGAATTGCCGGATGAACGATAATCATGAGATCAATGGAAGAACCAAACCCTCATCCCGAGTGTGGACGCACGGGTTTGAACTAAGCACTAACCCTCGTCCCGAGTGTGGACTCTCTGGTTAGCTCACGGCAAGATACCCTCGTCCCGTGTGCAGACTCTCTGGTATAATTGGTCAACCCTCGTCCCGAGTGTGGACTCTCTGGTGCCAATGATCATGACAAATACTCTCGTCCCGTGTGTGGACTCTCTGGTGCACCAAACAACCCTCATCCCGAGTGTGAACTCTCTGGTTGTGCAAAACGATAATCAAGGCTATGGCAGTTCACTACACGCACTCGTTCTATGACACGACTCAACAAGGTACCAGTGAGAAACTCCAAGGATGAAACACAAGGCCAAACATGAACACGTCTATAAAAACAACTCCACAGAAAATAATACGAAAAGCATATGTCCATAAATAATCAAATGACTGAAAAAATAAAAGAAACTGCATGTAAGTAAAACTGTAGAGGAAGGCAAGGTATACTTGCCTGTGGTCCTTGCACAAATCGTAGTCACAAGTCGAGGATGAGAGAATGCCGATCTAGGAGCTGTCATCCTATAACACATATCGTACCATGAACCGTGCACGAAAACTATAAATCAATTCTAATGTTCTAGTTCCAAATTCATGGAATAGTGGCTAGTTGGGTTACTAATCTAATAAAAATTAATTCTAGAATAATTCAGTTAAAAACCTAATTTAACCTAATAATAATCTGTATATAATCTAAACATGCAAGTTTGGCCATCAAAAGTCATGTTTCCAAGTTTGGAAACCATGTCACGCAAATCGAGACGTGCCGTTGACTATCTAGTCAAATGCTAAAAACTTTAGATTTTGAAAGTGTACCTTGGTAGATTTTAGTGCGACGAGTGCGCTGCAATCAACCGTGCCACAAAGTCATGCTTTGGTCAAAAGATGTCGCCGTTATGGCTAATCGTGACCAAAACGGTGATCAACCGATCGATTCTGAGTTCAACAGAATAACTAAAATACTAGATGAACGAATTAATTTATATAAAAAATATTTATCATAGAGCTCTGTGTTAGCTTTCCGAAACTTCAAACGGTTCGTGATTTGGATTTCTGGTTCTCCCGAAATCTCGAAAATACCGAAACGTGTCATGTTTCGGACAACCGACACTCTACGAATTTTCCAAAAATTTAGGAATAATATCTATGAAAATAAATTACATATTCAGAAATTTTACCTCAATATGAATCCAGAAAAAAATGGCGCACAAAAAACACGTCGGAGTTGACGGCAATCGCTTCGGGAAGTCGGAAACCCTAGATGAGTTCTCCCATAAAAAGCTGCTAAAATTTCTAGGTTTAACGAATATAATAATATATATATAGGAGAGAGAGTCGGTGGGCTGCTGGGCGCCGACAGGTGGGCCCAGTGCTGACTGTACAGCTGACTATGCAGATGATTGTGTAATTAGTTAATTTAAATGCAGAAATCGTTAAAAACTCATTTTAACTCCAAATAACTCCAAATAAATATCAGAAAAATCCAGAAAATTGTAGAAAATTATAGAAAATACATTTAACCTTCTAGAATATAAATAAAAATGTTTTTTATCTCATATTAGTCCTAAATGGCCTCATAATAAATATTGGAAGCCTTTAAAAATATATAAACCTTAATGAATAAATACTTAAATATTGCCAAAAATTATGGAAAAATTCTAGAAAATATAAAATAGCATAATGAACCCTAGAAAAATATTTGGGGTCAATATATGCTCATAGGCTTGCACAGTAAATTCTAGAAATCGTAAAAAATAGGTTTTTCCTATATTTAATTATCTAAAAATCCCAGAAAAATTGTACAAAAATGCAGAAAATATATTTAACCAAATAGAGCATAAAGAAAAATACTGGGTCTCAAAATAGTCACAAATGGCCTCAAAATAAATTATGAAAGTCATTCATAAATATAAATCTTCATAGAATAAATATTTAAAAATATATAAAAATGTCTAAAAATCATAATAAAATATAATATAGCTATAGAATGCATATAGACCTTATCTAGAGATCATGTGACCACAAGATGGTCATAACTCACCTGTGCGCTTAGTCACAACTCCAATGATCATAGAAAAATTAAATGTAAACTAATCAAATAAAAAAAAATAAAAATATATCATAAAATTTCGGGAAGAGGAGTTACAACTATTCGGTTTAGCTGAGTATCAGAGCATCAATTAACAGAGTATCAGAGCATCAGATCATCAAGTAGTAGAGTATCAGTGCAATATTAACTTTTATTATAAATTATTTGCAGTATCAAAGTATCATCAAGTACCAGAGTACCGTGCAATATTAACTTTTATTGTAAATTATTTGCAGTATTAGATCATCAAGTAGCAGAGTATCAGAGCGTCAAGGATATCCAGAGTAGCTTTGATTCAAGACTATGTGCTTCTGTCCTAAAGTGTTTAATGTAGAATATAGGGGCTAAGAAGTTTTGATATATCCTTAAGCATCAGAGATGAATATTCGGTTTAGCTGAGTTGAAGCTCACAAGTGTATACAATGTACACAGTAATAACTGGATTGGAGCCTTAATTCAAATAAAATGATTCCCTGAATTCTTTTTTTAGTGATGATACTGAGTATTGTCCTATTAACAAGTATATACAGTTAGCAAGAAAATATGTATATTAGATTACGGAATCATCAAGAGTAGTAGAATAAGAGAAAAAAATGCAAAGTAGCACCAGTTTGGGCTAGCCCTATTTACCTTCTTTACGAGGGAAGAGAAATCTTATTCTTTGTTAACAAATTCAACCTCTATTTTTTTAATCTTATCCAGAATCAATTTCTTGTTGTCGGATATAGTCTTCATCTCTTTGAAGACATTCTTAAAGTTTACAACAACAAAATTATATAGATCATCAACCATGTCCTTTGTGTTTGGGATTCCATAAGTTGATAGTTTTTCAGATGTTGATGGTTTGCTTGCTGCTGCTGCCCGTTTTCCAAACATTCCAGTGTAGGTTAGTTTTTTCATGGGGCCTTTGTTTTTAATATAAACATCCCCTGCTAAGCTTGGGACGAAATATTTACTAGCCATTGAGCATACAAATCCTCCGAAAGGGAGAGCTGTCCTTGCAGTTGATTTTCCTACGAGATGCATCATTCTACTGAACATATAAGAACCTATATCCATGCTTTTTTTCTTCCCCATATAATAAAGAAATTTTACTCTCTCGGGATGGATAGAAAACTCATGTCCAGTAGGGTTGAGTATTTGAGATACGTAGGCATACAATAATTTATACAAAGTTTTTAATTGATCTTTATATACATTTTGAGGGGTCTTGGCACCCACTGATACACCTGTAATCTCATAAATTGCATCCCTCATGGAAACATTATCAATATCTTTCATATCAAACTCAGGAACTGGATCAAATCCATAAAATTCGTTGATAATATCAGCATTTACCGTAATCAGTTTTTCTCTCAGAAATACCAGTTGTTGATCCTCTTTTTTTTCTTTAATTTCAGCCCAAAGATTTGAGTAAAATTCTCTTACTATTGTTTGGAAGATTTTTTCAAGACATGATTTGTTCAGTTTCTCCATCTGATAGAATTTTGATATATCCAGGAAAGCTTCATCTTCGACATCATCCATCTTAATTGATATTTCAGGCATAACAACTTTTTTTTGAAATAATTATTGTAAGTCTTCTTTGATTTAGAGTCTGTAAATTTTTTTACCTCCTCTTCATCCTGGGTCTTATTTGATGATTGCTCTTCCTCTTCCTCTTCCTCTTCTTCTTCTGATGAGGATTCAAAATCCTCAGAGTACGCTGATGACTCTGTATCCGTTGCCACCTTAGCCTTCGCTTGAGTACGCCTTCGATCTTCATAAGTTGAGACTTCCAACGACTCTGTATCGAAGATAGATTTTTCGGTCTTTGTCGAGCAATGAGTTTTTTAGCCTTTTTTGCAGGTGGCTTGGTCGTCGTTGCCGCTTTCGTCGTCGCTGCCGCCGCCGCTACTTCCGCCTTTGCCCTTTCGGCCTCTGTCCTAGCGACCGTAATCGTGGCTTTCGCCGCCCTTGCAAGTTTTGCCCTTTGGGTCTGTATCGAATCCCTTTAAGTATTCTTCCCCTTCGGAGACGGTTGTTGTTTCTTCGGCGGCATTTTAATAAATTTAAGAAGTCGTTTGGGGGAGGATTTGGAGAGGGTCTGGGAGAAGAAGTGGGAAAATTCGACCGTCTTATATGACCTTGGAAAGTGGAAACATTTGAGTAGTTTTGAGTCTTAAATTTTATAAGAGCACCAACCATTGTGATTCTGAGACACTAATTTTAAAAACTACTTTCCAAAATTAAATTTATTAGTATTATTATTAGTATATATCCACGTAAAATCACTACATAAACTTTAAGCATACGAAGTTTTAAACGTGTTCCGTATAAATTATTAAAAAATTTGGCACAAAAAAAGTGGTGGAAACATGTTTAATTAACGAAATTTGACAACATATTTAAGAATGTGAAGTTTCTAATCTCAATATTTCTATTTTTCGAATATTTGATTGAATTTTTGAACGTATTTTCTTTGCATTGAGCCGATCTATACTCGTATTTTTGCCATCCCGAATTTTTCCCGTTTGACGACTTGCTAACAAGACTATGTACTTGAAAAGGGTAAAATTAAAACACTCAAAGTTGTCCTCTAATTTACTTTGTATATACTTGAATGAGTCGATTGCTTTTTCATTTACAATTTTTTTTATTTTCATTCAAATAAGTTATGAAATTTGTGTTTGGGCCTCCATATTATACATAATTAGTGTTTGGGTCTCAAAAGTGTAACAAAAAATAATTAGTAACACTTTTTGTGACACTTATGAAATATTAGTGACACTTTTCAGACCAAAATACTAATTATGTATAATATGGAGACCCAAACACAATTTCTGAAACTTATTTGAGACCCAAAGTCTAAATATCCCTATTATTTTTATACTGGTTGTTGTAATTAAAATTGTTAATTAAGAAATACATAAAATAATTAGTCACAGATAGATGGATTTGACGACAAGAACTTGACGCTGGCAGCATAATCAATTCTATGACGTAACAAGTCAATGATGGGGATATCGTCACAGATATATGGATTTGACGTAACAAGATTTGTTAATTAAAAAATAGATAAAATAGTTAGTCGCTTGCAGCCGAAACCAAATTGAGTTAACAAAATATTACATTGTATTAAATCCTAGCTTCTTCGCCAGAACATTCTCCGGCGAAGGATACAAGAGGAGGAAAAAAACTGTAAAAAACTAAACAAAACAGAAAAAGAAGAGGTCTACGTAGACCCCTCACTAGCCTCACGGAGGACCTCCGCAAAGTCCTGCAGGGTGCGCACACCCGCACTATGGCACAGGCGGCGTAACCCTTCCCTCTTCTCCAGAGAATCTCGTTCCTCCGGAGTGATCGACAACAGGTCAAAGTTGGGCGCCCGATCAAGAGGTCGAGCAATGACCTCCAGTGACAACCCGTAGGAGGTCAGGAAGTCCACAGCCTCTGCGAGCCAGTAATGGGCCGGAGATGGTACAGAGGGTGCTCCATGCGAAGAGGCTAGACGACGACGGGAAGAAGACTCTGGCCATGGTTCCCAACCAGAAGATTTTTTGGAGCCATGTTAAATGTATAACCTACCTAAATGAATGGGGGCCCCTATGTATATATACACATTCCTAACCGACTCTTCTTATTCCTTATTAGAAGTTGGGGATATTCAATGACCTCCAGTGACTCTTCTTATTCTCTGACAATGACCTATTTGTTGTGTAATATAGGGTCAAGCAACACGTTTGACCATTATTTACGATACAAACAATTGGGAAACATGGGATTATCATTTTTTGGGTGTCAGTTTTCATCAAATGTAAGTCCCAGCTTAGTTGGTTGTGCTGTTTGACTTTTACATGGAAGACCTAGGTTCGAGTCTTGTGTTTGGATTCTGTAGAACTTTTTTATTGTTATCTTTTTTTGGGTGCTATTATATGCTTTTAACTTAGTATGGAACAATTTAGGACGGGTAATGGCCATTCTTCGTGCTTCTAACACGGAGAATGTCCATTCTCCGTGCTTCTAACACGGAGAACGACCATTCTCCGTGCTTCGAACACGAAGAATGTCCATTTTCTGTGCTTTTAACAGGAAGAATGTCCGTTCTTCGTGCTTATAACATCGAGAATGGCCATTCTCTATGGTTTTAATACGGAGAATGGCTATTCTCCATGTTTTCAGCAAAGTATGGTACATTTAGGACGAAGAATGCTCAAGTATATACAAAATATTAACCCTAATTTATTATTTAGAGTCCGATCTATGTAAAGATTTAATGTAATGCAAATCAAATTAACAACCTAACATTATAAAAATTAAAAAATCTAATTATAATCAAATTTAATTTGTTCTAATACACAAAGAAATCTGAGTATGATCAATCTAAACTAGTTTTGAGTCCTTTTCTTTTGCAGCCTATAATAATACAAGAACCTTGTTAAAAATGTAGAAACATATTTTTCGATCATAGCCAACACATTTAGCTCGCATCATAAACATTTATGATGCTATTAAAAATATTAGATTCAATCATAATCCTATATAGTCTTATAATGTAGCACACAGATAGCCTTACATTGAATAAGAATCATTTAGTATTTACTGTCAGAATAATCATATGATATTTCATAATCCATCCACGGTTTATCACCTAGTTCAAGTGAATCATCATTCTCCTCCTCCCATGGGTTTTGATCCTCGAAGGGATCCGTTACAAAATCTACCAAAATAATGTATGTACTTGAGGTCCCCATCTAGCCGCACATTCCAGCATCCTCTTAGGTCAAGTACGCGAAGATCCGTGCACTTCGTCATGATAGCCCTCAGCCCATTGTCGTCGAACATGCCAAACTTTACCTCGAGGTGCTCGAGACGCGGCATCAAAGAGGCCACGGCCATGGCCTCTGACTTGTCGAAGGTGTCCTTCTTGAATCCCTTCATGATCATGAACTACGAAGGTGGCATGTTCCTCTTCAGCAAGGGAGGTTAGATTTTCCTCATTGTGCGCCAGTAGCTTATTCATCGTCTCGTCAATTTTCGAGGTTAGGTTAACCCTGCGGCACCACTGAGTCAACTTGACGTCCGACCAGAAGCATGGATAGTAGTGCACCTTCCACCATGACCGGCAAACGAAAGACAAGCGGACGACCTCCTCAGACGACATCTCCGCTAGTACCAAAACCATGGCTAGGATCTCCTTGGGGATGTTGGCCCATTTGTAAATGTTGGCTTTGCTCTTCTCTATTTTGAGACTGTCCTGAAGGGTTGTGAATTTTAAATAGTTTGGCTGTTTAGTTTTTTTTGAATCTATATAAATTGGTTTTGAAGGCGGGTGAAGATGAATAGTTTGGCGGTTTGACTGTATAAATAGATTTTAAAGGGTTGTAAAAAAGAAACCAATTTTTTCGTTTCTCCCCCGGGCCACTTTTCTTGTATAAATGTCTATCGATCACCATTAATTATGGTGAATGGCACTGATACCGTAAATATGAGTGGAATTTGCACCGCCAAAATTCATCTTGAAGAAGGTAAAATGTCATTACTGTGTGAAAAATGTCAAAATCTCTTGGATATGATTACACTAAGATGTTGTACTAATGTTAAGATACTGATATCATTTAATTATGAAAAATACAAAGAAATACATGCATGCATGCTAATGTCAGAAGAACCATTCACCCCAGGACTGATTGATGAGATCTAAATCACTATATATCTCATATCCAAGTTCTCCAGAGATTACATCCTCAAAAGGTCGTTTAAACGTCTGTATTAAATCATAAATTTTCCTTAGGTCGTCGTTGAAGTGTGCGTTGAAGAACCCACATATGTCGAGCACGAGAAGACCCTTGCAGTTGCATAAGATAGATCGCAGGCAATACTTGCTGGCAAAAAATATTCCAGTCGACGCGATTTAGAGGCAGTAGCTAATGTCGAGTTCTTCCAGCACCGGAAGAAACTCCAAGTGTTTCACGAAAGTTTCATCACTCACGTCGCACTTCGGAATGCGCAGCACCCTTAGAAATTTCCCCTTGTATTATAAAAAGGGGGAAACATTAATAGAAATTAACAAAGTATACGTAAAATTTTGTAATAGAAAAAATAAATTATTAGAATAAGACAAAATAAAATTTTGCACAGGCCTTAAACATGCAAAAGAGAAGGCAGCTTCGTCGAACTTGTACGCGGAAAAGGACAGTAGAATTTCCCCACTGCGAGCCACGAGCTTCTTTACGGTCAAACTAATCTTAGCAGTTCGTTGGGCCCTCCGGCACCACTGTTCCAAGTCCACGTTGGACCAATAGTCTAAGGGACCATTGAGCACCTTCCACCACGAACGGCAAACTGGGGCCACGTTGCACATGACCTCGTCCACCGGCATTCCAGACAATACCAGTATCATCGAGAAAATCTCCGTAGGGATGACGGCCCATCCGCTGCAGTTGATCATGCTCTTGTTCCTCTCCATTGCGACTCTTCTTCTTCTCTCATTTGTTTCTTTCTAGTCGGATGGGCTCTTTTCTTTGGAAAAGGCTATTTCACCCACTCGTTTCGGGGGTATAACCCGCTCGTGGAGGGGTTTGACCGAACAAAGAAAAGACTATTTAGAAATAACAGTAATGCCATTGTATTAATATTAGTTTCAATTATATTATAAATTTTAAATTAACAGAAATGCCAATGTAGATTTAATATTAATGCTAGTTCCAATAATCTTATAGATTTTAAATAAAAAGAATGGAATTTTAACTTTAACTACTTTTAAGTTGTGAATTTAAATCTAAGTTTAATATTAAATCAAAAACTAATTTAAATTTTAGAATTAATATTAGTTTTAATAATATTATAAATTTTAAATTAACAAAAATGCCACTATATTAGAAACCTAGCTTGTCACGCCCCGCTCTCATAGGAGTGATCATCCTCGCTAAGATGTGATGCCGTGTGAGCCTAGATTGCGCTCACGCAAGGCAGGTCCATAACGGTCGATTACAGGCTAAGCGACGGGATCGTCGCACAGAAGTCCCAAGCAAAAATATTGAATAACAACAGCGGAAAATTAAATAAAAAACACAAGTCATTCAAAATGCTCTTCATTGATATTGAAACAAAGATTACAATTGTGGCACGAGGCCAAGATTACAATCACTCAAGCTCACTCTTCTCACATTACAAGTCACTCTGCTCTCTCTCATCTCTCAATACAATTTTAGTAGACCAGCGGAAGCTTCGGATAGGCGATATCCATACATTATGTCCCGTATAAGTCCAGTCTTCAATACGGCCGCACACCTGGAAATGCCAAGGAACTCCACGCCTCGACATATCCAAGCGAGCTCCTCCCTGAGCAAGTAAGTACCTATCACCTGCACATGAAACTGGTAGGGTATCAGTACTCAACTGTACTGGTGGAGTGAGCTCCTCACCCACCCATACAAAACCAATACGTTAATTTACTTTTGTGCAACATAGTCCCCTTATGATTGTCTTTCTAGTCTTGCCTTAGGATCAATTTTGAGACGTAGACATCTTTGTCTATTGTGTCTCTAGACTATTCGTCGGGCTAACGCACCGATAACTTCCTTATCATTTTCTCTAGACCATTCTCGTGCTTGCAATATCAACTTATCGACTCGTACTTGCCCTATGGCCCATACTCTGGGATGCAATGATATGATTCGTGTCAACGACTTGTTTCTTACTTAAACATTGAGGCCGTGCCTCGCAACTTAGCATGACTTAACCAAACTTGCCTTACGGCCCTTCTTGACTTAATTCGAGATGACTCAATCTCGATTCACGCAACTCTATGCCATCGACTTAATACTCGACGCTACATTCGTGTCGAGGCATGTGTCCTTGCTATAGCCAAATCTTAGGTTTCTTAAGACTTGTGATGCACCCATGTATGCTATATTTACTCCATGCGTGTCGTACTTGCACTTTCCTTGATTTGACCGACACCGTGCATGTGGATTGCCGCTTAGCACACCAACTTTACTTATATGAAAGGTCACTTGCAATTCAAGCCATCTTGGACATATAGGTGGTGCAAGACGAGGCCCTTGCAGCTAAGGGTAGCCAGTCCTGCTCAAGTCCTCGAATTATCACCGGCGGGGTGTTCTTGCCTCCCTACATTGCTCCCCTCCTAAGCCGATACGATTTTGTGGCCCCAGGATTCTGAATCGAGGGTGCGAAACCTTATCGACAAGTTGTCCATGACCACGCACCTACGAGAACTCCTAGACTCAACGTAAATACATGGCCTAACCGTCACAACTTAGCTTCCTTAGCTTTACTTCTCATACTTATCATACTTCTTTTGTAGAGTCCAAACCAGGGTTGCCTCGACAACTGACCTACAGTCCCGTTATGTTCCTCCTTGGCGACTGACCTACAGTCCCAACATGTTTACAGTATTTCTATACTCTTATTGACTTAACTAAATTCTACTCTTATTGACTTAACTAAATTGCGCTCACGCAAGGTAGTATTTCCATACTCTTATTGACTGCGACTGGCCTACAGTCCCGACATGTTCATAGTGTTTTCATCGCCCAAGTCATACTTTATATGACGAGCAGATCGTGGGACTAAGTGACTTGACAACCGCAGACAACAGGAGACAGTGCTTGCTATGACCTCGATAGCCCAACAAAACTCTTGTCTAACGTGTTTGTGCAACGAATTGACAAACAAGGGCTGCGTCAAGCCTTGCATCAAGGGAATGTGTTGTGCACGCGTTCGACTAGAACAATCAAGTTCTTTGGGTGTCTAGTTCCAATAATATTAATGCCAGTTCCAATAATATTATATATTTTAAATAAAAAGAATAGAATTTGAACTTTAACTAAGCTGTGAATTTAAATCTAAGTTTAAATGTTAAATCAAAAATTAATTTAAATTTTAGTATTAATATTAGTTTCAATAATATTATAAATTTTAAATTAATAGAAATGTCACTGTATTAGAAACCTAGCTGATGTCACGTTGCTCGGGCTCGGTTAGTGTTCGTCTAAACTCGTACGTGAGAACTAGTTATTAGTAAAGAAAATCAAAATTTGAATTTTAACTTTAACTATTTTTGAGTTGCGAATTTAAAGCAAGTTATTAGTAAAAGAAGCTATTGAAATAAAAACTAGTCGAGCTCGATCCTTTCTCTTTATCCCATCTCCCTCTCTCTCTCTCTCTCTCTCTCGCAGGTTCTCTCTCGCAGATTGTGTTCACTAATACCATATCATTAGAAATAATTACATAATAGTAAATGTAGCATTAAATGCTGTTGTAGGCTTTATCCTACACAATTCAATAATACATGTACACAGAAGATGAGAAGGATGTGTTGTTGGAAGTTAACTCAAGCATTTTTATGAGCCAATAGAAGAGGATCACTCAATAATTTTTAATTAAATGCCGCTGCATTCTTTAAAATTATGTATGCTTTTAGGATCACTCAAGCATTTAATGAGCCAATAGAAGAGGACCACGTGGCGGAGGTACAAGGAGGAGGGAGTTTTTGGAGTTACATAAAGCATTTTTATGCATCCCTTTAGGATCACTCAAGCGTTTTTTCATTTTGTATTGTTTCTTGTCCTTCGTTTCTTCTGTTGGTTTCTAACACACTCTATTTTCTTCAACGGCGATGTCACATGGAGAAACTGATCCTCGTGTGAAAGAATTAATTGATGAAGAAAGCTTCGCTTCAAGAGCAGTGTCAGATGATTTGGACGATGAGCAAAGTTTGGAAGCTGTTAACTTAGGAGACAATAAAGAACAAGAGGAAGAAAACAACGGAGGAATGCATCATAACGATGACGATGACATCAACGCAAACAACGAAATGTTATTTCGCATCACCCTTTCTAATGGATTTAAGAAATGCATTATATTTTTACATTGATTTCTTATACTTATTTTGGTTAATTATGTTCTTAGGGACGATGGTGAATCTCCATTGGATTTCGATGCAGCGACGATGAAAAAACTAATGTAGTCTGCCAACATTAACAAAGACCCAAGGGATCTCGTAGATGAAGATATTGTTGGCTTATAGTTTAACTCGATTGAAGAAGCATAGACATTCTACTGGATATATTCAAAAGCAGTTGGTTTCAGTGTTAGAAAGAACTAAATAAAGAAAAGCAAATCTGGGATGGTGATGGTCCATAGTTGGTGTTGTTCGAATGCGGGATTCAGACAGAAGAAATACAATGAAGCTTCTAACAGAGTTCGTGAGCCAAGAAGTGAAAGCAGAAGTGGTTGTAAAGCAATTTTTTGTATTGGGTACACCAATTCTATAAATTCGTAGGTTGTTAAAAAAATTTAATTACATCACAACCATAACCTGGCGAATAATTTTGAAACAGTTTTTTTGAGATCCCATCGTAAGATATCACCAGCAGAATTGGAACAAGCTAAGCTTATGAAGCAATCAGGAATGGGGACTGGAGATATATGGAATTTACTTGTCCACCAAAAAGGTGGCTGGGATAAGGTTAGATGGATGAAAAAAGATTTATATAATGCTTTAGCTAAAGATAGTAGAGCACTAGACGATGTTGATGCTACGACAACACTTATATTTCTTCAATCTAAGGAGGGCATTGACCCAGATTTCTTCTACGCATACAAGGTAGACGAACATTTCCAGATTGACCCATCTATTTTGGGCTGACGGTGCATGTCGATTCGATTATGAATTATTTAAAGATTCACTAGCATTTGATTCTACATATAAAACAAATAGAAGTCAAATGATGTTGGTGGTTCTAGTGGGTACAAACAATTATGCAATGACTTGTGTGTTTGGGTTTGCAATGATCCATAATGATACTGTTATGACATATTCTCGGGTTTTACAAAAATTCCAAGAGTGTATGAATGGCAAATTACCAGTGACAGTTCTCACGGATGGTTGCAGATCCATGAATAAAGCAATTGAGGATTTAATGCCCAGCGTAGTTCATCGAACGTGCTCATGGCATATCCTAAACAATTCAGCCAAACATGTACACCGAGATAGTTTTGCAAATGAATTGAGTATTCTGATTAAAAGGTACATCGCACACTTGCTACTTTACTTTGAATTATGTTGTTGTTACAATATTAAAACTCTTGTTACTGTCCATATTTTCAAAATAGGTACTATTCAGTCGAAGAATTTAAAAACCGTTGGCAGCAGATGCTAAGGGATTATAATGTAGAGAACAATGAGTGGACTACTGCATTGTATAGAACGAGGGAGCGATGGGCGGACACATTCCTACGTAGAAATTATTTTGGTGGTTCTACTGCAACAAATAGATGTGAATCTATGAACGCATTTCTGAAAAGATTTTTGAATGAGAAGCTGCCACTATGGAAGGCCCTTCAAAATTGTGACCATGGTTTGGCGAACTTACGTTACGGCCAGATAAGTAAGCATGTCACTGATAAAATCTCAACACCAGTTGTGAATCAAACTAGCATGGCCGTAATAGAAGATAAATTTGCCGCAATTTATACTAAAACGGTATTTATAGAGGTAAGGAAGGAAATCACGCGTTCTGATACATATATTGTTCTCCACCATCACATCATAATAGAGGCAGAAATTTGCACTATCCAAAAGTATATGTTGCCAAACAGTATCAACCGGAAGCTTACATTTGATCGGGCCGACAACATCATAAACTGTGACTGCTTGTGGATGGAGACCAAGGGAATTCCTTGTAGGCATATTTTTCAGCAATGAAGAGATTGCAATTGGGAGATATTCTAAAGAACTTGATAAAGTCTCGTTGGCTCAAGGATTGCAAAAAGAGTTATCTATCCGGACCTGGCGAAGAAAGAAGATTCATCCACCCAGACAGTAATGAGAGCAGAAGGTATGGTGGTATTAATGAACAAGTTAATCTGTTTACGTATTATTGTAAAAAAAAGCAAAATTCAAGAGAAGGGAACGAAGTTGATGTCGTCTGTGCTGATGGAGTTAAAAAAAATGATGACCGATATTGGTAAAGAAGAAAAAATTGTAGCTGATGCTGTTCATGGAGTGTATGAATCTTTTAAAGAGCCAAATCTGGTAGCAACAAAAGGAAGGCCTTCTCAAGGGAAATCAAGCCAGCCTAAAGTAAGTCAGACTATCCCCAAGCCTAGAATTTATAGAGTTTGTAGAAAATCGGGTCATGATTTTCGTAATTGTAAAGTACGAAAGCGAGATAGCGACAAAAAGTAAATGGAATCAAATGAACCGTCGTTGACTTAATTATCAATTTTTTTTATAATTCTCTATCAATTTA
The DNA here is from genome assembly GCA_029216955.1 of Iris pallida. NCBI lineage: Eukaryota > Viridiplantae > Streptophyta > Magnoliopsida > Asparagales > Iridaceae > Iris > Iris pallida. Next base: position 7,640,288 of record JANAVB010043820.1, on the reverse strand, counting down.
ACAAGGAAAACGGCAATTCTCAGTCAATTTTAACACAAAGGATGGTAATTCTCCGTCAATTTAACATGGTGAATGGTCATTCTCCACCCTTTTAGCAAGGAGGATGACAATTTTTTGTGTTATTTATTTATCCGTGGTTTTAACACAGATAATGTCTTCTCCTGCATTCTAACACGGAGAATGGCAATTTCCCGTTAATTTAACAAGGATAATGGTAATTCTCTATGATTTTAACACGAAGAATAGTGTTGACGGGCGCACTGGCCAGTGCTCCATTGGGCGTATCAGTACACGGAGAATGGTGTTGACTTGGCAAAATTCGAAGGAGCAGATTCATTGGTATTAATGGCATATAAATGGAAGTAGTTGGGAGAGTTTCTTTTCGTCTCACTTAGCTTTTCTTGTGAAGGGGCAGATGTATTGGTATTAATGCAAATTAATTGAATTGAATTCGAAGTGACAACCACTTGGCGCATGAGTACGAATTGTCCTTGCCTATAAATGGCAGTAGTATAGGGAGAGTTTGTTCTCGTCTCACTTAGCTTTTCTAGTGGAGATGGACTCGACCGATCCCCCACCTTGGCAAGACACTTTCCTGTGGGTTGTCGATCTTCTCGTTCGAAGAAGCTTTGGTGATGAAGTCCTTCAGAAGACTGAGAAGTGCCTGGTGGACTGTCTGTGTTCGTGCACTTCATTGACTGTGTGCCATGATGTTGGTTACTGGAAGAGCCCAGGGTTTGGGTTGATTGCCAACCTACACTCTGTCGAAGCGACCACACGTTGATTCGCTCTGACTATGCATGGTGTTCCGTCTACGCACGTTGACGATAAAGTGATTTACTCTGACGATGCACGGTGTTCCGTATTCGTGCACTTCATCAGAAGTCTGAGATGGGTCGAGTGGACTGTCTGTGTTCCTGCATATCATGAGTAATTTTTTATGTCATTTTTCATCAGTGTACACATGAATAAGGATTTTTCTGTTTGGATTCTTACCAATGTATAGGGCATCAAGAATGTAGACCACTTATGTTGCACGTCCTTTGAACTTGACTGGGCATACATTCGTGTATAGCCTTAAATTTCTCTCAGCTTCCTTATTATTAGGTTAAGTATGCCAGCCTCCATGTCTTCATAGTTGAGTATGTCTTGCATGTCTATTGCCGACAGCTGGATTTCAACTTCATTTTCACCCTCTTTCGGCCCATTCAAGTATACAATTTCGCTGCACATAAATTTAGTTTAGATTAAATTAATAGAGATTCTCAGGACATAATTGTGAAAAAAGTATAGAAAGGAAAAAAAGAAGAAAAAAGGGTCATTCATCGTCCAACTGACACGAAGAATAAAAATTTACCGTCCAACTTACACGGAGAATGATCATTCTCCAGTCAACTGTCACGGAGAATGGTTGCTTCGTTATGAATTAGACGGAGATAGGTCGAGTTCAGAATACATACTTTGGACTCACCTTTCTGGGGAATACGATGTCCATGAAGAAGCATGAAAAATATGGGGCTCATGCGGATCACAACTAATCGCATGAGTACTCTGGAACAGATTGACCCACATAAAGAAGAGCCGCATGACAGACTCAGCATGCCCCCTGCAGCCCATCTTCACCAGACTGATTCTTGAGCCGCAGAAAGAATAAGTTACTTATGCGGCCAAGCTGATCAACTCTTCTGACAAAGCTGACAAAACTCTGTCAAAATTGGCAAAAATGACAGCTCTGACAGCTCTAACAAACTCTGACACTCTGACAAAAAAAGAAGATAAAACGTGATCAGACAAAACGTCATGTCACCAGTCTGGACATGGCCATGCGGCCAAAAGGATTGTGACCCGAGCCGCATGAGCCTTATGCGGCTTAATTTATATGATTCATGCGGCCAAGAGTAACTGCAATCTGAGCCGCATGAGCTTTATGCGCCCCAGAATATAGAACCTATGCGGCTAAAAAGTCTCCAAGCTACATGCGGACCAAGGAAGACTGCGACTTAAGCCGCATGAGTCTTATGCAGCCCATCATGGCCAAACACTGAAAGACTTATGCGGCTCAAAATAACTCAAGCAGATTGATCCTATCCTGCGATAGGACACGTGGCAGGCTAACCAAGTCTCAACCACCCAAATTTGCTATAACAAAATCCCAACAAGTCGCCAACTGGCGGCCAAGGAGTAGGTCTTTGTGTGCTACTATAGCCACGTGGCCATGCGACCATCCATGCGTCTCAAGATATCTATCCCTATAAATAGAAGGGTGCCATACCCCTGTAAAAGGCTGGCAACCTACGAGGGGTAATTTCTTCAAGAGCAAGGAACGCGTCAGATAGTCCAAGGAGTAAGGCATAGTTGCTATACTTTCCCGAGCCTCTATCGTCACCCCAGAATCAAAACTAAACAATTATACTTAGATTGTTTCCTAGGATTTCTTTCTAGGCTTTCTCTTGTACAAGCGAGTTTACAATCAAGTTCAATTTATTTGTAATTTGTTGTGCTTGATATTTAACGGAAAACACGATGGCGACTCTGCTGGGGACATCCTTCTTTTCTGATGAGAAGTTGGTGATGCAATCTGACGCGTCCAAGCTCGGCTCCACGCAACAAATGCTCGTGGTTTGATTTGACCAACGAGCATTCGAAGAAATGCTCTCTGAAGGGAGCGCCAGCCCATCGCAGAAGCGAGCCAACCCAAAGAGAGCCCACAACATATCAAAGCACAAAACTGTTGCCCCCGACCAGGTTCTCGAAGAAGTTTCTTCTACGGCCCAAGACGGTGATCAAGACTCTCCTGCGGCCTTGCTTCCGACCGCAGATATCACCACTGTCCCCAAATCCAGCAAAGGAAAATACTACGATGCTGAGTTTTTAGGGGCACAAGGAAAGTCCATATGGACGAGGAAGAGGCCACATAAGAGAGATGGGCAGATAGCCCATGCGGCAGCCAACTCTGGCCGCAGACAGATGGCCCATGCGGCAGCCAACTCTGGCCGCAGACAGATGGCCCATGCGGCAGCCAACTCTGGCCGCAGGCCGATGGCCCATGCGGCCGTCAACTCTGGCTACAGGTAGATGGCCCATGCGGCAGCCAACTCTGGCCGCAGACAGATGGCCCATGCGGCAGCCAACTCTGGCCGCAGGCCGATGGCCCATGCGGCCGTCAACTCTGGCTACAGGTAGATGGCCCATGCGGCAGCCAATCCTGGCCACAGACAGAGTGTCTTATGCGGCCCTGTCAGAAGCTCTGTATTCAACCGTCTCTCATACAGGCCTGACTCCATGCGGCCTATTGAGAATGTGGGATGTATCAATCTGGACTCTTTTTACTATACGCCTTCGGGTGCTAAGTCAAAGAAGTCTAGGGCAGTACAGGTCCAACAAGTCTAGTCAACTGTCCAAGTTGCTGACCGTCAGCAGGTACCGTTAACTGTTATATGGGCTCCTGATGAAAAGCTGTACAGAACCACCCGTGTCCAGTCCCCCTGGGCTAACGGACAGGGTGGGTCTCAAAAGCCTCCCTCCAACGATCGAGAGCAAGTACTTTTACTAGTCTCGGATCAGGGAGCAAACATGACACCTACGTACCCGTGTGCTCGGGATATCCGAGTCCATAAATTGGATGCAAAGGTAGATCAACCCGCTATCGACTTGCGAGAAGTGATTACTCATAAACGCAAGGAGAAGAAAGCAATCTTAGCATGCGATGAGCCCCTCTCGGGACGTCGTTGCACCCAAGTCATCATCAACTGCTGCTGTGATAAGTCGGCAGCACCTGAAGATTGGCAGTCCGTTTTCCAACGACTGCAGCAGCCAGCACCTTTCCAACGACAACTTGAGAAACAGGTGCAAATCTCGGGAGACGAGGAATTTTCCTTCGCCTCCTGTAATACAACCCGGAAGGTTCTTCCCGACAAGGGAGGGAATAAGACAGGCTCTTTTAGCCCGGCAATATCCGCCAGTATTGCAAGGAAACTCTCGTCTGGAGGACTGCCATCGACAACCACTGGGGTGTCTACCTAGGCACTCGATCCAAAAAGAAGCTTCCAACACCTGGGGGTGCATCCTTGACCTCCCTGGGGGTAGGCGAGGCAGGGGGTAGTAGTCCCCTCAAAGTATGCGATAGCCCGGTATTCCAAGAGCATACACAGGGGGTAGAAATCTTCTGGAATTATGCGACAGACGTGGACGTCCCTGAGAATGACCACCTTCGCCAAGACGATGCAGCCTCTTGCACAGGGGTAGCACCTCTTCCGAGTCTGAGGAAAAAGTCATTCCGACATTCCTCGACGATTTCTCGATATGAGGGTGCGACACAGAGAGCACCTCTGCTATGATCCCTTCCACCTCTACCCACGTAAGGACAGTCTTTATGGCCGATGATGATTATGAAGCGCCTACTGACCGACAGTATCTAGAAGTAGTTGAAGCCATGCTCCTGTCCTTGGTCAAGTCAGTAGACGAAATCAAAGCCGCCTTGACGACTCAACCAGCAAGGACATCTGGACAAACAAGCTTGGGACCCGCAGTCAACGTGGACTCCAACACAACCGCTCCTCCTTTGTGTGACAATCCTCTAGGAGCATCGCTCCTTCAGCTGCAGATGAAGCCAGGAAAGCAAGGAGGGAAGTCCAGGAGCTTCGAGCAATGTTCAATACCCGAGACTCCTCTCAGGACCTGAGAATATGACAGCCATATCCCGTTGCATGGAGAGATGTGCCTTTTCTACCACGGTACAAGCCGTTTTATATCGATTCATATGACGAAAAGACCTCTTCTAGTGACTCCATCCTCACACGATTATTCATCGGAGCATTGGAGGGGATCGCGTTCGACTGGTATCACAACTTTTTGGACAACTGCATCCATTCTTTTGACGGCTTCAAGCTCATGTTCCTAGAGAGATTCTACGAAGTGGGACATGATGTGAAAATGTCGTCTCTCATGGATGTCGTTCAGGGAGAGAGGGAGCTAACAAGGAACTATATCGAGAGGTTCCGTCAAACCGCGATGAGATTGCCCTAAGGCAATCCCGAAAGCTCCTTGATCGAAATCTGCCAGAATAAGTTGCTCCCCGCAATCAGCCTCTGGATATGTGAAGATCAGTTCAAGGATTGGACGACCTTCATCATAAGAGCCACCAATGCGGAGGCAAAGTTAAAGAAGGCTCGCCAGCTGGGATTATGCATCCCGGATGGAGAGGTCAAAAGCAAACGTCCTGGTACTACCTCCAATAACAACAACACTGACGGTACCTTCAATAACCGGGACAACAAAGGCAAACAGGTCCTGGTCGCTGATTCGACCAAGAAGCCTGAACAAAAGCAGGCAGAAGCTCAGTGGCCCAAGGTGAATTACTCATTCGAAGATAGTCATGTCAAGCCTATCTTCGACATGCTCTTGCAAGGGGACATGTTCCAACTCCCTCCACCAAGGTGTGAGCCTCGAACGACAGAGATGGAGGACCCAAAATACTGCCATTTCCATCGCTATGTTCATCATGCCATTCATGACTGATTTCAATTAAAATGGTACATCCAGAATCTTATCGACTCCAAAGCTCTGTCGTTAGACTTTGAAGAGGTTACCGTAGCGGCGAACATGGTGTCAATTCAGTTCGACGACTTTCCTCCAACAAGTATTCAAGACGGGGTAATACCTATCCCCCGGGTAACGATGGAAAGTACTAATCTTCCCCCTGTCCGGGACCAGACGACTGGCTTGGTACCTCTCACCTCTTCACGTGGAGAGATCATGTGGGTGCACCCAGACTTAGTCCCCAAAGTTACCCAGGCGGTGTCATCTCCAGCTAACAAGAAGAAGGACAGGAAGTCCAGTTCCTACCATACAATTTTAGCCGAAGCTGAGGAAGCGACGACCGTTGTTACCCGGTCTGGGGCACAAGTCCAGCCCACTCCGGGTAGTTCAGTTGAAGACCCTCAGCCAGCAATGCTGTCGGCCACTGATGTTTTGGGGCCATCTCAGCCTCCACCGGCGGATAGGTCCAAGCCGAAAGAAACCTGCTTCGAAAGGCCGTTCCGTAAGGATGCACCTCAGGGGTTGGAGAGACCTTACAACTTTGACATATTAGCACAACTGGCTAATATGCCGATAAAGTTGTCATTATACGAGCTCCTAAGGCTCTCCAAGGATCTTCGTGTCGCATTGAGCAAAGCACTCCAGAATGCTGACGCTTACTTAGCCCAGGTCAAACCTACGGGGGAAGACTCATCGGCAGATCTCCAGGGCAGTAACAGTGCGGATGCAATGCCCAACATCGTATTTACCCCACAGGACATGCTGATCAAGACTAACATGCATGATCGCCCCTTGTACTACACTGGATACATAGGTGATATCAAGAGGGATCGGATGCACATTGATCCTGGCTCGTCGATAAGCATCAACCCGAAAAGCATGCTTCAAGTCCTCAACATCCCTATGCACCGGCTAGTGGCGACCAATAACGCCATTAGCGGTTTCAACTCAGGAAGGAGCTATCCATTAGGAAAGATCCGATTGAAATATCAGATCGGCGACCTGAGGACAGAGGTTACCTTCTATATCATAGATGCAGATACGTCCTACAATATACTCTTGGGGCGTCCGTGGATACATGACTATATGATCGTGCCATCCACCCTCCACCAATGCTTCAAGTATGTCAGTAAGCACGACTTCGTGAAGATTGAATTTGCTGACGTCGATCCCTTCAAGGTGGTTGAGTCTTATTATTCTTCGGAGGCGTGTCTTTATGACGAATCCAAGAAACACATAACTGACGAACTGGAGGCCATCACAGGACCAGAGGAACCCGTAAGAATTCATGTTCAGGCCCGTAAGCCGGAAAAAGTTGCACCCCTTGTCGCAACTTTGCATAAAGAGGTGCCCGGTTCCCCCACCCCAACTGCACAGTTGGAATCGATGGTCATCCGACTCCCAAGGACCAGCCAAGAGCCAAAACTCGTCATAGGGCCGATGGTGATCCGATTGCCAAAATCCAATCAAAGGCGACCGGAAGATGTAAGGCCCTCTAGGGAGCCGATGGTGATCCGATTGCCAAGATCCAGTCAAAGTATTCGGAAGACTCAAAGTTTTCTGCCGAGCCGATGGTTATGCGTCTTTCCAAGACGAGCCAGCAATTGTGTAGATCCGAGACCCTCCGGCAAGCCAATGCCACAAGCTGAACCCTTGGTGGTCAAGTTGCCCAGGACAGCGTCCCAACCTCCGATCACGCAGGGGGCAGCTAAAGAGGATGCAGAACTCGCAAAATATCTTGCTGCAAAGGTGGATATGCCCCCTCCTGATAATGTAATCCCTGTGGACAAAATTCCTTATATCATCAATAAGAAGGTGTCATTGAATTATCCTGAGTGTAATAAACTCAATCTGATGTATACTGTGGGAATCGGTCGGGACATTAACCTGCACACACAGGTGACAACCATCCATGCCGCAAACAGACTTGCTCCCATTAAAGATGCCTACATCCTAGTCCCAGGTAGAAGAGGAGGGGATCACACGATCATCTTTGGCCGAAAAAAAAGGTCCTCAACCCTTCATTCCTCAAGAGTTTGATCTTGAACCCGATACTGGAAGACTACCACTCTACCTGTATAGTCCTCAAGCCAAGTACTTCATGCAAAAGCAGGAGTATGACATGAAGGCTACCCCAGGTCTAAATTACAGCAATGGTCGGCGATCGCCTCTGCAGCTGTCAACCCCGTCTGGAAAACCTCGAGATTATTACGACAAGTCCAAATGCGGCCACGGTTATGTTACACCAGCAACAACGCCCGAGGGCTCCGATAAGGAATGCGAGTTGCATTCTTACTCATCCGAATCACCTACATACGATTGTGATGACAGCATTGAAGATATGTTCAGACAGACATTAATTGTCAATATGGCATCCACTGACATTGAAGAGGAAGACGAGGATCTATTCAAACCTCTTGAGTTGGAGCCATGGGTCCAACAACTGGATACACAATGGGAGAAATGCTTTGAACTACGTAACCCTCCCACTGAAGATAAGGTCATGCAAGTTAACCTCGGTGATGAATCCTCTCCAAAGTCAATCTTCGTCAGTAAAAGCCTGACAGACGGCGAGCGGGAGTCGTTGTTGCAACTCGTCAGAGAATACATCAACATTTTCGCCTGGAGCTATAAAGACATGCCAGGACTGAACCCCGAGATCGCATTTCATAAGCTCAATATTCATCCGGATGCGAAACTAGTCAAGCAACAGCAACTGTGGTTCCGTCCAGACATCATGAACTCCATCGAAGCAGAAGTAAACAAGCTTATAGCTAGCGGTCTCATCCGCGAGGAGCATCATCCAGACTGGATAGCTAATATAGTACCAGTCGTCAAGAAGAACGAAAAGATCTGAATCTGCATCGACTTTTGCAATCTGAATACGGCATGTCCTAAGGATGAATTTCCTCTTCCCATCCCCGACATAATGATCGATAATACGTGTGGCTTTGAGCGCATTTCCTTTATGGATGGCTTTTCAGGATACAATCAAATCAAAGTGTCTGCTAACGATAAGAAGCATACATCATTCCGAACACCGATCGGTGTGTACTGTTACACAGTCATGCCCTTTGGCCTGAAGAACGCCGGTGCTACATATCAACAAGCTATGAGCGTCATCATCAGAGATCACTTGCGTAAGACGGTAGAGTGTTATGTTGACGATATCGTCGTCAAAAGCCGCTCCAAGGATGATCACTTACACGATTTGAGAACAGTGTTCGACCTTATGCGAACGCATAATCTGAAGATGAATTCCACCAAGTCCTTCCTGGGTGTGTCCAGCGGGAAGTTCTTGGGCTTTGTCATTACTACCACAGGCATTCACATAGACCCCGATAAGACAAAGGCAATCATGTAGATGAGTCCACCAAAGAAACTCCGTGAACTCTGTGGCCTTCAGGGGAGACTAGCTTACATCAGGAGGTTCATGTCTAACCTCTCAGGACGATATCAACCCTTCACACAACTGATGAAGAAAGGTACCTCTTTCGTATGGAATAAGGAATGTCAACGTGTCTTTGATGACATTAAGGAATACTTGACGAATCTGCCAGTTCTGGAAGCCCCGGTTGCCAAAAAGCCCTTCCTGCTCTATATACTGGCGATGGAACACTCCCTTGGTGCCTTGCTAGCACAAAAAATGATGCGGGGCACGAACAAGCCATCTATTATCTCAGCCGAATGATGGTGGGGCCAGAGTATAGGTACACCGCCGTGGAGAAAGAATGCCTTGCCTTGGTGTTCGCCATTCAGAAAATACGACACTATGTGTCAGGGCAGACTATTCATGTTGTCTCCCGAGTTAATCCCCTCAGGGTTCTCATGACCAAACCAGGTGCACTCAGTTCTCGTCTAGCCATATGGGCGATACTGTTATTCCCCTACGACATTGTCTTTATTCTGCAGAAGGCTGTCAAAGGTCAAGCATTGGCCGACTTTCTAGCAGTCCACCCAGGCTCAGGAACAGCAAAAATCTATAAGAAAATCCCAGACGAAGTCGTTAACTCAAATATGACTTCACATGATAACGTTTGGCGAATGTTCTTTGACGGTGCTTCAAGAACAGGGCTACAAGGTGATATCGTCGCTGGAGTCGGGGTAGTATTAATTTCTTCCTTTGGGTTGGTGGTCAACCGGGTATATTCTCTCACAGAACCTTGTTCAAACAATGTTGCCGAATATAACGCCTTGGTCATCGGGCTCCGACATGTAAAAGAGGTGGGAGTCGAACACCTAGAAGCATATGGCGACTCACAGTTGATCGTTAATCAAATCCGAGCAGGCCTCGCCGCTTCCTTGGCGGTTCTAAATTATGCTCATCATCTAGTCGACGTGATAGGCCATGAGCTGGTCTGTCCCAAAAACAACATTCAATTGGATACAAGTTACTCCACCCAAATAACCAATGATGTGGAAGACTGGAGACTCCCGTTCATCGACTTTGCAGTCTACGGAATCCTGCCAGAGAATGTGAAAGAAGCAACTTCAATTAGAAGGCATTCTCTTAGATTCTTTTATGACACGGAAACAAAAATGTTGTACCGACGATCTTACGATGGACTACTGTTAAGATGTCTGTCAAATGAAGAAGCCAAAGAAGCCTTACGCAAGGCTTACGATGGCGTTTGCAGGACTTAGCAACCGGGGCCGAAGTTACAGGACCGTCTCCGTCGGATGGGTTACTACTGGCCTACGATGGTAGAATATGCAGTCGATTATGCAAGGAAGTGCAAGGCTTGTCAGATCTATACAGATTTTATACATTTGCCATCTGAGTTTTTGTACCCAACAGTGGCCTCTTGGCCATTTGAAGCATGGGGAATGGACATTGTTAGCCCAATCACCCCGCCGTCGTCCAAAGGGCACCGGTTTATTCTCGCAATCACCGACTACTTCTCCAAATGGGCGGAAGCTGTTCTGTTGACAGAGGTAAAAACATCAAACATGATCAGTTTCATAAAATATCATGTTATTTACCATTTTGGACTGCCAAGGAGGATCACCATTTTGGACTGCCAAGGAGGATCATTCATGACAATGGTCCGCAGTTCGCAAGCCATGCCTTCTATCGATTCTATGACAAGAACTGAATTCAGAATGTGGCTTCAACAGCATACAACCCATCAGCTAATGGTCTGGCCGAAGCTTTTAACAAGACCATAATCAAGCTTCTTAAGAAGTTCGTGTCTTCAAACAATCACGACTGGAATAAAAAGCTGGGTGAATGCTTATAGGCGTACCGCACTACGAGTCGGACGGCTACGAGAAATACACCGTTCTCTCTGGTGTACGGGAGCAAGGCAGTCCTCCCATTGGAGACTCAGATCCCCTCGCTTCGTGTGGCTCTTACTTACCGATTGACATCGGACGATAACTACCGCTGACGGCTACAGAAATTGGAAGCTTTAGACGAGAAGCGCTTGCAAGCTCAACAAAGCATCGAGCTCTATCAAGCACGCATCTCTCGAGCCTTCAATAAGGAAGTCAAGCAGAGGACTTTCCAAGTAGGCAATCTCGTCTTGGCCGTTCGCAGATCGGTGGTCATGACTCACAAAACCGTCGACAAATTCTAGCCCAAGTGGGAGGGTCCATACATCATCGAGACTGTATTCTCCAACGGCACATACCGGCACGCAAAACAGAACAGAGACTTTCTCATGATGCCCATAAACGGCAAATTCCTAAAGAAGTACTATGTCTAAAGACATGCTGGTACTCTCTCAAACCATCAAATCTCCCAAACTATCGAGTTATGTACACCAAGTACCTCTGAACTCACACTCTATAGCATCTCCCTGAGTGGCGAGTCATATATGATGACACCTCTGAACTCCCACTCTAATGCTTTATCACACAGGAGTCTGCCCAGCTTATCCTTATCACTAAGCAAACTTCATGTTCCTGATTATCGTGTGTAACGTCCATATTACCTCTGATACCGATAGTCTCTCGACTTAACACCTGTACCCAACCCGGGATAAAAGACATGGTGTTAAGACCATAAAACCTATCACGTCCATATTACCTCTGTTGGTTTTATCTCAAAATCTATTACTCGTACCTCCAGTGCACAGAAGAGTAATAGGTCCACCAAAAAAGTTATTATTCTTGATTATCGTGTATCACGTCCATATTATCTCTGATATCGATAGTCTCTTGACTTAGCACCTGTACCCAACCCGGGATAAAAGACATGGTGTTAAGACCACAAAACCTATCATGTCTATATTACCTCTGTTAGGTTTTATTTCAAATCTATTTACCCGTACCTCCAGTGCGCAAAAGGGTAATAGGTCCACAAAAGTTATCCTAATCTATTACTCGTACCATCGTTGTACCAAAGAGTAATAGGTCCACAAAATATCATTCAAATCTATTTACTCGCATTTCCAGATGTACAAAAGGGCAATAGGTCCAGAAAAAGTCCCCCAGTAGGATGTCCTTTATTAAACACAAATGTTGTATTAGGCCCTCTAGTACGAGCACCACAGATACTACAAAAAATGAATGGAGTGAATGTATTATGTTTATTCAAAATCAGTTACATTTGTAGGACTACATCTCCAGTAAAGGATTACACTGATGTACAAAAGAAACAAAACACAAACTACAACCAAAGACAGACAGAAAGACCAAGACAAATACGAACGTTTATTTTTCATATTCTCAAAAACAGTAATTACATGGCAACCCCACGGATCCCTACAGTCAAGGATAATAGTTGTGTTGAGGCATATACCATTCCCTCGGCTATTTCACATATGAAAGATCTATTTGATTAAGGTCTTCGGTGGGAACAGGAGGGTCAGAACTCCCAGTGCTACTACCCTCAGACTTAGGCTCCTCTTTTACAGCAGTCTCAATCTTGGGAGTAATTCCCTCTCCGATGGACGCCAGCTCTTTATTTACTTTTGTTATCACCTCCTCCTTATTAAATGGTGATTCTTGTTTGATGAAAGGAGGCAGTATCTCCTCCTTCACAATGGTCTCAGCCTTCGGCATGGATGCTACAAAAATCAAAGAAAGAAGATAGTCATATAAAGACAAAGTGAATGGGCTCCTTTTCAGTCATACGGCCTAGTCAGGTAGAGCCTATGCGGCTCAGTTATAAAGGAAACGTATACAGCCTAGCCAAAACAGACCCTATACGGCCTAGTTATGAGGAATGCGCATACAGATTAAAAATATAAGACATATGCGGCTCAGTCTTAAAGCACTTATACGGTTCTGTTATGCAATGTTCATGCAGCTAAGCCATGAGGCATTTATGCCGATCAGTTATGAAATATATACGGTTTGGTCACTGTAGAAGCATGGAAAATATTGCTTTTAGTCCCACATCGGAATGGAGAAAAAGAAAGGGCTCACTCCATTCTATAAATATAGCCCCCTTTCCTCCTTCGAAAAGGGCACCTACTTCTCTTTCTTCCTTCCAACTTGGACTCTTCCTACTATACACCTTCGGGTGCTAAGTCGAAGAAGTCTAGGGCAGCACGGGCTCGTCGAGCTCAGTCAGTTGTCCCAACATCTGACCATCAGAGCATTCTGCTACGCGGGCCTCTAATGGAAAGTTGTACAGAACCGCCCGTGTCCAGCCCCCGGCGGCAAACGGATAGGGTGGTTCTCAAGAGTCTCCCAACAAAGATCAAGGACAAGTACTTTTACTAGTCCCGCATCGGGGAGCGAACATGATACTTATACACACGTGTGCTCGAGATACCCGGTTCCACAAAGCGAGTGCAAAGGTTGATCGAGATGTCCTTGACTTGCGAGATGTGATCCTTCACAAGCACAAGGAAAGAAAGGGAGTCTCATGCGACTGGAAACCCAGAAAGCTCCATGCGGCCCATGAGGATTTTATGCGGCTCAAAATCCAGAATGCTTCATGCGGCTCAGAAAGTTTCATGCGGCCCAAAGGCAGCAAGGGTGCCTTATGCGGCCCAAAATCAACAGAGAGCCCATGCGGCTCAGAGAGCCCATGTGGTTCAGAGAGCCCATGCGGCTCAGAGAACCCATGCGGCTCAGAAAGCCTATGCGGCTCAGAGAGTCATGCGGCATAAGGGACTATGCGGCCCAAGACATCCCATGCAGCTCAGAAGACACGTGGCATAACAGTGCTCCCCTATGCTGTATTAATTACTTTGACGGCTGACATCTCTGAAAAGGTGGCAGCCCTGACACAAAAGAGGTAATTATGACTCTGTCATAATGACAGACACCTAGGGAAGTGAAGGAGATCTCTGACACAATCCTTCGAGATCCAGAGAATGCCACGTGGCCCTGACACGTGGACAGTCATATGCGGCTCGAGCGAAGACTCCCCATGCGGTTCAGGATGAAGCTGCCTTATGCGGCTCAGGCAGAAACAGTCTCATGCGGCTCAAGCAGAGGCCCCAATGCGGCTCGCAAGGACCATCTCCATGTGGCTCATTACCTATTATGCGGCTCAAATTATCATATAGTTTGAAGGTTCAGGGGGCCACTCCCCAAGCAGACCCGACACGTGGCCAGTTTTATGCGGCTCCATCCTTATGCGGCTCAACCCTTATGCGGCTCAACCCTCTCCAGTGGCTCCTAGGATACGTGTCCTAAGCTGATCAATCTCTCAGATTTATTGCAATCAGAGATTGGGTCAAATCTCAATAATCTGGGTCACATGGCAGGAGAATAAATCAAATTTATTCGCAGACATCAAAAGATTATTATGAGGAAGATTTATTCCAATCAGTATTAGTTGCTGACGAGATTTGGTGTAATCTATACTGGATGGTCCAGATTCATTACAATCAAAACTAATGGCCTAGATTGACCAATCCACAGGCCACCGTCATCTCCAAGAAGCAATCATTTGTAACCCTAATGATCACACCCTATTCCTATAAATAGCAGGGTGCCATTCCCTTGCAAAGAGACACACACAGAGAGACGCACATACAGAGAGAGGAGTACACAGGAGCACTTCTCGAGATCAGAGAGAGCACCAGATTACTTGGAGAAAAGAGCAGAGAGAGAGCAACGAGAGCATTTCTTCAACGCCGAGCAATCTTCTGGAGCCATGGCTGCATACCGATTGTCCAAGTAGTAAGGCAGGGCTGCCGTCGCCTTTCCGAGCCTCTATTGTCACCCCCCAGAATCTAAAATAAACAATTGTACTTAGTCAGCTGTAACTAGGCTTTCGTCCCAAGGCTTTCTTTGTACAAGCGAGTTTGTGTTGTGAGTCTAAGTTCAGTCCTCCCATAAAACTGTTCTGTACTTTTACAATCAATGGCAAACACGATGGCGACTCTGCTGGGGACAAACTTCTCCATGGCTGAGGAGTTGGTGACGCAGTCGGATGCAGCCAAGCTTGGCTCCACGTAACAGAAGATGGTCGTCCGTTTTGACCAACAAGCGTTTGAAGAGATGCTCTCTGAAGGAAGTGCTGGTCTGATCCAGAAGCGAACACGCACAAAGAAAGCTCGCTGCGAGTGGAGGCCAAAATCATTTGCTCCCCCACAAGCTCTGGACGGGGTACTCTCTGCTACCCAAGACGGCGAGGGCGATTCTCATGCGGCTCCACTTCGAGCCGTAGAGAACTCTGTTGTCCCCAAGACCGGCAAAGAAAAGTACTACGATGCTGGACTTGTAGGGACAAAGAGCGACTCTATGCGCCCCAAGAAGAAGCCGAGCACTCCTGTGGCCAAATCTGCCAACCACATACAGGAGGTTCATGCGGGTGGATCTACCATCCGCATGAAGAAAATCCATGTGGCCAGATCATCCAGCCGCATAAAGAATACCCATACGGCTGAGACGCCCAGCCGCATGAAGAAGACCTATGCGGCTACGTCTGCCAGCCGCATACGGGCCAATGATGACAGCCGTATGACGTCTACTCTATGCGGCTCTGTCTTCGACCGCATCTCGTACGGTCCTGATCTCTTGTGCTCCCGAGAAGATATGTCTGACTCTCTCCAGTATCACTTAGACTCTTCCTACTATGTGCCCTTACGCACTAGAGCGAAGAAGTCTAAAGCAGCACGAACCTGGCGAGTTCGGTCCGCTGATCTGACCTCTGACTATCCGGGCGTTCCGTATACTGTTATGCAGGCCTCGGATGGGAAGTTGTACAGAACCACTCGAGTCCAGCCCCCGGTGGCAGACGGACAGAGAGGTTCGCAAAAGTCTCCCAAAATCCCGGGAGCAAACATGATCGGTCCAGACCCATCTGACTTGCGTGAGGCCATCCTCCACAAATGTAAGGAAAGAGAAGAAGCATCAGGGTGCAAAGAGTCCTCCCACAGACGTCGTTGCACCCAAGTTATAGTCAACTGTTGCTGCAACAGCACGACGATGCAAAAAGACCGACAGTCTGTCTTTCAAAGACTGCAACAGCCATCTTCAGAAGACGAGGCACTACCCGTCGTCTCCTGCAACTCTGCTCGGAAAGTCCCCGCTGATAGAAGGGGAAAGAAGACAAATGTTCCCAGCCCAAAGATCTCAACCACTGCGACTAAAAGACTGTCGTCTAAGTGGGTGCCCACCATCGGAGTTTTCCAAGGTACTCGCTCTAAGACGAAATCTGCTACAGTGGGAGATTCGTCGTCCACAACACAGGGGGTTGCTGGGGCTGGGGGTAGCACCCCTCCGAGCCTCCACAATAATCCGATGTTCCAAGAAGATGAGCCGGGGGTGACAACTCTTCCATCGGAGGTAGCAAACCTCAACGTCCCCGAGGACGTCCACAACTCTCTAGACGAGGCGAACTTGGAGACTGGGGGTACTGTTCCTTCCGAGTCTGAACCAGAAGAGAACATACCCATATATCCCGATGACTTCTCACTACAAGGGTACGATTTCGAGGGCGCTTCCTCCACCGCTCCGTCTATCTCTTCTCATGTGAAGACGGTATTCATGACAGACAGCAACCAAGGTGGTTCCAGTGATCGCCAACGTATCGACACGCTCGAAGCCATATTGTTTACCTTGATCAAGTCTGTAGACGAGATCAAAGCGGCCCTTCCAACTCTGCAAGGAGGGACGCCTGGCCAAACAAGCACGGGTCCCGCGGTCAATATGGACTCGAATTCAGCAGCACCGAACCCGGGCAACAATCCCCCTGATGTAACAGCCCCCACCGCTGTGGATGAGGCCCGAGAAGCGAGAAGAGAGGTCCAGGAGCTCCGAGCCATGTTCCACGCTCGAGAAAACTCTCAAGACCTCAGAATACGGCAACCATACCCGGCTGAGTAGAGGGATGTCCCCTTCCCACCAAGATATAAGCCGTTCAACATCAATCCGTATGATGGCAAGACCTCCGCAAGTCGGTACATCACTTACTTCGAGGTCACCATCGACCATCTGCCCCATGACGATGCCATCCTCACACGATTATTCATCGGGGCATTGGAAGGAGTCGCCTTCGAATGGTATCGTAATCTGCGGACAACTGCATCCACTCCTTCATCGACTTCAAGCGCATGTTCTTGGAAAGATTCTATGAAGTAGGGCAGGACATCACCATGTCCACTCTCATGGGCGTTGTCCAAGGGGAGAAAGAGCTCACAAGGAACTACATCGAGCGGTTTCGCCAAACCGTAATGAAATTGCCATATGGAAATCCAGATTCCTCCTTGATTGAAATTTGCTAAAAGAGACTACTTCCAACAATCAGTCTCTGGATGGGCGAAAGTCAATTCAAGGACTGGAAGACGTTTATCATCAGTACCACAAGCGCCGAAGAACGACTGAAGAAGGCTCGCCAACTGGGATTACACATCTCGGAGGGAGAGGACAAGGGCAGGCATCCCAATGCCAATACTAATAATGGGGGTAGCTCCACCAACAATCGAGACAACAAGGGCAAGCAGGTTATGGTGGCCGACACAGCACAAAAGCCTGAGCCAAAGCCGGCAGACAAACAATGTCCGCAAATCACTTACTCCTTCGAAGACGGTCACGTCAAGCCCATCTTAGACATGCTCATACAAGGAGACAGAATTCATCTTCCTCCACCAAGACGGGAACCGCAGCCGGCAGAGATAGAGAACCCGAAATACTGCCATTATTACCGTTACGTCCACCATGCTACACACGACTGCTACCAGCTAAAATGGTACATCCAAAACCTCATCGATTCGAATGCTCTGGCTATCGATTTCGAAGAGGTAACCGTGGCAGCCAATATGGTGTCAGTACAATTCGGCAGCTTCCTTTCGACGGAGACTCAAGACGGTGTGGTCCCCGTCCCTTTGGCGACAATGGAGATTGCTAATCTCCCACCTCCCCGAGATCAGGATGCTGGTCTAGTGCCTCTCACCACATCACGAGGGGAAATCATGTGGGTTCATCCAGACTTGGTATCTGAAGTGACTCAGCCCACGCCATCTTCCACTGGCAAGAAGAAGAGTAGAAAAGTCAGGTCCTGCCGCACAATCTCGGCAGACATCGAAGAAGCTACAGCCATCGTCACGCAGTCTGGGGCGCAATCTCAACCTGTGGTTGACAATCCAGCTGAAGATCATCAACCCACTACAACTGATGCTCCGGGACCGGCTCAGCCTTCGACGACCAACAAGCCTAGGCCGAGAGAGACTCGCTTTGACAAATCCCTCCGAAAAGAGGCAGCCCAAGGACTGGAGAAGCCCTACAACTTCGACATCTTGGCACAATTGGCCAACATACTGGCCAAGTTGTCATTATACGAGCTCCTGAGACTCTCTAAGGATGTTCGTGCGGCTTTGAGCGATGCACTCCAAAACGCCGACGTATACCTGGCTCAAGTCAACCTCACGGAAGAAAACCCGTCTGCAGATCTCCAAGACAGCGCTTGCACAGAAGCGATGCCCAACATTGTCTTCACTCCGCAGGACATGCTCATCAAAACCAACTTGCATGATCGCCCGCTATACTACACTGGATACATCGGCGACATAAAGGTGGATCGGATGCACATAGATCCTGGCTCTTCCATAAGCATTATCCTGAAGGGTCTATTACATCATCTCCGTATCCAATGCATCGCCTAACGCCTACAAGCACCGCCATCAGTGGTTTCAATTCGGGCAGGAGCTACCCAATTGGGAAGATTCGTCTGAAGTGTCAAATTGGCGATCTCCAATCAGAGGTCACCTACTACGTCATAGATGTAGATACTTCATACAACATCCTCTTGGGACGCCCGTGGATATACGATTATATGATCGTGCCTTCCACGCTGCACCAGTGCTTCAAATACGTCGACAAATATGGCTTCGTGAGGACAGAATTTGTCGATATTGATCCCTTCAAAGGGGTCGAATCCTACTACTCAGACTCCTGTCTGTACGAATAGTCGAAGAAGCATCTTGGTGAAGGAGATGTGCAAACTCGTACCGAGACAGCCACAGGATCAGAAAAACCTCTGACGATCCACCTCCAAGCTCGCAAACCGGGCAGGTCCGTACCCCTTACTGCCACTCTGCGGAAGGACGCAATCAGCCTCTCGGCACAAGAAGAGCAAATGATAATCCGGCTGCCAAGGTCCGGCCAAGTGCCAAGACCCACAACGGGGCCACTAACAATCAGACTGCCGAGAGTCGGCCAGCCCCAAATGGAGAAGCTCAACCCCTCCGACAAGCCACTGACGATACGCCTTCCCAAGAAGGGTCGTCACCCCGATGCAAGGTCTGACACTTCTAGCGAACCAGCAACTCCCCGCCCCACATCGAATACCAAGCTGGGGGTCGCTAGTCTGCCAACAACTTCATGCTCTGCTCCATCAGCTGAACCTCTGACGATCAAGCTGCCCAGGTCACCCTCTCAGTCTTCATTTACATAAGGGGTAGCCGAAGAGGAACCGGAGCTAGCCAGGTATGTGGCTGCCCACACTGATGTTCCCTCCGCAGATGATGTAATCCCTAGAAAAGATACCTTACTTCATCAATAAAGGGCTATCTTTGAACTACCTTGAGCTTAATAAGCTCTGTACGATGTATGCTATGGAACACGGTATAGGCACTCACCTCCACACACAGGTGACAAATGTCTACACCATAATCCAGCTTACTCCAGCAGAAGACGCTTACCGAATAATCGAGGGAGGGGACCACCCAATCATCTTCGGCCGGTAGGACGACCCGCATCCCTTCACCATAGAAGTAGTCGACCTTGGATCAGATGTCGGGAAACTGCCTCTGTATCTTTATAGCCCCCAATCCAAATATCTCATGCAGAAACAGGGGTATGATCTGGAGACAACGCCAGGCTTGAACTACGGTACTGGGCGACAATTACCTTTGAAGCCACCAGTCCCGGCAGGCAAACCACGGGCCTACTATAGCAAGACTCGATGTGGATTAGGGTATGTTACACCCACGACGACCCCTGAGAGTTCAGATGAAGAATGTGACTGGCATTCACATTCAACCGGGTTACCAACTTCTGACTCAGACACCAGCATCGAAGACATATTCATACAAGTCTTGTCAGTCAATATGGCATTCGCCGACGCTTATGAAGAAGATGAAGACATCCCCGAAATCCTCGAGCTAGAGCTGTGGGCCCAGCAGTTGGATGCGCAATGGGAAAAGCGGTTCGAACTGAGGGAACCTTCTACTGATGATGAGGTTATACAGGTCGACCTCGGCAGCGAATCTTCTCCAAAACTAATCTTCGTCAGTAAAAGCTTAACAGACAAAGAGCGAGAATCACTGCTGGAACTTGTCAAAGAATACATTGATGTGTTCGCATGGAGCTATGAAGACATGCCGGGGTTAAATCCCAATATTGCTCTTCACAAACTCTTCGTATACACTCATCAAATCGTGACGAAACCTGCGCCATTGGACTCGAAATATTTTTCTGGTCCTGTGAGCTAAGCTTGGTCCGATTCTGAGACCGTTGACTGGGACGGCATTTTGGTGGGCCTACAATCCTACTCAACGGGCAATTTTGTACACGGCCCACCGGAATCCAAAATTGGACATACCGTTGGGTTCGTCTCATCAAAAAAAATCTGTAGACATAGAGTTTGACGACTTTAGAGACCGTAGATATTGGCCTGTATTTCGGTGCAAAGCGGGTCTAACGGAGGACATCGTTTTAACCCGAAATTACAATTTTGTCCCTATTCCAGAATTTAACTTTTGGACAGGCGTTTCCTAGGCATATCTTTTATTCCAAACTTGTTCGTGATATTTGTTGCAGCATCCAGAGTCATCTGCGGGATTTGGCTTTTCTTGCTTCGTTTATTTGTCTGTTCGAGCTACTGGATTATTATTCTCTTTTGCACATAACCTCAGGCAAGATACCTTACCTTCTTTACTGTTTATAATTATAAGCATCTTTATCTATTTATTTACTGTCTATTTATTATCTGTTCTTAGTTGGATCCATTACTTGCTATTTTTAGTTCACTTTATTTTGCTTTCAGTTATTTTTTCTTCTTGCCTTTTTTGTATGCATATGGACCTAGTCTTAGCGAACTACCTTCTGTTAGTGACCTTGGGAGGGAGAAGACAGTTAAATGTATGGGCTACCCCAAATCCAAAAGCTGTAGTAACTGCGTACTACGGTAGTCGAGTTGCGAGGGTCACTAGCCTCGAGCTATGTGGACTGATGGGTCACGTGGGCCGCTAGCCTCGAGTTATGCCGACTGATAGTATTGGTACTTGACGTGTGCGTGTTGTGAGTTATTACCTTGTCCTGGGGGAGTCAGCCTTCACCTGTCCATACATCGAGATGTCTTCTAAATTGCCTACTAGAAAGGTTAGGAGACATTAGCAAATTTTATGTTTCAATCATGACATAGAAAATATCACATCGTGGAATAGTATGTTTCCTCTTGTCATTGTCTGGTTGTAGGGGTAGCCTACTATTTCGATGATGGGTTATTGAGCCGTGTTATGGTTTGAACATTTTACTTTATCTTTATTTTATGGTACATTTATATCCAGTTCATATGGCATGATCTTTATGTATCTTGTTATGTCCCTCTGAGGACCTGGTTATCTCTCCAGGTGTGTGCTTCTGTGATATTACAGTTGTTCTAGTCGAAGTCGCGATCTTCTCTATTCATTCGGAGATTACGTATCTTGGGTCTTTCTTTTCTACGCCCGTCAAATCATTTCAGTTTCCATGTATATTTTTTCTTACTCGTTGGTAGTGGATTTGTCTCCGCCCAACGTATTGTATAAAGACTTATTATAGTTGATTATATGATATCTTTCATTCTTTTATTGTGGATGAGATTAGCATTATGGATTACTGTATTTCACAACTTATGTATACATACGAGGGTTCCATATATTAGAGTATACTTCGTATGTATGCAGCTGGCATGGATATGTACCTAGTCCTAAGTATTTTTGGACTGGGATGTTACAAGCGATCACAAGAACGTATGAAGCAGAGGCACCACAAAAATTGACTCGCATATCATGAAAATCGTCAAATAGACACCAGAATTCAACCCTAAGGTTGACTCTCAGATTGTCTCGACGTGGGTCACACCACCGAACTTCCCCCTCGTATGTTTTGCCCCTGCGGCTCTGAGAATGATCGCCAACTCTTTCAAAACTTTCGTGCCTATTACTGACGAGACAAGAAACCTCACCAAAGGAAACTACGCCAAAATCTGCATGGAACTTGATCTATCGAAGGACCTCCCCAACCATATCTAAATATCGCTCGGCCACACCACTCACATTCAACAGATCACTTACGACATCAACATCATTTACTGCAAATATTTTCATATGCGAGGTTACTCTACCGAACACTGCTTCCGTGAGCACCCAGAACTCAAGAAGAAAGTTATCCGAAAGAACAGTCCACCCCAATCGAGCAGGTCCCTGCAACAGTCACACCAATCCTCCTTCTTCCCTTACCCAATTCTCACATTCGATTTGAAGCCAGCCCCAGAAATTATCAATCTTACCCACAAAAACAAACATCCACTGAGAAAGCCATCGTGCCATTCACTTCACCAGCCCTCAACCTTACCAAAAAATTTGATATCCTGGCACCACTCCTCCCAAACGAACCACAGGATACATGCACCATCGAAACATACAACTCGTACTACCAAAATATGTTAAATTAACGACAAAATTAGCGACGCCAGTTAAAAACGTCGCTATATTTTGTGTATTTAGCGACGTATGTAAATGACATCGCTGAACGTCACTATCAGCGACGTTTAGCGACTATTAGCGACTATAATTATAGTTTGGAAAGAACAATCGCTATGTAGTCGCAAAACGTCGCTGATGTATTTTATTCAGCAATGTTTTGGCAATATTTAATCATGTCTGTCGCTATCCTATTACTGAACAGCGACGTCTATCGACGTCCCACTTAGACGTCGCTAAAAACTTTTCTTTAGGGTTCTGGGAACCCGATCGATTTTATTTTATTTCCCAAATTTCAATCTCCCGACGAGTGCTCTCGTTTCTCTCCCCCTCCCCCTCTCGTCTCCGGCGACCGCTCCCCCGACGATCTTCTCCCCTCCAGCTACCCCTATCCAACCCCGATGAGCTCTTCGGCGACCACTACCCGACGAGCTCTCGTTTCCCTCCGGCACCTTCCCCCTCGTCCCCTGCCCCAACGACCCTCCTCGCCCCCTGGTGACCTCGTCGTCGCTCCTCCACAGTCGACCCCTTCGTCCCCTGCTCCGCTCCGGTGACCCCTACCCGACCCCGTCCAGATATACTTAACCCTAACCCTATCTCCCACTAACATGACATAGACACATTAACACACTCACTGACACGACACCGACACACTCACTGGCACGACATTGACACACTGACACACGACACACAGACATAATGTATACTCATTGAAGAAAACTCTTATACATATGTATACATGTATACATGAAACTCTTATACATATGTATACAATATATACATATGTATACTCATTGATGGTTTCTTTATATACATATATACATATGTATACAATCTCAGAAAAAAAAACTCTTATATAACTATAGTTATATCTATCAATCTACATATATACATATGTATACAATCTCAGGAAAAACTAAACTAAACACACATAGGTATACTCATTGAAGAAAACTGAGATTTCACAATGGAACTTGGATTTTGATACATGAAACGAGATGATGGTTCCTTTAGTTAGCTTGCTTATGTTACAATTATATTCTCTGTGAATATCGATTTTACCAGATGGCACCTATGACCCGAGCAACGGCACGTCGTTTGAGGGAAACACAGATTGCTGAGGTGGCTCCTCCTACTGTTAAGGAGGAAGTGGTACCGGTAGCTAGTGAGACCGGGAGTTCCATTCATCCAGCACCTGCAGTGGAATGGCACTTTTCCGCCGTCAATCCCACTTATCAGAAGATATTGCGTGATAGTATCATTGAGCGTATGCGTGAGCTGCGTGGTCGTCATTAGTGTAGGTTTATGGATGTATTTTGTGTTGGACTATTAGTACTTATTACCAGCTGTACTTGTTTTATGGAGATGAGTTTATGGACTTAATTATGGACTTATTACCAGATGTACTTGTTTTATGGAGATTAATTATGGACTTATTACCACTTATTTTATGGAGATTAATTAGGCTAAGTCTTCTGTGTGGTCAATTCTGATACACTATGGTTATATGGTCATGTCATGTGATACACTATTACCACTTGTTGTATCATGATTACTTGGGATTCTTTTCAATGATTTTTCTCTCGCAAATCATACACAGAAGCGAAAAGCACACCTTATACTATATTGACGTCCTATACGACACATTTGTATCCTAATAGTATATAGGGAGTATCCTAATACCTACAGTGTATAGAGTATCCTAGAAGTGTAGGTATAATTGGTATATCGTATTACATAGAGTGTATAGAGTGAGTATCCTAATAGTATATAAGATATTTTAGAAGTAAAGTGTCTGTGTCAGTCCGAAGTAAGGTGTCCATGCCAGCCCTTCTCTGAAAAAGTAAGTCTACTACCGATATCGCCGATACCAATACTCATAGGAATAGTCCGATACCGATTTCTATACCTATATGTTGTTGCTCAAGCAGTTTATAGCTATAAATGCGTAAGTGCAACATGAAAATCTCATCTATTAAATATGTTACTGAAGAGCATCATTAGTAAGGGCAATTCATTACTACAGTGTATAGAGTATCCTAGAAGTGTAGGTATGATTGGTATATCGTATTTCATAGAGTGTATAGAGTATCCTTTCGGTCTATAAGAGTTACTTCACTCATTTTGTCAAGACAAGTAAACTTTTTAAATGTTGACGATATATATACCGTCAACATTTGGTTTTGCCTTGTAGCTACAGGCAGTTGCCTGCATTTTGTCTTATAACTTGGCCTTTGGCCTGTGCTTGAGCAGTGTGGACTTCCAGGTTAGGGTATTAGTTCATGATTAGCTTTGTTTAGATATTAGTTTCAGTTAAAGGGTTAGTTTAGATTAGGATATTAGAAGGAATATGAGAGTTAGTAGATGTTAAAGTAGGATATTAATTTATTAGTTAGGATAGATAGTTTGAGTTAGGATATTGCTCAAGCACATGCCAAAGGGTCGATATTGGATATTAATTTAAAAAGTTTTACCTTTCTTGACAAACTGGGTGAAGTAACTCTTATAGACCCAAAGGGTCGATATTGGACAGTTGGGATGAGTATCAGAATCGGTATCGGATTAGTATCGACCTTATCGGATGAGTATCGGCCGTATGTACTTAGTGTCGTGTACTCCTACAAGTATAATTATATCTCGACCGTATGTACTTAGTATCGACCGTATCGGATTAGTATCGGTCTATCGGATATGACACTTTAACACAAGACAGTTGTTTTAGTCCCAACACAGTTGTTTTTGTTTCTTCCTTCAAATTCTTTATTTGTAATATATGGCACAACTAAAATACAGCAATTTGGCGACGGAAGATTAGCGACGGATAGTATCCGTCGGCTCTAGCGACGGCCTCGCAACTACCTTGTGACTTGCTACCATCAGAAAGCAATGGATATTTTTTTTAGTTTTTTGCGTCAAAATTAGTCGCACCTCCGTCGCTCACTTGACGAAGCTTTAGCGACGGATTCAAGTCCGTCGCTAACATGTCGCAAATTGTGGCGGCAAAATATGAAATAAATGGCGCGCTAAATTAGCGTCTATGTGGCGACGGACGTTCCGTCGGTCATCTAGTGGGTATTTAGCGACTACCTACCGATGGATATATTCATCGGTAATCCGTCGCTAAATACTGTAACCTAACTTAAATTGAACCGACGGGAGGGGGAAATTTTTTATTTCCCCCAAAAACTCTCTCTTTCCTCTCTCTCTCTCTCTCTCTTCCGACAAGCTAGCGGGTACCCTATTTTTTGGCGAAGCTCTCTCCGACGGGATATCGCTCTCTCAGGTATGCTCTCTCTCTTCCTTTCTCTCTCTCTCTCTCTGTTTAGGGTTTCGGGTTGGTGGAGGGGGGTGGGTCGGCTGTCGCTCGGGCCGGCGGGGTGGAGGGAGGGAGTGGGGGCGAGGGGGGGATGTTGTTGAGGGCGGGAGGCAGGGTAGGGTTTAGGGTTTCGGGTTGGTGCGGGGGTGGGTCGGCTGTCGCTCGGGCCGGCGGGGTGGGAGGGAGGGAGTGGGGGCGGGGGGGAGGTTGTTGAGTGCGGAGGGCAGGGTAGGCTTTATGGTTTCTGTAATGTCCCAAATTCGCGATACAAATTTAGTATACTTATACGTATTTTGGACCAATATTTTATTTAGTCATGATTAGTTATCTTGGTTTATTTTGCATTGGCTTGGTTTTATTGGCATTGATAGTTCAATTGGTTTTAATGGTTCATTGGTTTATTTTGGATTAGTGAGACTTGGTTTATTTCATGATCATTTGGTTTAAATTGCTAGAGAGAGTTTATTGGCCTTGACTTGGTTCACCTTTGTCTATCTTGGCTTGGTTTATTCCCGGGTTGGTTCGGCTTGGCTTGGTTTTGCTTTGGAGAACCACCTACCTACCACCACCACTACCATTTATTAACCCCCACTTCCTTCTCTCTCTTTATTACTCTTTTTCTTTCCTCCATTAATTCTTCACCTACCAGAGGAAGAGAGGTCTAGGCAAGTGCAACTTGCTTCATGGAGGAACTCGAATTTTATTGTTTCATTCTCTTCCTTACAGTATTTTAACTCACTTTAGTACTTGGCATTTTTACTTTCCATGGTTAAATTTGTGTAGATCTAAGCTTATAGTATTTTTGGATTTCTTGGGTTTCGATCTATTTAGCATTATTATTTTCATGTTTTGATGGTTCCATGTTGTAGAGAATTTCATTCTGCATCGTTTTGACCTATGGAAGTTCAGATTTGGGCTCTGGATGATGGAGTTATGGAGCTTGAGAATTTGGCTCTCATGGTATTCTTCTTCTCAAAATTTTGGAGAAGATGAACTGTGCTTGACTTGACCGCATGAATATTTCATGCGACAAGTATTCTATTCAGCCGCATGACTGGAAGTACTTGAGCTGCATGAGGGCCAAACTCATCTAGCCGCATAAGTCTACTTCCTCTCTCAGCCGCATAGGCTGAGTCTCATTCCAGCCGCATGGACTCATTTTCCATCAGCCGCATGAGAAGTTCCTTTCAGCCGCATAAAATTTTGCCCATAGCCATCCGCATAGGCCCAGTCCCCCTCGAGCCGCATGAGACTCCGTCCGACCCAGCTGTATGGAAGTTATTCCCTGCGGCAAAAGACTCACTGAGCGCAGCCGCATAAGATCCTTTTATTCCCTGGCCGCATGGGACTCGACTCGGTTCTGCCGCATAGCCCTTCCTCTGCGAGCCGTATGAACCCAAGTCCGTTCCAGCCGCATGAGAACTCTTCCTCCGTGAACCGCATAGCGCCTATCTTCCTGGCCGCATGGAATCTAGCAATCTCGAGCCGCATGAGTTTCTCCTTTCAGCCGCATACACCCTGACCTGTCCTGAGTCGCATGGACTTCCCTTGCCTTGTTATATTATTATTAGTATGATAACTAGGCACGTGATTTATTGTGTATTTTTACGCCCATTTTATATCCTTACGCCTTTTGTCCTGAACTAGATAATCACGAATTTATTTAATATGTTTGGAAGTGATAATTGAACATGACATGACATGACCTGATAGTGGCCGTCGTGGTGCACTCTTGACCAGTAAACTTGACATGATAGCCTGACATGATATATCTTGATAAGCTGTTGCGACGGCTACCTGACATGACCTGACCTGTATAAGTAACCTGGACACCGTGGGCGATTGTGCTTGTACAAATAATCCAGTCCTGTCTTGCATCATGTCTAGGAGGAGACTCCTGAGTACCACGGTCAGGAGTACCTACTGAAATGGACTAAGGTTAATGACAAGATTAATTCATTAGTCATGAAGAGATGTTCCCCAGTTACAGGCGATCCCGTTATCCCGGCCGCAAATGTTTGGACTTGTTGCCTGCCGACGAGTAGGGCACATTTCCAGCCCACTGTTATGTGGGGCACCCTCTATTGTCACTTTAATAATTGAACTCTATTGTCACTCTAATGTATCGTACTCTCTAAATTGTCACTATAATAATTGCCTGGATAACCTGGATAGCTGCAGGGCCTGTGACTACTTGGAGCATCTCATTGCATCTTGCTAGTAACTAGGATTGTGATAACCCTAGTTAGTTAATACAGAAAGCCGTAGGCAATGATTGGCCGTGAATGCTTGGATGGAGTCTAGTCCAGTATAGTATTATCTAGAAGTGATTGATTGTAAGATTGTACCAGAATGATTGAATGATTGTCACTCCAGATTGTTACTATAATGATTGTACTCTATTGTCACTCTAGCGTATTGTACTTTTCATTGTCACTTTTATCATTGTACTCTCTCCTTTTCACCTTAATGATTGTCACCTTTAGCAATAAATGATCAGAGACTAAGTTCTGTTCAGGCGAAGGGTTACAATCTCGGTCCTTGTTTGGTTTAAGGATTGTAACTTGGCTTCCGGAATAGTACCTTCATCTTCTCTTCATATACTACCCAGCTATATTTTATTTAGCATGATTCTCCAGTTGTCTTATGTAAATAATGCTTCACTTACTTATTTTTCTCTGATTGGGGCTAGTACATTAGTATAGCACAAACCCCTAATCTGTGTTACTTATTATTTTCTTACATGTTGAATGCTAATAATTTGTTGGTTTTAGTTCTTAAGTGAAGCCTCCTTTGTGGCACTTGCTCTTTCTGGGGTCTGACCCAGCTGGTTTTGTATAGCCAGATACCAGAGCAGCACCAAAGGATCTCCCTGCTTTCCAGCCCGATGGTGGTCACCAGGCGTAACCAGGGTATCGAGTGGGTTTCTTTTGTTCTCCCACTGTAATATTGTAAATTATTCTTTTGAGGCGTTTAGCCGACGAGCAAGTGTTTGCTCGATTGCAGCTTTTACTTATTGTCTGCCTACGGGCTGTAACATGATTGACAAGCCCCGGGGGTTGATCATGTATGACTGAACTCTTGCTAGTCCTCACATTTTGTAACAACTAGCTTCATGATCATTCCGAATATGTAATATATGAGACACCTTACTATTGTGTATTTGGTGGTCTGACATCTTGTAACTATTATTAGTTGGTTGAGATTGAGACAATAGGCTATTTTATGACCTTAAGAGACTGATGGATTGTAGTGAAACCCTCATATATCTAGATAGTCGTGACCGTATAGCGACGTTGATTCCATTCCGTTATACGTAGCTGGCTATGTCTGCCCCCGCTCTCCAGTATTCTGGTTCTGGGGCGTGACCTGGTTTAAGTGGTGGCCCATGCATGTCTTGTTAATCAAGAAATATGAGGGTTTACCGAATAGATGTCTCAATCTGTACTCGCCTTTGATCTCCACTCGTATCTTCTTATCTCCTTAGATCCCTGACTTGATAACATGCTTGCATCATTGTTCTATCCTGGTCCTTCTTTAATATTTCTGATGCCATTGCTTCAGTGGCATCGTTCCTGTTGATCAGCCAGAAGAAGTTCGGCCGGCAGCCCAGCAACAGCAAGAAGATCAAGATCAGTCTTCAGCAGCAGCCTCCCGAGCCGTGCCTCCTGGAGAACCAGTACCGCCAGTTCAGCCCATCCAGCCAGCAGGGTCAGAGGATGGAGGATTGGTAGGACTCATCCGTGAGTTGCTTGCGTCCCAAGATCGTCAGGGAGATGCCCGGTACCAAGTAGTACAAGATGCTCTGAATAGAAGTGGTCCTCGAGGGAACAGTGTGGTCAACAGTTTCAAGCGCCTGAACCCTCTATTCTTCGATGGCAGCGAGGATGCCATTGCTGCCGATGCTTGGCTACAGGATATAGAGGTGATTCTCGAAGCCGCGAAGACTCCAGAAGACGAGAAGGTGGCTGTGGTGTGCCTATAGTTATTGGATCTAGCTCGTAGTTGGTGGGCCGCACAAGCAGTGGGATTGGCAACACCTGTCTCCTGGGCAGTGTTCAGCGAGAAGTTCCACACCAAGTATTATGATGCAGTGGCTCGATATGACTTGCAGACTAGGTTCAGTAATCTTAAGCAGATGGGGAGGACGGTCGACGGTTATGCGGCCGAGTTTTCCAGACTCAGTCGATTTGCTCCCACCTTGGTGGCAACTGAGTTTGACAGAGCGCAGAGGTTCCAGCAGGGACTTCACCTAGAGATTATATTGGCAGTAGAACAGTTTGAGCATCAGACCTATGATGCGGTGTTGCGAGCAGCGAGGAGGTACGAGTATACCTTCCAGAGAATAGTGGACAGGATCGGAGGCCGAAAGCGGTCTCATAGTCAAATGAACCAGTCTTCGGCACCACCCCCCGGCAGCTAGGACTTTAACTATTGGAGCTCCGAGGCGGGCAGCTTCAGTTACGTCGGACCAGCACTCAACCCCGATGTACTCTCAGCAAAAACCGAAGCAAGCACAGTCTTCCGTCATGGGTTGTTCTTATTGTGGGAAGCCTGGACACGTGGAAGCAGAGTGTCGCAAGATGTTGGGATTGTATTTATTGTGTGGAGCACCGGACCATACGGTGGGGTCCTGCCCATTCAGAGTTGATTCAGCATCGATAGTATCTAGTCCCTCGGTTAGGGGACCAGCACCAGCACCAGCACCAGCTCCAATTCACCAGCAACAGCAGTTCCCATTCTCGAGGCCATTGCCGACTCAGGCCCAAACTTTCCAGCAACAGAACCTGCGACAGTTTGCCTTAGCCCAGGCTCAGGTTCAGAATTGGCCGAGAGGTATATATGTCCTCTTATCTTGTTTTTCTACCATCATTATGTGGGGTGCATGACGTATTTCATGTATCCTAATTACGACGAAACATCCCGGACCCGAGCCATATCCTAGGTCATTCGAAACTGGTTATTGGTACCAACCTTTTCGTATGAGGAGAGGCCCGTGTCTATGTTTGACCAAAGAAGGAGACCTCAAGCGCAAGACTATCAGTTCAGTCCGTGTAGCTTAGAGTCATCCCTCTTTGGGAGAGTCAAACTTGGAAGCATGAGGATGATATCTGATCAGGTCATCCCGGCTGGTTTGACTCGTAAGGTGTAATATCTTCCTTACGCCTTACGCTTCGAATCCTTGCTTGTATGAATGATTGTATGATTGATTGGTAGTGGTAGATTGCCTATGATAGAATAGCTTTCCCTTACATCTCTAGCCTCTTGATTAAATTTCGAGGACGGAATTCTTTTAAGGTGGGTAGGATGTAATGTCCTAAATTCGTGATACGTATTTAGTATACGTATACATATTTTGGACCCATATTTTATTTAGTCATGATTAGTTATCTTGGTTTATTTTGCATTGGCTTGGTTTTACTGGCATTGATAGTTCAATTGGTTTTAATGGTTCATTGGTTTATTTTGGATTAGTGAGGCTTGGTTTATTTCATGATTCATTTGGTTTAAATTGCTAGAGAGGGAGTTTATTGGCCTTGACTTGGCTCACCTTGGTCTATCTTGGCTTGGTTTATTCCCGGGTTGGTTCGGCTTGGGTTGGTTTTGCTTTGGAGAACCACCTACCTACCACTACCACTACCATTTATTAACCCCCACTTCCTTCTCTCTCTTCATTACTCTTTTTCTTTCCTCCATTAATTCTTCACCTACCAGAGGAAGAGAGGTCTAGGCAAGTGCAACTTGCTTCATGGAGGAACTCAAATTTTATTGCTTCATTTTCTTCCTTACAACATTTTAACTCACTTTAGTACTTGGCATTTTTAATTTCCATGGTTAAATTTGTGTAGATCTAAGCTTATAGTATTTTTGGATTTCTTGGATTTTGATCTATTTAGCATTATTATTTCCATGTTTTGATGGTTCCATGTTGTAGAGAATTTCATTCTGCCCCGTTTTGACCTATGGAAGTTCAGATTTGGGCTCTGGATGATGGAGTTATGGAGCTTGAGAATTTGGCTCTCATGGTGTTCTTCTTCTCGAAATTTTGGAGAAGATGAACTGTGCTTGACTTGACCGCATGAATATTTCATGCGGCAAGTGTTCTATTCAGCCGCATGACTGGAAGTACTTGAGCCGCATGAGGGCCAAACTCATCTAGCCGCATAAGTCTACTTTCTCTCTCAGCCGCATAGGCTGAGTCTTATTCCAGCCGCATGGACTCATTTCCCATCAGCCGCATGAGAAGTTCCTTTCAGCCGCATAAAATTTTGCCCATAGCCAGCCGCATAGGCCCAGTCCCCCTCGAGCCGTATGAGACTCCGTCCGACCCAGCTGTATGGAAGTTATTCCCTGCGGCAAAAGACTCACTGAGCGCAGCCGCATAAGATCCTTTTATTCCCTGGCCGCATGGGACTCGACTCGGTTCTGCCGCATAGCCCTTCCTCTGCGAGCCGTATGAACCCAAGTCCGTTCCAGCCGCATGAGAACTCTTCCTCCGTGAACCGCATAGCGCCTATCTTCCTGGCCGCATGGAATCCAGCAATCTCGAGCCGCATGAGTTTCTCCTTTCAGCCGCATACACCCTGACCTGTCCTGAGTCGCATGGACTTCCCTTGCCTTATTATATTATTATTAGTATGATAACTAGGCACGTGATTTATTGTGTATTTTTACGCCCATTTTATATCCTTACGCCTTTTGTCCTGAACTAGATAATCACGAATTTATTTAATATGTTTGGAAGTGATAATTGAACATGACATGACATGACCTGATAGGGGCCGTCGTGGTGCACTCTTGACCAGTAAACTTGACATGATATCCTGACATGATATATCTTGATAAGCTGTTGCGACGGCTACCTGACATGACCTGACCTGTATAAGTAACCTGGACACCGTGGGCGATTGTGCTTATACAAATAATCCAGTCCTGTCTTGCATTATGTCTAGGAGGGGACTCCTGAGTACCACGGTCAGGAGTACCTACTGAAATGGACTAAGGTTAATGACTAGATTAATTCATTAGTCATGAAGAGATGTTCGCCAGTTACAGGCAATCCCGTTATCCCGGCCGCAAATGTTTGGACTTGTAGCCTGCCGACGAGTAGGGCACATTTCCAGCCCACTGTTATATGGGGCACCCTCTATTGTCACTTTAATGATTGAACTCTATTGTCACTCTAATGTATCGTACTCTCTAAATTGTCACTATAATAATTGCCTGGATAACCTGGATAGCTGCAGGGCCTGTGACTACTTGGAGCATCTTATTGCATCTTGCTAGTAACTAGGATTGTGATAACCCTAGTTAGTTAATGTAGAAAGCCGTAGGCGATAATTGGCCGTGAATGCTTGGATGGAGTCTAGTCCAGTATAGTATTGTCTAGAAGTGATTGATTGCAAGATCGTACCAGAATGATTGAATGATTGTCACTCCAGATTGTTACTATAATAATTGTACTCTATTGTCACTCTAGCGTATTGTACTTTTCATTGTCACTTTTATCATTGTACTCTCTCCTTTTCACCTTAATGACTGTCACCTTTAGCAATAAATGACCAGAGACTAAGTTCTGTTCAGGCGAAGGGTTACAATTTCGGTCCTTATTTGGTTTAAGGATTGTAACCTGGCTTCCGGAATAGTACCTTCGTCTTCTCTTCATATACTGCCTAGCTATATTTTTTTAGCATGATTCTCCAGTTGTCTTATGTAAATAATGCTTCACTTAATTATTTTTCTCTGATTGGGGCCAGTACATTGGTATAGCACAAACCTCCAATCTGTGTTACTTATTATTTTCTTACATGTTGAATGCTAATAATTTGTTGGTTTTAGTTCTTAAGTGAAGCCTCCTTTGTGGCACTTGCTCTTTCTGGGGTCTGACCCAGCTGGTTTTGTATGGACAGATACCGGAGCAGCACCAAAGGATCTTTCTGCTTTCCAGCCCGATGGTGGTCACAAGGCGTAACCAGGGCATCGAGTAGGTTTCTTTTGTTCTCCCACTGTAATATTGTAAATTATTCTTTTGAGGCGTTTAGCCGACGAGCAAGTGTTAGCTCGATTGCAGCTTTTACTTATTGTCTGCCTACGGGCTGTAACATGATTGACAAGCCCCGGGGGTTGATCATGTATGACTAAACTCTTGCTAGTCCTCACATTTTGTAACGACTAGCTTCATGATCATTCCGAATATGTAATGTATGGGATGCCTTACTATTGTGCATTTGGTGGTCTGACATCTTGTAACTATTATTAGTTGGTTGAGAATGAGACAATAGGCTATTTTATGACCTTAAGAGACTGATGGATTGTAGTGGAACCCTCACATATCTATACAGCCGTGACCGTATAGCGGCGTGGATTCCATTCCGTTATACGTAGCTGGCTATGTCTGCCCCCGCTCTCCAGTATTCTGGTTCTGGGGCGTGACAGTTTCGGGGCAGGGGTAGGGTTTTGGGTGGGGGGGCGTGGGCCGGCTGTCGCGTGGGGGGGGAGTGGGTGGGCCGGCTATCGCGGGGGCCGGCGGTGATGGGGGGAGTATATATATATATATATATATATATATATATATATATATATATATATATAGTCCTCTCTAACTGTAGGTATATCTCATTACCTACATTAGCTCCCAACCTCACACACACACACACCATGATATGAACAGCGGCCAATTGGCTACTGCTCTGCTACAGGCCAAATTGGCCAAAACCAAAACCTCTCGAGAGCACTCATACAAATATAAACCCAGTGGCCAACACATTCTAGGCAAACACACACACACCATGATATGAACAGCGGCCAATTGGCTACTGCTCTGCTACAGGCCAAATTGGCCAAAACCAAAAGCTCTCAAGAGCACTCATACAAATATAAACCCAGTGGCCAACACATTCTAGGCAAACCCAACATATTCCCGACGGATTTTTTTAGCCCGTATCTATCAGAAATTCGTCGGTAAGATGATTTACCGACGGATTTCCGTCGGATATGGCCGTCGCTATGTCGTTATATTTTAGTAGTGTGGAATGATATTGTGGTAACACTGTGCAAGCTCGGGAAGTTATTTCCTCCTGGATTCTTCGATTCCATGGAGCATTTGCTAATTCATCTTTCCTACGAGGCACGTGTTGGTGGGCCCGTTGGTTATCGGTGGATGTACCCGTTTGAGCGGCATTTGAACCACCTAAAGAGAAAGGTAAAAAACAATGCTCGGGTCGAGGGTTCTATTTGTGAAACCTATATTTTCGAGGAGATTACAAACTTCTGCTCGACGTATTTTAAACCTTATGTTGCTACGAATAGAACGAGGACTCCGAGAAATGACGACGGTTATCAAGAATCAAATGATGGAATACTGAAAGTATTCAATGCGTCCGGAAAGCCTTCGGGGAAAATAAAGAAGAGATATTTGAATGACGAAGAGCTAGGGACTGCTAAGTTGTATGTATTACTCAATTACGACGAGGATGAAGTGGAGAAGCTAGAGGGGTAAGTAATTAATGATGAGTTTAGGTCATCTCAATGTAATACTATAAGCTAATATTATTGTAATAATCGGCGGTTGCTTTATTGTTTTTCAGCACATATAATGCTGAGTTGAGGTCGGTTAGACCCTACCTAACAGACGAAGCATTAGAACAAGAAATGAGACATCATTTTTCTTCTTGGTTGAGCGAATATGTAAGCACCCCAGTAATTACTGGCCTCTTTTAATACAACTACACAATAAATAACTTACTATCTCTTCTTTGGTATTTAGGTCGATCGTCTAATTTCACCCGAGATTGAATTAATTAGAACTCTTGCCAAGGGACCAATTACTTTTGTTAAAATATGGCCAAGTTACTGTGTCAATGGCTTTCGGTTCAAGTCGACAAATGCTCCGATCAGAGACAACTTCATGGATCTTGATTCCACGAAAAATAGTTGTTTGTGTATCAAATCTTCGAACTATAAAGACGTCGATTCAGGAAATGATTTCTTTGGCATCTTGCGAGAGATTGTGGAGTTGACGTATAATTATGACAGAGAACCTGCAAAGATCGTGTTGTTCAAGTGTGAATGGTTCGATCCGACTGAAAATCAAGGTTGGAAAATTGATAAGCATGGTCTTGTGGATATAAACTACAAGCGTAGATATCAAGGCTACGAACCATTTGTCCTAGCAACTCAAGCTCAGCTCGTGTACTTCACAGCTTATCCGAGACGGGGAGCAACGAAGTCTGACTGGTGGGCAGTATGCAAGACTAAAGCTAGAGATACTTTTGATGTTGACGAAAAAGCTTATCAGGAGGATGAGCTACCTCTTGTAACCTATATTGTTGATGTAGACTCCACGAAAGTTACGTATTATACGACACATAATGTAGAAGATGTAGAATTATCCGAAGAGGAAGATGAAGCCGACGAAGGCGAAGATGAAAGTGAAGATGAGGAGGAAGATGAGGTCGAGGAAGACGAACAAGAAGATTATTCTGAAGATGATTGAGAGAGACATACTTTCATTTTCTTATTATGTAGAGTTGGTTATTATCTAGTCTTGGTTATTATCTGAATATACTATCTGGACTTAGATGTTTCTTATAAAATATACTATCTGGACTTAGATGTTTCTTGTAAAATGTATCATCATATGTTGTCTTGGTTATTATCTTGTCTTTGTTGCACTTTCATATTTCTAGTCTCTATTATTTGTTGTCTTTGTTGTATCTCATCATATGTTGTTATCAGGCATGACAGGTCGTCGCGAATCATTCCGTATTTCCTGACATGGCGTACGGGGTACTGATACTGGCAGAGGATAGGGTACTCCTTCGGTACCTACTGGTGGTACTGCTAAAGGACGGGGATCTTCTTCGGTACCTTCTACTGGTGTCGGCACTTATTCTACGTTGCCTAGTACTCTTGTGTATCGGACAGTAGCTTCGCCCGCTACGATGCTACGTGGCATATCTCCTGGGACGAGTAGTTCCAGGCCTGAGACTGCTCCCGAGAGTTGTGTTCCTCCTGCTGATACGACGATGGAGGCAGATGAGGAGATGGAGGAGGCTGCACCGGCAGCCGACCAGTATCAGGCAGATGATGCCTGCGCATCTACGGAGGAGACGAGGACGGAGATCTGGGCCGACGGTACAAAGTAAGTATTTTGGTTTATCATTTTTTCTGTGTTTATCATAAATTAACTTTTCTCATTAATATAATATGTCTGTATAGATATCGTCCCCCGTTGGTACAGAGACGCCTAGGCCAGCTCTTGAGGCAAAATTATGGGGGTCCTTGGATAAAATACTCGGATGCTCCGGACGATAGGAAGGCCTACTGGTTTGCGCACTTCAAGGTTAAAATAGATTTGCTTTTAACATGAATCATTTGATTTATGCATATTATATATTACAGAAAAATATTTGGTTTGCGTACTCTTCTAGGATATGTTTTTTCTATCCACCGCACTGGGCCGAGCTGATCGAGGGGATGTTTCCTGCTGTCGCTGCTAAGCTGATCGGCGATGCTATCAATGATCAGAAGGCTCGTGATCATGCCAAAAATCGATCCAAGGTTGGATCACCCCTGATCAGTGGAATACGATGAAGGCTCTATTCAACGAGCCAAGGTATAAAAAAAAGTCCGAGAAGGCCAAGGCGGCTAGGCAACATGCCTCGAAGTGGTGCGGTAGGTCGATTCCGATGACGGAACATTTTCGTCGTCTGGTATGTATTTTTCTTTCAGAAATATTATTTTAATACAAATCCGATAAATTATTACTAAGATAATATATTTAATTACAGGTAAGGAAGGTCGGTAATGCCGACATGGTGACCGTTTTCCTGGCCACCCATCGGAAGGGCGAAGACCTTATTGACGAGAGGGCCTAGCTTGCCTATGTAAGTATTACAATACTATTTGTTAATTATAATACTTCGTGTTAATTTTCATATAACTTAGTAAATATGCATGCAAATAAATATTCATGTAGTTAGTAATAATAAGTAATTAATTAGAAATTAGAAATCATAGAGTACTATCCATACTTTCTAGGCCGAGTATGAGAGGCTTCTGGACCGGGCGGCTGCTAGTGCACCTACTGCGGGAGAGGCCGGTACTTCCTCGCAGCCCACTCAAGCTCCATTGGCGGACAAGCTGTGGATGACCGCCGCTGGTGGCCTCCGTAGGGGTACGTACTACGGTACGGGATCCTATGATGCCCTAGTTGTAAGCTAGTCCTCTAGGGCATCCCCCGCTAGTGTGCATGGTCCACAGCCGTCCCAGGAGTCTGCCCGAGTCCACCAGATGATGGAGTCTCTTCGGGACGAACTGCTACGACGGATTCAGAACCAGTCTCAGCACCAGTCGGATGAGCATGCGCTTATAGCACGATTGGATGCGCTCGGACGCAGCATTATGTAGCTCTGGCATGTGACTGAGCGGACAAAGCGGAGCGTCACCGATCATAGAGCGTCAACGGAGTGCAGCGTATTGGATCTGCAGGCATCACAGATGACCATGGGCGAGAGGCTGAGATTGGTGCAGGATTCGGTGGCTGATAGCAGTGATAGAATGTTATCTACCATGGATTCATACCACCAGCGACTTGCAGCGTTGGAGCATTATCATCCTTCGGGTGTGCCTTCATCGTCATCGACTCCGCCGGTGCCACTGACTTCTTTATCGACACCGACTCCATCGATGTCACTACCTCCTTCATCGGTGTCGATTTCATAGGAGGACTATGAGCTTTTCTTATCCCTTCGTCGCGGCGCGCCGCCTCCTGCTCCAGATCTCCAGTAGTCCGAGATAGGACTATTTGTATTGAGTGTTTGAGTACTTTTTTTTTTGTATTTGTTTGTGACACTTATTTGTTTGTGACACTTGTTTGTTGGTTGCATAGATACATTGGCAATTGGTTGTGTAGACCCATGATTCTGTGGAGAAAATGATTCTGTGGGAAAAATGATTCTGTGGAGAAAATGATTCCGTTGGTTGCATATATTGTGTTTCAGATTAAACTGCAGGAAGAAAATGATTCTGTGGAGAAAACTGCATACTGCAATTTATTTATTTTTATTTTTTTTCAAATTTAGCGACGTCTACCGACGTTTACCGATGCTTTCCGACGGCACTTTGCGTCGGTAGACGTCGCTAAACTGGCATATATTGCCAGCTACCGACATATAGCGACGTCTGTTTCGTCGGTATGCGTCGGTAAACGTCGCTATGCGTTGGTAAATATTCCAGAATTTTACCTTATTTTCCTAGGATATACCGACGTATAGCGACATCACAAAACGTCGGTACTATTTACCGACGCATAGCGACATCAAAAACGTCGATAATTTTTCCAGGGAATATCGACGTATAGCGACATCATAAACGTCGCTATTTCATCGACGAAACGGCGATAAATGTCGGTATATTACCGACGTATCCTTGCGTCGGTAAACGTCGGTGTTGGCGACGATCAGCGACGTCTTCCCAAACACCGACTAAGGTTTCCGCGACAAGAGAAAGACGTCGCTAAATAGGTTTAGCGACGTCTTTAGGCGTTTTAGCGTCGTCTTTAGGCATCGCTAAAATGACTTATTCTAGTAGTGTCGGAAGGGAACCTGGAGAGTAGAAATAATCAGGGAGGGGATGTTGTCCCCCTCACACCGGTGACCCACTTAGTCCAGACAGGCAGAGTGGATCCTAGCCTTCCCATATCGGAAGCTCCTAATACTTAACAGTCTGAAGCCACCATCCGCACAGAGGCTTTGGCCAACATTAGCCAAGCCCTGTGGCTAGGATTCCACAAGCCATAGAAGCGGGCCTTATCAGTTCGGACAGCTACTTTGGAGCCCTGGCTGAAATAGTAGGAAAGGTCTACCTGCATCCGTTCGAGGATACTACAGATCTAACCCAGGGCAGAAATGCCAAGGCAGCTGACAAGGCCTCTGTCTCCTTCAAAAAATCTAAGAAAATATACTCGACAAATGGAACGGCCATGACCACTCGATCTGCCGTAAAACTCACCAAAACCCCCCTCCCTAGTACTTTAAATGCTTAACATCCTCTCCTGGAATGTTAGCGGCCTCGCGAACAAACCCACCTTGAGAAGATTAATCAGTCTCAAGAAAATTCATAAAATCGACATTCTCGTGATCATTGAACCCAAAATTCTTCCAAACAAACTCAGATCCATTCAGTTGCAACTTGGCTTCTCATCAGCCATCGTCGGATGCCATGATATTTGGATCCTTTTCAGGGTGGAACATCCCATTCTTCATTCCTGCTCCCTCTTGTCCGCCATGCACGGCAGCTGCGACATTCCTAAATGAAGACAGATATGAAAAGACCTTATGCAAACCCACCTTAACCACAGCAATCTTTTTTGGCAATGTGTTGGAAACTTCAATGCTATTACCTGCAGAGAAGAGAAGTCGGGAGGTCGACCCCCTCCTCTGTCTGCCATGCACAACTTTACGAGCTTCATTTTTCAGGCTCACTTATCTCCCATTCATTATACCGACAATGCATTCACCTCGTGTAACATACAAGAAGGCACCCGAAGACAGTACTTCCGTCTTGACCGTGCCCTTATTAACTCGAAATGGCAGGATCTCGAGATCATCTCCAATCTCTTGCACCTTAACACTATAAAGTCAGACCCGTCCCCTCTCCTCATAGAGATTAGCAGCAAATCGAATCAGATCAAGAAAAGTTTTTGCTTCCTAGACTTCTGGATCCACCACCCCCAGTTCAAGAACATTGTTGCCACAGCCTGGAGTAACATGGACACCATTGAACTACTTATCCAAGTCGCGAACAAACTCAAAGATACCAAGATAGCCCTCATCGTGTGGAGTAAGGAAGTGTTTGGGGACATCTTCCAAGCAGTGCGTATGGCCAAGGATGACGTTACCGTACGGAAGCTCTCTTCGCCAACGACGGGTCCCCAGCCGCCCGTGCCTCCTTGAACCTCACCAGAGCGCTATTGAAGTTCCGTCTTAAAGTCGAGACTGAATTCTAGAAACAAAAAGCCAGACTAACATGGGACAACGAAGAAGACAGGAACACTAGCTATTTCCACTTTTGCGTCAAGGGGCATAGACACAAGCTCAACCTCCACCAGATCACTAATGAGAATGGAAACATTATCAAAGTTCAACATGGTATCCAATTGGCTGTCGCGAGTTTTTATTCCCACTTGTTCACCAAAGAGGGCATCACCAAGGACAAGGATTTTCTAGCGATGATCCCCCGCTTGATCGATGATAGAGACAACATCCAGATGGAGCTCCTCCCTTCTAAACAGGAAGTAAAAGATGTAGTATGGGCCATTAACGAGCACAGTGCACCTTGACCCGACGGGTTTACCGGTGTGTTCATCCGATCGTGCTGGGACATCATCAGGGCTGATATTCACGAGGCGATAATCACCTTTTTCCAAGGAGCCGGGTACCCCAGATCGATTTCCTGCGCTAACCTGATTCTTCTTCCCAAACAAGAAAACCCGAAGACCTTTAAAGACTTCCGCCCTACAAGCTTGTGCAACTTCACTAACAAAATCATCTCTAAGATTATTGCCAACCGCATGACCGAGATCCTTCCAGAATTATTTCTGAAGAGCAGACTGGATTTATTCGCGGTCGGAGCATTTCAGACAACATTCTGATAGCTCAGGAGATGATCACATGCATGAAATTTCCAGCTAGGGGTGGGAAAATTGCTATCAAGTTGGACTTGGAAAAGGCATACGTCAGGCTGGACTGGCAATTCATAATTTGGGTTTTCATGGCCTTCGGGTATTCCCAATCCTGGACCAACATTGTTTGGAGATCGATCAGTAATTTCTGGTTCCCCATGGTCATCAACAGCCTAGTAGAGGGCTTCTTCAAATCTAGTCGCGGTGTCAGACAAGGCGACCCACTATCCTCTACCATTTTCATCATCGCCACAAAAGCGCTGAGCAGAAATATGATCAAAATGGGGAGCTCTACGAATTTCCAACATTTTGACACCGCCAGCGGTTGCCCGATCATCACCCACCTGGCGTACACTGACGATATCCTTATTTTCTCCTCAGGGGACGTCGGGTCAGTAGAGGTGGTTAACAGAACGCTGCAGAGATACACCAAATGCTCTGGCCAGCGCATTAATCCTAGCAAGAGCATCATCTACGTTCACCACAAGACCAACAGAGCCCACTTCTCTACTCTCACCAATATAACTTCCTTCTCTGTTGCGAACCTACCTTTCTACTACCTGGGATGGCCATTGGTGTACGGCAGAGCCAACGCGGGCATCTTTGATGGGATGCTGGGTAAGATTTAGAACAAACTAGAGAGGCAGCACAATGCCACTCTATCTCCTGGCACGAAGATGATTTTGATTCAACGTGTGCTCTCCTCTATCCCCATATACACCCTAGTCGCTTGCTCTCCCCTAAGAAGGTGCTTACACCCCTTGAAAACATTTTCTCCAACTTCTTCTGCGGTTACTGCGACGATAAAGACAAGCATCATTGGGGGAGCTGGGACACCATGGACAGACCTACAAGTAAGAGAGGACTTGGTTTTTGTAGGCTATCACATGTTATTGATGCCTTTTCAATAAAGTTGTGGTGGAAGCTTCATGTGAGTCGGACCTCTGGGCGCGGTTCAAGAAGGCCAGATATTTTAAGCACATTCATCCGTCTGAAACTAATTTGAACTGCAGATCCTCCGCGTCATGGCGGCGCATCCTTAAGGGATGGAACCTCGCTGAACCTCTGATCCGTCTTAAGCTGGGATCGAATGAATCATCCTTATTCTCAGAACGTTGATCTGGTAATGATCTACAGCTCCAGTTACCGTCGGCTTCTTCCTACTGTACCATTAGTGATATATAGGACCCATCGGGCGACTGAAATTGGGATAGGGTTCGCAATAGAGTAGAGACGAGACCGCTGCTTTGATACTCCTCGTTGGGATTAAGATCAGTACGGAACCTGACGCTCTGCAATGGTCGAATACAACCAACAGATCCTTCTCAGTTACTTCGGCCAGAAGCGTAGGTAGGGGCATTGGGGTGCCTTTTCCTAGCATCGGGGCTTTATGGCAATCTTGTATCCCCAAAAAATGGCCTTTCTGATGTGGAGAGCATTTTGCAAGAAGCTCTCCACTGACGATGCCCTTCATACCATCGGATTCAGTTTAGCATATGCATGCCATTGCTGCAAAGCGAGACAGTCCGAAACGATCGACCACATTCTGTACTCTGGAGACTTACCCGCGAGGGTATGGACCGCTCTTTCTCAACGTTACAGACATGACCTTGAAGGAGGAAGCTTCAACGATCTTCTGACCACCTGGAGTTCTGCCTCTCATGGGCACCAGATTGTTGCAGCCGCCATCACGTAGGTCAATTAAAAAAAAATACAACAAATTCAGATACGAGGGACACCAATATTTATCCAACCAACTTATTAGGAAAGTTCTCTGACAAACTCAAAAAGTCAGCAGGCACTGCAAGCACGGCCTTAATGACTTCTGGTAGTCCTTGCTCTTTTGAAGGTTGAGGGTGGATTGCTGATCGCTTTCTTTTTGGTCTTTTTTTGTCTTACGTTTTGCGCTTACTTGTAAAGGCTTCGGCATTTTGCGCCTTGATATGAATAAAGTGGGGGTTTCATATATATATATATATATATATATATATATATATATATATATTGAAGCAATCGTTAATTATGGCGAACTCGCCTCCACTGGTGCTCGAACATCCGACAGCTTGGGCCGCATGTATCTCTCTTAACCACTAGGCTAGAGGTCATTTGCAACCTTTATATATATATATATATAAAATATATATATATATATATATATATATATATATATATATATATATATATATATATATATATATATACAATGGTTAATTGTGGCGAACTTGCCTCTACTGGTGCTCGAACTTCCGACCACTTGGGTCGCATGTATCTCTCTTAACCACTAGGCTAGAGGTCATTTGCAACCTTTATATATATATATATATATAAATATATACAAGACGAGCAAAAGATATATATAAAAATATAAAAATATATATATATATATATATATATAAATATATATAAAAAATATATATATATATAAATATATATATATATATATATATTTAAGAAACAAACCATATATAAAAGACGAGCAAAAGGGAGCGGAGAAGCTCCAATTGGCGCTGGACCAACAGGTCCAAGCAGCGTACAAAATATGTGAGAAGCAGATCACTCACCAAAAGAAAAGAGAAAAAATGTTCGTGGGGATGAAATATACAAGACAAAGTAATACG
The DNA here is from genome assembly GCA_029216955.1 of Iris pallida. Classification (NCBI taxonomy): domain Eukaryota; kingdom Viridiplantae; phylum Streptophyta; class Magnoliopsida; order Asparagales; family Iridaceae; genus Iris; species Iris pallida. The sequence continues at coordinate 7,596,035 of JANAVB010043820.1, read as the reverse complement.
GGCCTAGGAATCCCACAACTCCCGTAATACCGCCATGCCAATAGTCGAAAGGAGAACCGAGGTATGGGAAAAGATCTTTGCCTCCCTGGAAATGAACGCCGATTTGGCAAGATCTTTTGCCATGCCATTCGTCTCTTTCTTACAAAGAACAACGACGGTGTTTAGGGAAATAAGTCTCCTAATTTTCCTGAGACTGTAAACCAACGACCACGGGGTTCTAATCTTCCCATTGAGAGTCCTGAATAGAAGATCGGAAGAGGTTTCAAAAAAAGCAAGGTCCATATTGTGGTCAATGCATAAGGACAGCCCCCAAATAGCCGCGTCGACGTCCGGAAGAGTTCATGTGCCATGCCAGAGGAATTTCTGGAAAGCCATCCTGAGATTCCCCCATGTCTCGAACAATGCCACCGGCCGCCGTACCTATAGCCGAGTCCGAATGGCCGCCCATATTCAGTTTGAGCCTAGAGATTGGATGGCGCCACCCCGATTCAGCACCCATCCTGCTGCTGTCCGCACCGCCCAGCTGACCGCCAATGCCACTGCTGCTAGAGTCGCCTATCCTGCTGCTGTCCTCTCCTCCTTACTGACCGCTAATGCCACGGCTGCTGGAGGCGCCCATGTCAGGTCGGCTGCTAATTCTCACCCAGGACAGCACCCAGTGCCAGGCCCACAGCGCTGTTGGAGCTAGATACGCCCCCCCGGCTGCTGGTATAGACCATCTCCCGACCGCTCCTATCCAGCTCTCCATTCTCGATCTTCTGTGCTACCAATACGTGCTGAGCCGCCAACGTAACCCGACAGATGATGTCCCGACTGTTACGCTTGCTATCATTGACGATGATGCTGTTACGCTGTTTCTAGATCTCCCAAAGGGCAGTGCCAAAGATGATATTCCTGCAAACATTAGCCGTGTTAGTTAACGAAATGTTGTCCAGCCATTACTCGGCGAGCTAATTGACGTTGTCCGCATCATTGGAGATGTGATAAATCGCAGCGAAGTGATTTCAGACAGTTGACGTTGTCTCGCTCCGCACGAATAGTTGGTCAATCGTCTCCTCCATCGGGTTGTGGCAGCAAACGCATCTGGACGCCAACTGAAACCCCAAGATACGGATCCGACCATCCATCGGGATGGCATTACGACTGGGACGCCAGAGAAATGCCCCAATTTTTGGTTGGATGTATTTGTTCCAGCAATATGCCGCCCATTTAAAAATCTTATAATGAATTCTGTAGTGCTCCCAATAAGAATTAGTCTCAAACTCACCAGATTGGGTCAACGACCACACCAACCTGTCTGGTTCGTCACTTAATATAATGTTGTTGAGGACCTCTCTCGCCGCATGAGGAAGCAGCTACGAACATCCACCGAAGCCCCCGTTCTAGCACGAAAATAAGGAGTAGCAATAATTTAACGAATATTGGGGACATACCTGATGTTGATGGGTTTGGGGATAACCTGGCCACTCCAGTTATTCCCCCAGATTTGGATATTCCCTTTGCCAACCACCCAGAGGCAATGAGAATTGACCTTGTCGAAGCATTCCATCATCGACTTCCAAAGAGCCGAAGGAGCGTAGGGGGGTGAAGTTACTGCTCGTGGGATCCCCGTATTTTTTGGTCTTGTATTGCGCCCATAAACTCTCCTCCTTGATGAGAGCCCAACATCTTTTCGCGTGAAGACTTTGCATGACTTGATGAAGCGATCTGATGCCTAGACCACCCTCCTCCATAGGTTTGTAAACATTCTTCCAAGACACCCATCTTCTACGATGTTTATCGTTTGAGTTCCATAAGAAAGCCACCATAACTTTCTCAATGTTGCTAAAGTACTTATTCGGAGCTTTGATAACTGAAATAGCATGAATAGGAAGAGCCGTTAGAACACTTTGGTTGAGAGTAATTTTACCTCCAAAAGAAAGTAAATGACCCCGCCATCCCGTTATTTTCTTCCTGATTTTGTCCTCCAGCTCCTGGAAGTACTCCGTTTTAGGCCTGCCTTTGAATAAAGGAATCCCGAGGTATTATATAGGGAGGTGCTTGATCTTGAGTCCCATACAGGTCGCAATACACTCCGCGTGGCTAACCATATACGGTTTTGACGAAACAATGAGAGATGATTTGTTAAAATTAATCACCTAGCCAGAAATATTCGAATAAGTATTTAGAGCAATCATAAGGAAATTTATACTATCCATACCCCCATTGATAAAAATAAGACTATCATCCGTATAAAATAAATGAGAGATATGCAAACCATTTCTACGGCCCGTGAAGTGTTTGATATTCGGGTGAAGACTCAAATCAGATATTTTCCTGCTACGAATATCATGAGTTATAATAAAAAGGGCCAAAGATAAAGGATCCCCCTGTCGGAGACCTCTACCCGATCTAAAGTAACCTCCCGTCTTGCAATTAATAGAGACAGAATACTAGTAGTTAGAAATATTTTTGAATATGAGATCAAGCCAAACATTACTAAAGCCTAATTTTCAAAGGACCTGAATCAGAAAACTCCAATTCACCCGGTCATAGGCTTTAGACATATCAAGTTTGATATCCACATTACCCCCTATCACATCATTATCATTAGTGTGAACTATCTCATACGCCAAACTGATATTCTCATGAATATTTCTACCTTTTACAAAGCCCGACTGCTCTCTAGATATAATAAAAGGAAGCACACGAGACAGTCTATCCGCTAGAATTTTTGAAATAATTTTGCGAGAAAAATTACTCAAACTAATAGGGCAAAAATCTTGACACGTAGTAGGTTTGGAGATTTTAGGCAGGAGAATAATATTAGCGGAAGTGATACCTTGCGGGAGCTCGATCCCGATAAAGAAGTCTCTGATAGCCATCATTAAATCAACCTTAATAATGATCCAGCAGAAGGAGTAGAAATAACCCTTGAAGCCATCGGGGCCAGGGGAGCTTTTCGGATTGAAGGCCCTAATTGCACCCTCCACTTCCTCCTCTATAGGCATCGCGCATAGAGCTCTGTTCTGTTCTTTATTAACCATAGCCGGCAAGCAAGCGAGGAAGTCATCCGAGGGGGGCCACAGTCTCTGCTTGGAAAAAATTAAAGAAATGATTAATAGCACTTTCCATAAATACCTGGTCCTCCACAATGGAGCCGTCCTCATTGAATAATCTGGATCTGTTGTTGGTGGCCCGCTCTTTAATAATAGCGTGATAGAAACTAGAGCTACGATCTCCCCCCTTGATCCAGTCCACTCTCGCTTGATCCTGCAGCAGTTGTTCCACTAGCCCAAGGATGTCCTCCAGATCCCGCTTCATCTTTGTTAAGTTCTCACAAATGTTCTCGTCCTACCGCATCTGAAGATCCAATTCCAGCCTATCAATCTGATGCAGTAACTCCTTCTTCTTGACTCTTATGTCTCCAAACGTGTCCCAATTCCTGACCCGAAGCGCACTCCTAAGTCTCTTGAGTTTGCTGTGAAGGACTTCCAAAGGACGGCCCGGGAAGTCCATCTTCCGTATGCCCCCCTTCCGTGGAGCTCCGACTGGCTGCCTCCGACCACCCCCTCCAGCGGGTGGTCTCCTCCGTATTTAGGTTAGTAGTTGCGGCCTCTCCATGCCCCTCGTCCGGCTCCCCGCCCCTTCCGGAGGTGGTCCTGCCATCTCCCTGGCGGCCTCAACCATGCCAGGCCTCCATTACGGGGCCGGGATGCCACCGCCCGTGGCCACCCCCTCCCTCCGTCGTCTCTAGGGTCGGTTCTCTGGACCGCCAACCAACTTGTAATCCTAGGCTTGAACGGTCAGGCGTTTGCCGCCCTCCCCAGGACATCCTCGACCTCCCGTTCGAGCTCTTCACTGACAGAGTTAGCCTGGTTATCTGCAGCGTCTGCTGCTGCCAAAGTCCGGTATTCTGCCGTCGCTTTGCGGTCCGAGGTGACGGTAGCACTGCCTTTGGGAAGCAGGCCTCTTTTCCACTCACTTTCTTCCAGTTTTAATTCAAACCTGCTGTCGCCCGTCCTTGCACCATCTGCGGATGGCGCTGGGTCCCTAGGACCCACCCATTCGCTGCTTGCCTTTGGCGCATCAAGCTTCACGTCACCTAGCCAGGTGCCTTTTTCTACTTTGACGTACTCCTTGTGTGTTGCTTGCCACCCGACCAACTCCCATGCAGGTGGCATGCCAAATGTGAGTCGATCGCCCAGCGCGACTCAGACCACGGCCGTATCGGATCGTGCGCATCCCGCTTCTGGCGCCAGCCAACCCGTGGAGTTCTATGCTCATACGCTCCCTACGTGTGTGCATGCTCTCAACCTTATTGACACCCACCCCCCTCTAGTGCGCATATCTGTTGCGCCTCAGACATCGGCGTCTACTGCCGTTGGGAGAGAGCCTCTTCCGGCGTAATCTGCTGGTTCTTATGCCGACATGGTACGGTCTGTCAATTTAGCGCTAAAATCCCAAATCATCCTCGACGTAGATCTTCCTGAGTTTGAATACTCATCATTATCAGATTTACTAGATATCAGGGTACTATTCTCTTCAGCCGAGCTAGACTCGTTGTCCGAGCTATTCTCCTTCACTTTCGTCCTTAAATTCTCTTCTGGAAGCCCGAAGCTATCCCGTGTACAAGAAATGGTGGCCAGCTGGGGCCTCTTCTCTGATTACAGGGTAGCCTTGACGGACCCTAAACACATCCTCCTGTACCTCTCTTCGGCGATTGATTCTCAGAATGTCCGGTCTAGGGGAACTGGAAGGATCGACTCCCACGTCATAAAAATTGTCAAATGGTCCCAAGATTTCAACACGAAGGAGGACTCACCTATAGTATCGGTATGGGTCACCCTCCCTAACCACCGCTCATCTATTTTGTTCCGACAGCTATGAAAAGGATCGTCAATTCCTTTAGGACATTCATGGCGATGGCAGAGGAGACACAAAACCTGTCTAAAGCAAGTACGCCAAAGTGTGTGTGGAACTAGATATTTCAAAGGAGCTCCCAAACTTTACCCAAATCTCGCTTGGAAACAAGACACACTCAACAAATCACTTATGATAACAATATTATCTATTGCAATCACTACCATAAGAGAGGTCATTCAACGGATCACTGCTTCAGAGCCCACCCAAAACTGATGAAGTTAATGAGTCGTAAGACCAGCCCCACACCGTCCTCTGGACGAATCAATAAACCACCGCTCCTTCCATTACCGAACTCCCATATCTGGTTTGAAGCCAGTACGAAGAAATCCAGTAGACAAATCCAGCCCCAGAAAAACACTTCTCTGAAAGCTGCCAATGTTCCCTCCAAAACCACTGACCTAAACCTTGCCAAAAAATTTGATATCCTGGCCATTAGCAACGTCAGCATGGAGTCAAACCACATTGAGGACTCCCATAAAACTAGTACCTCTCCTGTGGCCTATGCAGTCAGCAGGGAGACAGGGAAGGAAGTAGTCACCTATAGAGAGGAGATGCCCCAGAAACCACATTCGAGCACAGCTTCTAATACTTTCCAAGCTCAAGAGGAAATAACAGATGAAGAAGAAGAAGAAGAAGAAGATGCCGAAGAGGTCGTAGAAGTAGCAGAAGTCTATGACGTTCGTCTGGATGTGCGACTCTGGCAAACCAGACCCCTGTCAATTCCTTCTCCATCTAGAAATTTGACCCACAACTAGCATCTCACTTGCCAGTTATGGAGAAGCTTGCGTTTCCTCCTCATGTCCCCAAATTCGATTGGATTATTGGTATTCCTGCACGTAACAAGGATGCCACCTCTGCTGCATCGAGAACGGTGCTACTTCAGACCTCACTTAGGGAAACCAAGGCAAAGCTTATGGATTTTTTGGCCAGGATCGTCGATTCTGTCCCTAACGGCGAGGATGTGAAAAGATTAGTATTTTAACCGCTCTTGTATTTAATCCTAAACACCGTCAGGCTTTCCACGAGAGCATAAAAAATAGATGCTGCTCTGGCATCCCTTTCCAACCTGTATCAAGTATTTGTCAACTTTTTTCAGGAAACGCGCGATACGAATCCCCAACGACGCACTTTGTGATCAGACAGTAGGAAGTAGACTTTTATTACTTTTTCTTCTTTGTTGCCTTGTCTTCCAATCCTGTGTTTTGGGGTTTCTCCCCCTCACCTATTTTAATAAGGGCGTCCCCCTCCTCCTCACATGCAGGAGACGGGGCTATCTTCCTACTCTATTTCATGATTTTTCGTTTTTAATGACGGCATTAGCCACCACTGTCACGCCCCGCTCCCGTAGGAGCGATCGTCCTCGCTAAGGCGTGATGCCGCACGGGTCTAGGTTGCGCCCGTGCAAGGCCAAGTCCAGAAACGGCCGATTTGAGCTAGGCCACAGAGTCGCACAGAGTGTCCCCATTTGCAGCGGAAAGTAAACGAACACAAGTTGAAGCGAACTCAAACTCTTTATTGATATTCAAGAAGTTTACAGGCGGCGCTAGGCCGAGTTTACAAGTCTCTCAAGCTCTCTCTCTCTCTCTGAAATATAAAAGGCGTACCAAATGGCTTACAACATCGAATGATTCATGGCAATATTCTGATACATTATGTCCTGTATAGGGTGCTTCAGCTTCTTGCAACGTTCCAAGGCCCCAGAGTTGGCTCCGCGCCTTAACACGTTCGATGGAAGCTTCGCACCCGATGACGTCTCCTGCATCCTGCAAGTAGACTGTGGGGTTATCAGTACATTGTTATGCACTGGTGGAGAGGCTAGCTCGCCCACAATGCTATCATTACCAAACACGTTCCATTTACTTTTGTGCACCGTCTATCGTTTATTGTCTTTCTAATCTTGCCTTAGGATCAGTTTCATGGCATATTTCGTAACCTATCTCGTGTTGCCGAATTCAAGTGTCTGCATGGAAATGCATGCACGACTTACCCATACTTACCGTCCGGCCTCCCCTGTCCAAAGTAAACCAAGTTAGTCAACAATTCATAAGGAATAACTTAACGTGTCTCATGTAAACTTTCAATATCAAGGGCGTGTCCCTGCCTCGGGTCCTAGCACGTCGTAGGCACATTCAGAGTGTTATATTTCAGGCATGTTCAGAGTATTACATTTCGAGCATGTTCAGGATGTTACATTTCAAGCATGTTCAGGAGTGTTACTTTCAAGCATGTTCAGGAGGCACTTCATTTAGTTAACTTAGACTACTTGTTTCAATACAAGGACTTGTACGTGGATTGCCACCAGCATAGTCTACTTAATCTACATGCATGGATCGCTGGCTTTACAAGCCATTTTGGACATTTTCCTCTTGGTATTTCTCAACTTAGCGTAGGGTGTTGGCTGGCACACCCCGTTAAGTCTCTTGAAATACCCTGCACTTACGTCTCCTGGGAAGCCAAGCCCGCACCCAGGCAGCCCGTAAGCCCCGTTTTGATTCCGCCTAGGCCGGCCATGGTTTTTCTTCCATCGCCCATGCAGCAGAATCCTTCCTCATGACGGCCATAGTATTCCCCCCCATCGCCCGTGCCGTTTGTCCGTGACCATTTCGTATTTTACTTGTCATTTTAACTTAACGGCTGTCTCCGAGCCATAGGCTAACCCTTAGCCATAATGCGTTATCGACCAGGTTGGCGTCCGTGCAGCGCGGGTCGCGAGCCCCGTTGCACGTGCCCGTCATACCTGTCGCTAACGTCTTTCATGTATTCCTTCTTTTCTTTCTTTTTTCACTTGTTTGTTCGTTTATTGATTCATTCACGTATTCATTCATTCATTCATTCATTCATTCATTCATTCGTTGATTCATTCATTCACGCATTACGCAACTCCCAGTGCGGGAGTCGTCTTGGCGACCCATCGGTCCCATAGTCTTTCAATGTTGCTATACTCTACTCGGAACGACTATGTTGATAGTCTTCCCGTTTTATTGTTGTTAACTATTCATTGTTTTATTGTTGAACGCATAAGGGACTTGAACGTAAGCTTGTGCCTTAGCACGAGCGTAGAGCGCGGTGCGAGAGTTCTCACATTTTTCCATGTTCTTTTCCATATTCTATACAAGCATACAAGACGGGATTATTCCCTTAGCTAGGTGCGTTGAGTCATTTATTAGCATGCGCAGTGTAATCGCCTAGCGATTCTAGCAAATGTGTCCGTATTATTATGTGTCTAGGCTAAGCAAAGACAGGTTCATCGGAGCAACCCACCTTAGCGATGTTCGCATCGGCCGAGCGATACTCCGAGCGCGCCTTTGAAAGTCTAAGTCTGGATTCATCTTGACGGGCTAATGTAAGCCTTGCATCGATTCTTCATCAGGTCGATGCCAACTCTTCGGGTCGACGGCTCGTTTGAGTCGTTGCACTTGCCGTTTGAATCGGCGTTCCGCTAGGGCGGAGCGGGTCGTTACAACCACGGTTAACGTAGATTAAAAAAAATTAATACCCAAAGGCCCGCACCCATACTTGTATCTCACCGTATCAGGCACGACCTGAAGGTCCGCACCAGCAATTGTATCTCACCGCATCCAGCCTGCACTCACATTTATTCCTCCACATGAAATTAAATGTGCTTCTTCCGTTGCTCGAATCTACAAAACCTCTTGGGAGGATGTACCTCACTCTAACCACTTGAGCTAATATATATATATATATAAAATATATATATATATATATATATATATATATATTTTATATATATATATATATATATATATATATATATATATATATATATATATATATATATGTTGAAGCTTTTCCTTGAGAAGCTCTTCCTTGACATGTAGAGAGCTTGCTCTCATTTCATGGCAACAAGTTGTGTATCTCAATATAATACAAGGTGTGGTGTTGAGGTATGAACAAGGGGTGGTGACCCTAAGGTGGGGACCATGTGGGTGATTTTTCTAGGAGGTAAGGATAAGGCTCCATATTAAAGCATTAATGCTTTTTGTCATGTTCTTGGAATTAATTCCTTAGGAGCTAAACCCAGTAGGTGCTTAGCGACTCGGACTCGAACTCGGGCTCATGGGCTCATGAGATATAATATGGTATTTTGTTGGCGAAGCCCGTTCTTATGGCCAGTTCGTGCAACTAGTTCGTGCGGCCCATTCGTGACGTTTCACATACTTGCGGTTACTAGACTGACATTATATAAGTTTCTCTATTCTCTTTCATTGGATAAGTCCCTGATGAAATTCAGAGAGTAAAGAAGAGAGAAACACACACAGAGAGAGAGAGAGAGTTCTGCCCATCCGAGGAGTCAGAAGAGCATTTCAACAGTGTTCTGCAGTTCATCTTCGAACTTACTGGTTCCTGGAAGCTGATTGTATGGGGCAAATCTTGCTTTGAGCTCCGGTGATCCATCACCATATCTGGCCTTTTCTTCTTATGTTCATCTCTTCTCCACCTGTAACTCATTCTATCACAATCACAACACGTTTAAGAGGAAGAACGAGATCTTCTTTGATCTAATCAGAAACTGTTGTGGGCTTTCATTGCTGCTGCTATGAAATTCATTTGTGCCTTCTTCGAAGTGTTACATTTGATTTCGTATCTCTGAATCCTCCAAAATCTCAGTTGAGTACCTTCCTCGAAGTGTTGCTAAAATATGCTTTGCATCTTAAAATCATGCCCCGAGAGTAACAATCTTAAAGCTAGATTTATAAGATGGAAAAGTCTTGTGCTTCACTCATCGATTACAACTTTAACAAGTTAGAGAAATTCAATGGAGAGCACTACCAAATTTTGAAGAGAAAGGTTAGCCTCAATCTTCAACTCGTAGACGTCGACCACGTGTTATCTGAGAACGAACCGAAAGTTCCAGAAGATGGGACTGCGGATGTGGTTGCTGTTGCTTCTGCCAAAAAGTCCAAATAGAAAAGAAAAAATTACCTCTGTAGGCTTCTGATCCTCAATTTTATGGAGGATTCTCTGGAAGAATCTTACTCAAATAAGACCAATGCCAGAGAGATATGGGAATCTTTAGAGAAACTGTATAAAGATGACAAAAACAGGAGCAAGATATTCATCGTTGAGAAATATCACAAATGACTCTTTGAAGACGAGAAGATCATGCTGTCTCAGGTGAAGGAATTCCTGAAGTTGTGTCAGAAATTGGAAGATGAGGAGATGCCCCTTAAGGACAAGTTCGTTTTTGGAGGGATCGTCTCCAAGCTTCCAGCTGGATGAAGCAAATTTATACGAATATACATTGAAAGAAACTGGAGATCAGTTTAGAAGATCTCATGTAAGAAATTTATGTTAAGGTCTAGATGAGGGCTCAACTGAAGATGGACATTCTGTCCAAGCAGATGGCTAAGGCCAACTTGGTCCAGACGAAGGAATCCAAGGGAAAGCAGGTGGCTTTCCACCACAAGAAGAAGGACTTCACTAATCTGAAAGTGAATGGGTCTTCTTTCAAGTACCAGAAGCCAAAGTCCAATATAAATTGCTTTAACTGTGGAAAGAAGGGCCATTATAAGAGTGACTGCAGATCCAAGCCCAAGCAGTCAGAGTAAGGTGAGCCTAGTATTGTTTCCATGGTTACTGACGTAATTGCTATAATTGCTCAGGTCACTGAGGTGGGGGTTTACTCTGACTGGTAGGTAGACACTGTGCCACCTGTCATGCCCCGACTCGAGAAATTATTTGTCCTCGCTGGAGCATGATTTTGTACGAGTCTGGAGTTGCACTCGTACAAGGCAAGATGACAAAGTCTTAAAATGGTTATCTTTGATTTTTTATTAGTAGCGAAAGAACAGAGTATACAAAACAATTCTTTTTATTGATAATGATTGAGGTTACAAAGACTTTCAATAGCCCAACTGAATTTGCCTTAGATTAGCTTACAACACTGAAGTTCTCTCTTGTCCACAAAGGATTTCACTATTTCATACATCATGTCTTCTATATCTCAGCTGCATCAATCCTGTTACAAGTTCGAGCGCTAATGTGGTCGCACGCCTCAAAATGCTACGACATTCTATGTCTCAGCACGTTCAAGCGAAGCTCCACCGCGAGCAGACCATTCCCTGAACCTGCAAGCAATCTGGTAGGAGATCAGTACTAATCCTTTTACGTACTGATTAGAGACCTACTTTACTATATCGACATTAAGTATTGTATTAAATCGTGCAGCGTACAAGTTAGGGATTTTTCTACCTTTGCCTTATGGTAAGTTTCATGGCATATTCAAAAGCTGTAAAGTATATATTTTACAGCAAGCATGTATCGTTGAATCGCATAAGCAAATAGGCAACATTCAGCAATCTCGTATTATTTTGTGGCATGACTTCTTAGCAGCACCGATGCACCCCTTGCACCGACGCAAGGTGAATACGCCTACCATCTTTCTCTGTCATGTTATAAGTGCTCATTGTACACGATCTTTGTGTGCCTGCACTTTCAACCCACTGGCCCCTATTTATAAGAAGATCACAAACATTCACCATGTCAGAATAGACTTATTTTCATCTCATGCATTGCGACGCCACCCATTCAGCCTAGGTTATGAGTCTTACTGAAGTTCTCAAAATGTTCGTGCTCCCTTAGCCATGATAAACATTGCTCCTAGTCTGAACAGTACCAATGCCCGGTACGCCTGTTCGAGGAAACGAACCCGTGCACGGGTTAATTCAAGTCCATTTGATCATGCAACACGAAACTACTCATACAACCAAACTTAGTCCGAGTCCAAAACTCAGACTTCATATCATTTCATATTTCTCGCATCATCTTTCTATGTTCTCAAATTCTTTATACAATTTTGTTCTTTCCATGTTTCAACGCCTCGATTCAATATCCGAGTGAATGACTCGAAGGTCCCGTTCAAGACAGCATACCATATTTAATAATTATTCGATATCCTAGAAATCGTGCATTCGAAGAATGTCTCGATTCCGTATTTTCATGTTCTACGACTTAACGTTCAATGATACGCGATTCGTGCATTTGATGCATGCCGACATGATATTTTAATGTCCAAGACTTAAGTTCATTCTCTTCACTCATGCACTTGAGGTACGCCTTAATAGAGTATTCAATGTTATACAGCTCGTGTGCTGAGACACTCGTGCTGATATAGTTTTTCCATGTTCTAAACTTCTAATTCGTACGTAGGGGCACAAACGACTCATGCATTGAGGTACTCGTCGATATAGTTATCCCATGTTCATATGACTTATGCACCGAGGAGCTCGCCTTTGCCGTATTTCGATGTTCTATAGCGACTCGTACATTTGATGTACGTTTCAATTCAATTGTTCTATCTTAGTGTTCAACACGTACTATGTTCATCTCTCGATCGAGCCACGCCCGTGGTTTCGATAGGTTAAATTAGCATACAACGGTATATTTTACTTGGCATGACGGAGTAGGAAAGAAGGGTCAAAGGCCTCCCACCTTATGTCGATACGCCTTATCGTTTTGTCGAGCCAATACGGCTCGATTTCATAACTACGTTGCACGGCCAACTCTTTTGACTTAGTCATTCGAGCACTTCGTGCTTCGTTGAATTATCCGTCCGATTTGGCTTACCATGCATATGCCTCAGTCCGTTGCGAGGCGATGGTTTGCTTTTACGGACACTATTGTAAATAAGGCAAAATGTTGACCTCTTATATTTTAGCGTAAAAATATAGCCTGCACACGAAACCAACTAAAATCAATATTCGTTCGAATCGGACTTATGCATTACATCGATTCATTTTCTTAGAATCTTGGGCCAACTTAACACTTGCATCGATCTTACTCGATGCTTTCCTCGGGTCAACATAACTCTTTGCATCGATTTGTACCGACACATATTTCAGGTCAACGTAACTCTTCGAGTCAATGACTCAGCATAATATATCTTATGGAGCAGGGCATTACACCACATGCCATGTCTGCTCTAGCAAGGAATTGTTCACTACGTACAAACCAACCTCTGAAAATGTTATGGTGGCGAACGAGGCACAAGCTGAAGTGCAAGGGATCGGGATGGTGGTGTTGAAGCTAACTTCAAGGAAGTCTCTGATGCTTCAAGACGTAAAGCATGTACCTGTTATTGCAAAGAACCTGATCTCTGGAGGCCTACTCTGTAATGCAGACCTAAGGATGGACATCAATGTTGGCCAGATGGTGATGTCCATAAAAGGAACCTACTTCGGAAAAGCCTTTTATACCGAAGGGATGTTTAAACTTCAGCTTGTAACTCAGTCTAATAAAATTAATGTAGTCGCTCATTCTGATTATACTCTTAAGTTATGGCATAATATACTAGGACATGTTCATTGTAAAAGAATAAACAAAATGTCTATATAGGACTTATCTCCAAATATGGGGTTAAGGTAGAGAAATGTGAAGTGTGTGCTCAGACGAAGATCACAAAGAAACCCTTTCATTAGGTTAATCGAAGCACAGATCTTCTGGAGTTGGTACACTCCGATATCTGTGACTTCAAACAATTCTCTACAAAAGTCAGGATTAAGTATTTGATAACCTTCATTAATAACTTCTCAAAAGACACGTTCGTCTATTTGCTAAAGTTTATAGACAAAGCGCTCGAGAAGTTCAAAGAGTTAAGGGCTGAAGCTGAACGGCAAACCCGATAACAACTCAAGAGATTAAGAAGTGATCGAGGCGGAGAGTATCAGTCTCATGAATTTACATCATTTTGCAAAGAACATAGAATCATCAATGAGACTACTGCTCCGTATTCTCCTCAACCTAACGGAGTAGCAGAAAAAAAAGAACAGAACATTGCCAAAAATGATGAACTTAATGTTGTTGACTGCGGGTCTTTCAAAATGCTATTGGGGAGAAGCTGCATTGACGCCACTTTTATTCTGAATAGAGTGTCATATGCAACTTCTGACATCACTTCTCATGAACTTTGGTTCAAATTTAGACCTAACTTGAATATCATTCGAGTATGGGGGTGTCTGGTATATATAAAGCTCCCAGATCTGAAGATTCAGAAGATCAGGACAAGGACTACGAAGGCGATCTTCTTGGGATATGCTGAGAAGAGTGATGCTCCGAGATTTCTTGATATAGAATCAAATCATATCATTGAATCTCGCGACATAGAATACTTTGAAGATAAATTTTTAAGGCACAAGAACATTGTTCTTGCGGGCATTCTGGAGAATAATAAAGGTACGCAGAAAATTAAAGTTTCCAATGAGAACGTAGTCCAAGAAGAAGTTATTGTAGAGGAGACAACACTTGAAGCAGAACTCGCTGAGCCGTCAACTAAGCGTGTGAGGAGACCGAAGAACTTCGAAGATGACTTTATCACCTATCATGTGGAAGCAGATCCGCTTACCTATGATGAGGCGATGAAGACCAGAGGTGCTATTTTTGGGAAGGAGGTGATCGACAATGAAATTGCTTCAAACACTTCCAATAATACTTGGTTGTTGGTTGATCTTCCTGAAGGAGCAAAACCCATCAGATGCAAATGGATCTTCTAGAAGAAGATGAAAGCAGATAGAACCATTAACAAGTTCAAGGCTAGACTAGTAGCCAAGGGGTTCTCTGATAAGTAGGGGATCGACTACTTGGACACGTATGCTCCAGTAGCTTGGATGACCACCATCAGAATGTTAATTGCTCTCGCAGCAATACATAAGTTGGTGATACATCAGATGGATGTAAATATAGCATTGCTGAATGGAGAGCTGACCGAAGAGATTTACATTCAACAGCCAGAAGCATTTGTCGTCAAGATCCTTAAAGTAAAAGTCTACAAGTTGGTGAAATCCTTGTACGGTTTGAAGCAGGCTCCCAAAATATGGCATGAGAAGTTTGACAAGGTCATAATGTCAAATAGCTACATGGTCAGTGAAACGGATAAGTGTGTTTACACGAAGTTCGCTAATGAAAGAGGTATAATCGTTTGTCTGTACGTGGTCGACATGCTGATCCGTTCCTAGGTACGGATATAGGCTGTCACGGAGACAAAAATTTTTATCTCGACCAAGTTCAGTATGAAGGACTTGGGAGAAGTTGATGAGATATTGGGCATCAAGATCACCTAGACGGACACTGAACTAGCATTGTCACAGTCTCATTATATTGAGAAGATGATCACACACTACGGGTTTCAGGATCTTCCAGTGATCGATATGCCTTACAGGTGTGACCTAAAACTGGAGCCAAATTCAAGGAAAAGCGTCAGGCAGCTGGAGTATGCAAGCATCATCAGGAGTTTGATGTATGCTACTACTGCCACTAGGCCTGACGTAGCTTTCGTCATGAGAATGCTGAGTCGATTCACGAGCAACCTGGGCATTGAGCACTGGAAAGCTATGAAACGGGTAATAAAATATCCCAAGAAGACTCAGACATATGCACTTCACTACAGCAGAAATTCGTCAGTAGTAGAAGGCTTCAGTGATGCGAGCTGGTACTCAGAGGTGGAGAGCGAGAGATCCATATGTGGATTCATTTTCTCCATGGGTGGATCTGCTATATCGTGGAAGTTAAAGAAGCAGACTGTGCTCTCTCGTTCCTCCATAGAATCTGAATTCTTTATATTAATTCCGTAACAGAAGAAACATAATGGCTTTGAGAGCTCATGTATGATCTTCCATTGGTTGGGGTGCAGATACCAACGATAACTATATACTGCGACAACCAGGCAACTACAGCGACGATATCGAATAACCTCTTCAATGGGAAGAAGAAAACTGTGCGACTAAAGCACATAGCAGTGCACGATCTTATTAAGAGAGGTGTCATTACAGTGACTGATGT
The DNA here is from genome assembly GCA_029216955.1 of Iris pallida. Lineage (NCBI taxonomy): Eukaryota > Viridiplantae > Streptophyta > Magnoliopsida > Asparagales > Iridaceae > Iris > Iris pallida. Next base: position 7,580,336 of record JANAVB010043820.1, on the reverse strand, counting down.
TCGGAGTCAGAAGAACCTGGCAGATCCGTTCACAAAGGGCCTCAAGTGCCAACTGGTCGACAACACATCAAGTAAAATGGGCTTGAAGGTATTCTGATATTGTGTTATTGTAATCCTACCATAAAGTTTTATACTATTAGTTCAAAGGAAATCTACTAGGCATCTAGCTTTTGGTTCAAGGGAGGACCACTAACTGAAAAAATATCAAGAACAGTTGGTACATGTCCTATGGGATATGGAAGGGATACAGACCCACAACCATTGTTGTCTACTATATATTTTATGCGGAGAACAGACCCTGTGGAGAGGATGGCTTAAACGCCTTAATGAGTTCTCAGGTAGAGTGAATGTCTGTTGTGCTTTACAGGAAGCACGGTAGTACAACACTACAAAGGAGTGTTACAACTCCATGCTACAGAAGGGTGACTCCACCATGAGGTTCCCAAGTAGGGGTAATGTCTCAGCTTTGCGAGTTAGGTCACAGCGGCATAGCACCGCATATAGGCAGGTAGCCTAATATTGTATGATCAAATTAAAGAGTTGTAGACAGCACTACAAAGGGGACGATGTTCTCATGTTACAATGCCATGACACTACGAAGAGATACCCAGCTAAGGGTAAAGCCTCGGATACGCAAGCCTTGTCATCGCGACAAAAATGGCAAGGAAGCGCAAGGCTTCATGCTGGATAGTTTGGCACTACAAAGAGGCTTGTGACCTCATGCTACAGTAGTATGATACTACAATGAGGTACCCAGGTAGAGGTAATGCCTCGAATTTAAGCCATGTCATAGCGGCGTAGCACCGCAAGAAATTGCAAGGCTTCATGCCATGTCTCTTTATAAAGAACTCACCCAGAGTGTATGAACAGAGATAACAGGCCGTCTTTTGAGGGTAAACTTGTAGACGCCTAAAATACATACATCAAAACCAGGCTGGCACATGCCCTTTAATGTGCAGCCAGAAGCACATGTGACTATATTGTGTGAGTGGGAAGAATTGTAACTTTGGTGCATAATTCAAGGCTTAGTACATTCTTGTATCATACTGTTGTTTGACCCATGCGGAATGATTCAAGTTATCAGCGACATCTATCCTAATGCATGATGAACAATTACTGTGGAGAACACTCAAACCCATATATTAAGATATATGGGAGATTGTTGGAGCCTTACCTTGACATGTAAAGAACTTTATCTCATTTCATGCCTAGTTCTTTAGTCCCACATCAGAAATGCACCAAGTTATGTATCTCAATATAATACAAGGTGTGGTGTTGAGGTATGCACATGGGGTGGTGACCCTTAGGTGGGGACCATGTGGGTGATTTTTTTTGGAGGTAAGGATAAGGCTCCATATTCAAGCATTAATACTTTTTGTCATGCTCTTGGAATTAATTTCTTAGGAGCTAAACACCGTAGGGGGCTTAGCGACTCGGGCTCATGGGCTCATGAGAGGTAATGTGGTGTTTTGTTGGCGCACTTTGCACTTAGCACGTCAGCATCGTCGCTAGGCGCATAGTGCGCTCGTTGCACGAGCCTCTGCGCTGCTGATCGTGTGCTCGTTCGCGCTCTCATTGGATAAGTCCCTGATGAAATTCAGAGAGTAGAGAAGAGAGAAACAGAGAGAGAGAGAGAGAGTTATGCCTATCCGAGGAGTCAAAAGAGCATTTCAATATAGTGTTCTGCAGTTCATCTTCGAACTTACTAGTTCCTGGAAGCTGATCGTGTGGGGCGAAATTAGCTTTGAGCTCCGGTGATCCGTCACCCCAGCAGGCATTTTCTTCTTCTGTTCATCTCTTCTCCACCTGTAACTCGTTTTATCCCAATCACAACACGTTTAAGAGGAAGAACGAATTCTTCTCTGATATAATCAGAAACATTTTGTGGACTTTCGTCGTTGCTGTTACGAAATTCATTTGTGCCTTTTTAGAAGTGTTACATTTGATTTCGTATCTCTGAATCCACTGGAATCTCAGTTGTGCACCTTCCTCAAAGTGTTGCCAAAATATACTTTTCATCATAAAAACACGTCCCAAATATATATATATATATATAAACCGACATTACATCCAGGTCTCAAAATTAACAATCATCTACATCCCATCACAATGTCCGATTGTAATACTCAAATAACATACTTCTTTTAAACCAAAATAACAAAAACGCAGTTTAAGACAATGAAACGCTATTCTGCTCCTTTCCTGCTTTGAAACGACAAACTTTGTCTATTTTTAAGCCACTTGTTGCCCCCGCGTATTCATTCATTTACTGCATTGTTTCTATACTCATTAACTTATTTAATTTAGTCTATTTAAATTTTAGTTCGTGCTCATCTGACTATTTAATTTGAATGAGAGAGAGTCTCAGAATAGAACTAATACTCTGCCGTGGCATTCCATCTGTCTCATCGGAAAAGTTTATGATAAGAGTTAGATGTTGGTCATATATAGGTTAGACCACAGCAATCATTGAGTTATCCAATTAAACAGTACAAATAAATTATTTGGACGACATGTATTAATTATTATAATTTTGTACACAAATTGGACAAACGTTCGTTTACTCAATCGTCAAATACTTGTCGGTTTCGCAAATGAAATCGTGGACATCTGAACTACAGCGGAGAGAATTCTTCGCAATTATTGTAGATGTCACCTTCATTGATTGATGTGAGGCACGCACATCCATCCACTCAGCCAAGATCATATGATTGATTTAATGTTCTCTTGGAGCTTTTCGCGGTCCCCCCTTGGAATAAAACTTTGGCCGATAAAAATCGTTTTGTGCTGCACTCCTTTCACTACCTTTTCAGCATCGTGGATAAAGAAAAGCCATCAACGATCTTCATAGAAAACAATAGCACGTTTGATTTTGTACTCTCTCAGTGTTGTTAAGTGCCAGCTGTGGCTAACTATGTTTTTTTTGGTCAAAGCACGGATTTTTGACGTTTCCAACCACCGAACCCTATCAACTCATCAGTGTCCAATGTTGGTGTTTTTGCCTTTGGACTAGGAAAGATAGTCCCACATCGGCTACACCAAATGGTGAGTATCTCAATATAATGCATTGCTTGTGTTGAGGTGTGCACATGAGGTGTAGTGGGGCACAAGTTTGTGCCATGTGGAAGTATTTTTCTAGATGGAAAAAGGATTAAATCCAACAAGGATGCAAGTTAATTTTTGTTGTGCGTACTCGGACTCGGACGCGGACTCCAAGATGTCTCGTGCATGCACGGGAGGGTTCGGGGGGTAGGCGTGGACTGGCACACTTCTATGCTGATTGTGGGATGATCTAAAATATCAAACTCTATTTTTGAGTATTGGTATTTTAGTCCCACATCGGATAGGAGAAGAGGTGAAGTCTCAACTCCACTCTATAAATAGAGCCCCTTGGCCTCCTTTGAAAGATGCACCAAGAAGAGAGTTGAGGGAGTCTGTTAAGTCCAGGAAGCCCGTTCAAGTCTCAAATATTGACTTACGAGCGTTCCAGAAGTTCTCCTGAACTTGCTGGTTCCTGGGAGCTTATCCGTACTGCGGGTATAGCTTTGAGCGCCGGTGTTCAACACCCCAGCGAGATCCGCTCTTCTTCTTCCTTCCTCTTTCTGTTGCCTTCGAGAATCTGAGACTCAACTGTTGTTGATCATCTCTTGTTGCCTTCGAGAAACCGCTATTGCAAACGCGATTTGATTTTTTAATCGTTTAGGCTACGCAATCAGCATTATTTGCATCTCTTTTTTAGGGATTGCAACTGCATTATTTGCATCTCTTTTTTAGGGATTGCAACTGCATTCTTTGCATCTCTTCTTAGGGATTGCAACTGAGTTTTTCCATCGATTGTTTGCAAATAGACTAACAATCTCAAAGCTATACGATTCGATGGAAAACACTCGTGCTTCGCTTGTCGATACCGGCTTTAACAAGTTGGAGAAATTCGACGGCGAACACATCCAGATCTGGAAGCGAAAGGTGACTCTGAACCTTCAACTCGTGGATGTTGATCACGTGTTGGATGAGGAAGAACCAATCGTTCCAGCAACAGGATCTGCTGCTGTTCTGGCCGCTGCTACGAGCAAGCAGACGAAGTGGAAAAAGGATAACAGCATATGCAGGCTGCTGATCCTGAATTCCATGGAAGACTCTCTGGCCGAGTCCTACACAAAGAGGACTTCTGCCAAAGAGATCTGGGAGTCCGTGGGGAAGCTGTATGACGACGACGAGGCCCGGTCGAAGATGTTCATGGTTGAAAAATACCACAAATGGGTCTTTGAAGACGAGAAGACCATGCTGCCCCAAGTGAAAGAGTTCCTGAAGCTGCGCCAGAAACTGGAGGACGATAGCATGCCCCTCGTCGACAAGTTCGTCGTTGGAGGGATCGTGGCAAAACTTCCTCCAGGATTGAGCAACATCTATGCAAGGATGCATAGGAAGAAGATGGAGATTAGCCTGGATAATCTCCTCAGCGAGATTCATGTTGAGGACGAGATGCGCTCTCAACAGAAGTTGGACACCCTGTCCAAGCAACTAGCAACGGCGAATCTGGTTCAAGTCACCAGAGAGAACAAAGGGAAGCAGGTGGCTTCTCACCACAAGAAGAAGGACTTCTCGAATCTGAAAGTGAAGGGTCCAGGATTCAAGCAACAGAAGTCCAAGTCCCATGTGACTTGCTTCAACTGTGGCAAGAAGGGTCACTATAAAAGTGAATGCAAGTCCAAGCCCAAAGAGCAAGGTGAGCCTAACAAGGTTTCTTTGGTTACTAATCAGGTTGCCATGATAGCACAGGTTGCAACTGTGGGGGCAGACTTGGACTGGTGGATAGACACTGGCGCGACATGTCATGTCTGTTCAGACAAGGACTGGTTCGTCTCCTATGAGCCTACTTCCGAGAAAGTCATGATGGCGAACCAGGCACAAGCTGAAGTACTGGGGATCGGGACGGTGGAGCTGAAGCTTACATCGGGGAACATTCTGACGCTTCAAGGTGTGAAGCATGCTCCTGCAATCGCAAAGAACCTGATCTCTGGGAGCCTGCTCTGCAACACAGGCTTGAGGATGGACATCAATGCTGGCCAAATGGTGATGTCCAAGAAGGGTACTTTCTTCGGGAAAGCTTTTCAGACTGAAGGAATGTACAAAATTTAGCTTGTTGTAACCCAGCATAATAATGTCAATGCTATCACTAGTTTGAATTACTCTCTTGAGTTGTGGCATAATAGACTAGGACATGTTCATTGTAAGCGAATAAACAAAATGTCTAGTCTAGGACTTATCTCCAAGTGTGGGGGTAAGGTAGAGAAATGTGAGATATGTGCTCAGACGAAGATCACTAGGAAACCCTTCCACAGGGTCCATCGAAGCACAGATCTTCTGGAGTTGGTTCACTCAGATATCTGTGACTTCAAACAATTCTCTACAAAGGCCGGGATGAAGTATTTCATTACTTTCATCGATGACTTCTCCAAGTATGCCTTCGTCTATTTACTCAAATCTAAAGACGAAGCATTCGAGAAGTTCAAGGAGTTCAGGGCCGAGGCTGAACGGCAAACTGGACAACAACTCAAGAGGCTGAGGAGTGATCGAGGTGGGGAATATAGGTCTCATGAATTCTCATCATTCTGCAAAGAACATGGAATCATCAACGAGACGACGGCTCCGTATTCTCCACAATCCAACGGAGTAGCAGAAAGGAAGAACAGAACGTTGACAGAGATGATGAATTCTATGCTGTTGACTGCGGGTCTCCCAAAGTGCTATTGGGGAGAAGCTGCATTAACGGCCACTTTCATTCTGAACAGAGTGCCGTATGCAACTTTCGACATAACTCCTCATGAACTCTGGTTCAAAGTCAGACCCAACCTGAATGTCATTCGAGTGTGGGGGTGCCTGGCTTATGTGAAGCTCCCGGATCTAAAGATTCAGAAGCTGGGGACAAGGACTACTAAGGCGATCTTCCTGGGGTATGCCGAGAAGAGTGATGCTTGGAGATTCCTTGATATCGAGTCAAATCATATCATCGAATCTCGCGATGCTGAATATTTTGAAGAAAAGTTTGCAAGGCACAAGAACATTGTTCTCCCGGACATTCCGGAGAATAATGAGGGTGCGGAGCAGACAGAGATCTTTATCGAACCAGTAGTCCAAGATGGAGTTGTTGTCGAGGAGACACCAGCTGAACCAGAACTCGCTGAGCCGTCAACTAAGCGAGCGAGGAGGCCGAAAGACTTCGGAGATGACTTCGTCACCTATCATGTGGAAGCAGATCCGCTTACCTATGATGAGGCGATGAAGACCAGAGATGCTATATTCTGGAAGGAGGCGATTGACAACGAGATTGACTCAATCACCTCCAATAACACATGGGTATTGGTCGACCTACCAGAAGGAGCAAGACCCATCGGATGCAAATGGATCTTCAAGAAGAAGATGAAAGCAGATGGAACCATTGACAAGTTCAAGGCCAGGCTAGTGGCCAAGGGGTTTGCTCAGAAGCAGGGGATCGACTACTTTGACACTTATGCTCCAGTAGCTCGGATGACAACTATCAGATTGTTAATTGCTTTAGCAGCAATACACAAGCTGGTGATACATCAGATGGATGTGAAAACGGCATTCCTTTATGGCGAGCTGACCGAAGAGATCTACATGCAACAACCAGAAGGTTTTGTCGTCAGAGGTCTGGAAGACAAAGTCTGCAAGTTGATGAAGTCTCTGTATGGTTTGAAGCAAGCTCCCAAAATGTGGCATGAGAAGTTTGACAAGGTGATAAGGTCAAATGGCTACAGGGTCAGTGAAACAGACAAGTGTGTCTATACGAAGTTTGCTGACGGAAGAGGAGTAATCGTTTGTCTATACGTGGACGACATGCTAATCCTAGGTACGGATTTAAGCTGCGTCACAGAGACAAAGAAATTCCTCTCGACCAAGTTCAGTATGAAGGACTTGGGGAATGCCGACGTAATCTTGGGGCTCAAGATCATCCGGACAGGCACTGGAATAGCGCTGTCACAGTCTCATTACATTGAGAAGATGCTCTCTCGCTACGGGTATTAAGATCTTCCTATTATTGATACACCGTACAGGAGTGATCTGAAACTGGAGCCAAATTCGAAGGAGAGCGTCAGGCAGTTGGAGTACGCTAACGTCATCGGAAGTTTGATGTACGCTACTACTGCCACAAGGCCTGACATAGCCTTTGCAGTGGGAATGTTGAGTCGATTTACGAGCAATCCAGGCGTAAAGCATTGGAAAGCTGTGAAGCGTGTTATGAGATATCTCAAGAAGACTCAGACATATGCACTATACTACAGCGGAGATCCGTCAGTAGTGGAAGGCTTCAGTGATGCTAGCTGGTGTTCAGAGGTGGAGAGCGAATATTCCACAGGTGGATATGTGTTCGCCATGGGTGGAGCTGCTATATCGTGGAAGTCGAAGAAGCAGACTATGTTATCTCGCTCCTCCATGGAATCTGAATTCTTTGCATTGGACGCTGCAGCAGATGAAGCAGAGTGGCTTCGGGAGCTCATGTATGACCTTCCAATGGTTGGGGCTCAGATACCGGCGATTCCGATATACTGTGACAACCAGGCGGCAGCAGCAGTGGCATCAAATAAACTCTTCAACGGGAAGAAGAGGACTGTGCGGTTGAAGCACAGAGCAGTGAACGATCTCATAAAAAGGGGCGTCATTGCAGTGATCGATGTTCGGAGTCAGGAAAACCTGGCGGATCCGTTCACGAAGGGTCTCAAGCGTCAGCTGGTCGAGGACACAGCAAGGAAGATGGGCTTGAAGGCATTCTAATATTGTGTCATTATAATCCTATCAATAAATTTTATGTTATTGGTTCAAAGAGAAATCTACCAGATATCTAATTTTTTGATTCAAGGGAGGACTATTGACTGGAAAAATATTAGTTAACAGTGGGCACTTGTTCTGCGGAACATGTAAGGGTTTCGGACCCAGAACCACTGTTGTCTACTATGAATTTTCTACGGAAAATTGATCCTGTGAGAAGGATGGCATAATGCCTTAATGAGTTCTCAGACTGAGTGAAGGTCTGTTATGCTTTACAGGAAGCATGGTGGCGCAACAACCACAAAGGAGTGTTACAACTCCATGCTACAGTGGGGTGACTCCACCATGAGATTCCCAGGTAGGGGTAATGCCTCGGCTTTGTTAGCCAAGTTACAGGCGGCGTAGCACCGCATATAGGCAGGTAGCCTAATGTTGCATAATCGTAATAAAGAGATGTAGGCAGCACTACAAAGAGGCCGGTGTCCTCATGTTACAGTGGCATGACACCACGATGAGGTACCCAGGTAGGGGTAAAGCCTCGGCTTTGCAAGCCATGTCATAGTGGCGTAACACCACAAGGGAGCGCAAGGCTTCATGCTGGGTAGTTTGGCACTACAAAGAGGCTTGAGACCTCATGCTACAGTAGTATGACACTACGATGAGGTTCCCAGGTAGGGGTAATGCCTTGGCTTTGTCAGCCATGTCATAGCGGCGTAGCACCGCAAAGAAGCGCAATGCTTCATGCCAATGACTCTTTATATAGAACTCACCTATAGTGTATGGACAGAGATATCAGGCCGTCTCTTGAGGGTAAACTTGTAGACGCCCAAAAATTATACACTGAAACCAGGCTGGCACAAGGCCTTCAATGTGCAGCCAGAAGCACAGTTGATGTCACTATGTGAGTAGGAAGAATTACAGTTATGGTACAGAATTCAAGGCTTAGTCCATTCTTGTATCATGCTGTTATTTAACCTATGCGGGAAGATTCAAGTCGTAGCGACATCTCTCCTAATGCATGATAGACAATCACTGTGGGGAACGCTCAACCCATATATTGAGATATGTGGGGGATTGTTGGTGTTTTTGCCTTTGGACTAGAAAAGATAGTCCCACATCGGCTACACCAAATGGTGAGTATCTCAATATAATGCATTGCTTGTGTTGAGGTGTGCACATGAGGTGTAGTGGGGCACAAGTTTGTGCCATGTGAAAGTATTTTCCTAGATGGAAAAAGGATTAAATCCAACAAGGATGCAAGTTAATTTTTGTTGTGCGGACTCGGACTCGGACGCGGACTCCAAGATGTCTCGTGCATGCACGGGAGGGTTCGGGGGGTAGGCGTGGACTGGTACACTTCTATGCTGATTGTGGGATGATCTAAAATATCAAACTCTATTTTTGAGTATTGGTATTTTAGTCCCACATCGGATAGGAGAAGAGGTGAAGGCTCAACTCCACTCTATAAATAGAGCCCCTTGGCCTCCTTTGAAAGATGCACCAAGAAGAGAGTTGAGGGAGTCTGTTAAGTCCAGGAAGCCCGTTCAAGTCTCAAATATTGACTTACGAGCGTTCCAGAAGTTCTCCTGAACTTGCTGGTTCCTGGGAGCTTATCCGTACTGCGGGTATAGCTTTGAGCGCCGGTGTTCAACACCCCAGCGAGATCCGCTCTTCTTCTTCCTTCCTCTTTCTGTTGCCTTCGAGAATCTGAGACTCAACTGTTGTTGATCATCTCTTGTTGCCTTCGAGAAACCGCTATTGCAAACGCGATTCGATTTTTTTAATCGTTTAGGCTACGCAATCAGCATTATTTGCATCTCTTTTTTAGGGATTGCAACTGTATTATTTGCATCTCTTTTTTAGGGATTGCAACTGCATTCTTTGCATCTCTTCTTAGGGATTGCAACTGAGTTTTTCCATCGATTGTTTGCAAATAGAAAACAATAGCACGTTTGATTTTGTACTCTCTCAGTGTTGTTAAGTGCCAGCTGTGGCTAACTATGTTTTTTTTGGTCAAAGCACGGATTTTTGACGTTTCCAACCACCGAACCCTATCAACTCATCAGTGTCCAACTGATTCCATCACATCATTGGCATCAGTAGTCGCCAAGGATGTCTCTCACCCCCTTGCGTGCAACTTACTTGTTGCTGATCTCTTGCATGCACGCTCGACTTTCTCATAAATGAAGGGGTCGAACAACAATTATCATTTGTCTTCCTTGAGAAGTACCTCCGGATGGAATGATTGCGGCTTCCGGATGCATTAGGTCTTGCCTTTTGGAGTGCTGCTTTATACGAAATGAAGGAATATTCATCAAAGTGTTAGTGCCAGTTCTCATCGTCCAAAATGAAGGAATACTTAGTATAAGATCCAAACTATATAGGAGCTAATATTACTATTAGGCAAAATCATCCTGGTGTAGATCTTGTTGAAATTAATGGAATAGGAGTGTAGCTTTCCTATTCGTAGGGTATGTTTGGTAAAGGTATTTTCAACGATTTTGGAGTATTTTTGAACCAACCGTTTATGAAAATTTTTATTTGTTAATTTTTTTGAGGCACTAGTTTTGGTCGGATTAAAATTTCCACAAATTACTGTAATTATTATAAAGTAAAGAGATGGAGATAAAAAATTAGAGGAAATTGTTTCCTCATTCAATCACTTGTCTCAATCAATTTGAGAAGAGCTCTTTATATAGACTTACAATGGAGGTTCTATCATGATGATAATTAAAGGAGAAATGCCAAAAGACATAGGTTATAGATAACCAAAAGGCAATGGTTATGGATAACCAAAAGACTTATGTTATATAGACCAAATAATAATGTAAATTATCCATATTTACAACACCCCCTGGATATTCACTATTAATTAGTTGGTGGTGTATGTGCATTTGTTGCCTCATTAAAATCATACTAAGAAAATCCAGTGGAAGAAAAAAAATTCTTAGATAAGGACAAAGAGTACAACGTGCATAACTCAGAAATATTCTTTACAAGCCATATTTTCCCCTCGATATAATGGATATGTAACAGCTAGTTGGTATGATGATTAAGTCATCGCATGTCTATATTGTGTACCAAATTCTGAAATATGGACTTCAGTAGTACCTTGGTGAACAAATTCGGCTAAAATTTCATTCGATCATACTTGCTTGACTTCGACCACTTTTGTCTTTTGTAGTTTATGTGCATAAAAAACTTTGGTAGTAGATGCTTGGTTCAATTTTCTTTGATGAATCCCTCTCTGACTTGGCAATGCAAGACGCATTATCTTTGAATACTATTGTTGGCTTATCCATAACTGTGGATTGTTGACGATTTACTCTTATATGATGAATTATAGAGATCTCAACCACACACTTTCTCTTGTTACTTCATTAATGCAATTAATTCTGCATGGTTGGAGGAAGTTGCTACCGAATCTTGATTTGTTGATTGCCAAGATATAATTACATGGTTATTAATAAACATATAACCTATTTGTTAGCAACCCTTCTAAGGGTTAGAAAGATAAACTGAGTCCGCATAACCAATTAGACAAGAATTATTAGTGGAATCATATGAACAAAATAATTCCATATCAGTTGTTCCGCGAAGATATCTCAATATGTGCTTAACTCCTTTCCAATGTCTAAGTGTAGGTGCAAAACTATATCTAGATAATAAATTAACAAAAAATACAATATCTGGTTCATTTGCAAGATATAGTAGTACTCCAATAGCACTTAAATACACCAAGAACTTTTTCATCTTCTCCCTTTGGTTGGAATAGATCTTTATCCAAATCAAACTGCGTACAAATATAGGTGCACTTAGTGGATGTGCTTTGTCTACTGTGAATCATTTCAATATATCCAAATTGATGCACTAATATTCCACTAAAACTTCATTCTATTTATAAACTGAGACAAAGCTTTACCTTTTTCAAGTCTTTTATTTCAAATTTATTATTCAAATAGTTTACATTTTTTTCAGTTCTGTAGGAGACTTGATCAGGTTTATATCATCTACATATACTGTTACTATATAAAATCCATTTTCGAATTTCTTAATGAAGACACATGAGTACATTTAACTCTTTTTTTTATCATTCCTCAGTCAAATATGTAATAAGACGATTATACCACATTCTTTTGGATTATTTTTACCCATATAATGCTCGTCTAAGTTAATTGAACACATGCCCTTTGACTTAGTCTCTGGCATTGTAAATCCTTTTGAAATTTTTATATAGATGGCAGTAACTAAGTCTCCATACAAATATGTAGTTACAACATCGATAAGTCTTATATCAAGATTTTTCAGAAACTTGCTAGACTAATTAGATATCTTAAGATAATGACATCCATAACTGGAGAGTATGTCACAATAGTCAATTTCAAGTCTTTGAGAGAAACATTGTGCTACAAGTCGGACTTTGTATCTTTCAACTTCGTTCATCTCATTTTGTTTTCTCACAAACACCCATTTAAAATCAACATGGTTTATGCCTTTTGGTGTTTCTACTATAGGTGCAAATACACCATATTTTTTCTAAAAATTTTAATTCTGCTTGAATAGCATCTTTCCAGATTGGCCAATCTTTTCTTTGTTGACATTCATATATACTACGTGGTTCATTTTTATAATCATCATTGTCCTTTGATATTTCAGTAGCTATTGCATAGCTAAATATGTTATCGATAACAATGCTTTTCTATCCCATAATTTACATAAACATGCATGGAATATCGAGATCTCTTCATTTTCTGGTACATGTGCCGCTTTAGAGATATTCATAGGCATTTCTGTAAATTTGAAAGCATGCACATCTTTATTATTTGTTTTCGGAGCTATAGTCACTATCGAGCTTTTATCGGGACAAGATGTTTCATTAGCTCTCTTCTTTCTATGAGCACTATTCTTGGAACCTATAGGTCTACCACGCTTTTGACGTGTAGTAGTAGATTCATTTGCCTCTTTATTTGAATTTTGTTCAACTGGAATAATAATTTTGGATGGTACATTTATAGCTGATATATGATCTAGTTACCTTTACAGCATCATTAAGTACATCAGGTAATTAATTTATAATTTTTTGCGAATGTATCATTCTCCTTGTCTCATAATCACATTATAGAGTTCTTGGATCTTGATGAGATAGAGTATGCATATTCTATGTCAATTCATGTCGTTTATTAGTAATAGGTTGTTCTATATGAATAATTTGTTACTTACCTCCCTCTAACGACGGGAAGCCTCTCTCACCAAATTGGCATTCATCAAATCTTGTAGTAATGACATCACCAATCATTGGTTCCAAATACCTTATTATGAAAGAAGACTCAACTATGTATATTCCCAAACATCATTAGGGATCCATCTTAGTTACTTTTGGGAGATAGAATTGGGACATGTACTGCAATTTCAAACTTTCTTAAATATAAAATATTTGGTTGATTGCCACTAAAAAGTTGTATATGTAAAAAGATATGGTAGGCAATGGGTGTAAATTTATCTAGAGATGCAATATATAAAATATTATGTCCCCAACCCTCAATTTGCAAACTAGATTGTATTAGTAGAGGTCTAACTATAAGTTGGAGATGTTTAATACATAACTCAGCTAACCCATTTTGCGTGTGCACATGAGGAACATGATGCTCTACCTCAAACCTTAATAATGTACAATAATCGTCAAACCTTGTGAGATAAATTTTGTGGCATTATCAAGTCTAATTAACTTAATCGAGTTATTAGGGAACTGAGATCCAAGTTAAGTAATTTCGGACCAAAAGATGAGAAAATGTAAGATTTATAGTAGACAATAGAAAAATATATGACCGTCTAGTAGATGTATCTACGAGTACCATAAAATATCTAAATGGACCACTAGCAGGGTGAATATGACCAACATGTCTTCTTATATTCTTTACAAGAAAGTATGCGACTCATTCTTAACTTTTAGAAAAGATAGTCTAGTTATAAACTTTCCTTGTGAACAAGGAACACATAGGTGATTCTTTGATAAGCCAAGATCATAATTTTCCAATAAATGTTCACAAGAATTATCAATGATACGATTGAACATAGTTTGTCCCAGATGACCAAACGGTCATGCCAAATGCTACATAAGACAGGAACATTGGCTTTATATTTTGCCACATTCATATGAGATTCAATTGTACCAATGGTGGTGTAATACAAATCCACCGAAAGATAAGAGAATTTTTCTATTGTGAGTTTTTTGTTCCCAACATTAGATGTGATACATAATTTTTTTTTGTTGTTATCATTTTGAGTTTCAATATGATACCCATTTTTGTGTATATCCTTCAGGCTTCGCAAATTTATTTTGATACTGCTTGAATATAACGCATTCTACAAATAGGTTCGAGTACCATTAGGTAACATGATGTATGTTCTTCTAAAGCCCTTAATTATATAGGTTGACCAAGCTATTGTTGACAGTTTATGCATGTCAAATACTAAATTTGAAAAAACTTTTGATTCTTCAAAATCGTATGTGTTGTAACACTATCTACCAAACATATATCCAAGTTATTTTCTTGGATTCTTTGAATCTGTCAACCTCTTGTTATGTGGCTCCAGATTGCTTAAACCAATGTCCATCTTTGTCACATTCATGACAAGCATTACTGCTACTATTTGGTTTACATGAAGCAAAATAAATTTTTTTATTAACATATATTCTAGCTTGCATAAGTATAACAAGAAATAATTAAGCATTTCTAATAATAATATAATATTATAGTAATGTGACTTCACATTTATAATAAAGCTTTCCCATAAAACATACTCTCATGGCCTAGACACTCTATGATGGAAACCAAAAAAAAAATAAAACATGACTTCAAACGTAAATAGTTTATAAGTACTTGAAATAAAACATAATTGACCTAATGCTTATTCAATGGAAGATGGATTTTCAAGCATCTCTTCAAACTGTTAATTTGTAACTTGATTCCCATTTTGATCCTCAAAAAGTGGGATCAAAATAATTATTATAATCTAACACTATAGATGTGCTTGAAGACTTTGTACATGTTATTGACATTTGACATACCATGTCCCAAAAAAATAAAGAAGAACATCGATATCTACATGCAGTTGTTGAGGGATGAGTTGAAATAATTATGGTAGTTCGACGTTCATATATCTCAAAGAACAAAATATTTCAAATAAGAGGTACACTTATATGGGCTACCAATGAGTTTCCAACATAAGAGATGTTATCGGGATGGAGTAGTTATGGCGCTAAGTCTTGTCTGATATGCATGGAAAAGAGTAAGACATTCCATTTTTAACATGGAGGAAAAGTATGTAGAAGCTCAAAAAAGAATGGGCGCCACTAACAAGAAGGCGCCAGAATCAAGTGGCGCCTAGTCATTGACTTGCGCAAGACCTAGGTTGCACCCATATCAAAGTACGCGGGTCCCCACGTGGCAAATTTTCTCGAGAAGTTGTAATGGTGGCCATCATTACTAATAATACATCAGTCGAAGAATATCTCTTCGTATCCCGAGCAACACGATGCTCGAGAAGATTTTTTCAGCATTAAGTGTTGACAGCTGGCTCACGCAAGCTATCAAAGGACGCGAGAAATTTCTAGAGCACAGAAGACTGAGTCAGAGGCGTCAGTTATCAAGTTGTGCCGGTGCAACCTGGCTAGTTGGCGCCACTTGATCAATTTTTTGTCCAGAAGCTAGCTGATGTGGCGTACATGTCACTAATTTTGAAGAACGTGTCTACTACACTACCCACGACCACGCGTATCTCACTGACAAGATGCCATGCGTCACCAATAGTTAGACTAATCGCTTGCGTAACTGATAGAAGGCGTGCAACTCAGAGTGCGTGCAATCCAGAAAAACAATTATTTCAGAACACTATAACTAGAGTTTCAAATCTGTTCCAAAGCATCACTAATGATCATGATCTCCTGCTAAAGTGTTGTTGCATTTTCCAAAGACTTGTGTCTTCAATATCACATCGTCTAAGGGATCTTATGATAAGATTTCTATAGTTGTACTTTATTAAAAATCATTGTACTCTTGTATTTTTTTTCTTTTTTAGTTTGTAGAAATCAAACTTTCGTTTTTGCAAATAAAATGATGACTCTGTTGGGGATGACTTTCTCCTCTGACGAAAAAGTGACAACTCAATGTGATACCGCGTCAATCGACATGACGTAAAAGTCCTTGGTAATGCAAGTCGAAGTGCTAGGCGCGCCACTGTAGCTGCCAAGAACAAGGCGCACACCATATGGACACCCAAGTCCACAACAACACCAATCACTGCTTCTGCACAACCTATGCCTGTTGCCTCTCTTGCATAAAAAAGGATAATGCCCTTTGGCTACTCCCTCTTCTTCTCCAGTTCTGAACTCGGAGGAGAGCCTGTCAAGTGAGGCTACTAATCAGAATAAAAGAAAGCACCCTTTGGCCTTTTTTTATTCAATGCAAGCTACGCCTATTCCTGCTCTGGCGCAGAACAAGGGAAAATGCTTTTTAGCTTCTCCCTCTTCCTTTCCAAGTCTGAAACTTGTTGGGAGTATACCTATTTCTACCCTGGTGCAGAACAGAAGGAAGTTCCCTTTGGTCTTTCCTCATTCTTCTCCGGTCCTTGACTCGACGGAAAATACTTTTCGTTGCGCCCTTGCGCTAATCAGTACAAAAGCTCTTTTGGGTAGAAACTTTACTCATCTTGACAGAGACAATCAAATCTCTGGCAAGAAAGTAAGTTCTATTCAGAATAAACTTTCTGCTACCCAGTTGTGCCATGCCAAGCGCACAGGAATAGGGTGCGCAGCACAAATATGCCTTCTGCCTACTCCTAAAAATTTAATTCAGGATCTGCCAACCCTACGCATCTCAAAGTCTAAACAAGAAAAGCTGTTGGTGTCTCAAACAGACACATAAGTGGGGTACCTATCTAACTTGCGCACCTATCTTAATAGGCGCCAATCAAGAGCAACTTCAACAAGTCATAATGCGTGCCAGTTACAGTATGCGCCAACAGCCAACTTGCACCAGAGGAAGACTCCTGAAGTCAAGAATCCTTTTACCAATGCCAATCAGTTCAGCACCTCCTTGTACACTCAGGGTACAGGACATCTCAAGAACCGGAATTATGTTCCCAATATTATCAAGGAATATATCCCTCCACTTCTTCTCATCTTGTCGTTGTAACCGATCTCCGTGGACTTCTTACACAGAAGTAGAAGATTATAAGGCCGTCTCATCCACTTGTAGGTCCATAACAAGAACATTATTATAATCATCACCATGTGGTAGACATCAAATATTACTTCCAGTCAGCCAAGCGGTCTGTCTTCGACCGTTTGAACTATGCTCAGACTCCTGAACCAGTGATAGTGTACGAAGACGAATTGTTGTACGCTTCTGTCAACATAACATCCCAAAGCACTAGGGGTAGAAAGCGTCAGAGATGCAACGTATCCTGCAACACCAGTCAATAATACTTCGATCGGATCCGTGATTCTGATGGATGGGTCTACCGACACACCAGATCAAGAAGCCGAGAAATAATCGGTCAAAGGAATCTTCCTTTTGACCAGGATTCAATTGATTCCTTTGACCAAAAAATAATCGGTCAAAGGAATCTTTCTTTTGACCAAAAAACAATCGGTCAAAATAATCTTCCTAACTTTAACCAAGATTCCTTCAGTCAAAGGAACCTTCCTATCCCTTGTCTTGGGGGTAGTTCCTTGTATGACTTGGATGCCGACAGTGAAAGTTCTGAGCGGACCATCTTTTCTACCAGTTCCTCTTCAGTGGCCAGAGAAGTGACACTATATGTTACTAATGAGGAACATGACGTATCTAGCTGTAACAGTCAAGAGCAGAGAATTGTTGTATTGGAGGCTAGTTTGAAAAGCATGGACAAAATAATGTCAGGCATGCATGTTGTGATCATGACACAACACACGGTTCCACCGGGTGCGAATCTGATTCTAACCTAAGAACCTGTAGTAACATCTTCTCCCGTCAACATTGCTCTTAGGATACAGTCTCCTTATACTACTTCAGTACCAATCCAGGTTACTCCAAGTCAGTCTGGTGCTGGGGGTGGTGCATATCATGCAGTCCCTCGTCCTAACATACAAAATCAGTCTACTGCTCCACAACTAGTAGGAGATGCTAACGAGGTCGTAAAACTTTTTTGTACTCAGTTTGAAGCCTTCAAACAGAAAGACGGCCTACAAAAGCTTGGAATTAAACAACCTTATCCCATAGAGTGGAAGGAAGCTTAATTTTTACCTAAATATAAATATCCTACCATTATGCTGTTTGATGGTTGTACATTCCCAAGCCAGTACCTCAACCACTTTGAGGTAATGACTGATCAACTTCAGCTGAACGATGCTCTACTCACTAGAGTATTCGTAGGACGCTTAGCTAGTGTAGCTTATGACTGGTATTGCAGTTTACCAGACGGTTGTATAACCTCTTTTCTGGATTCAAACAAGTGTTTATGGAATGATTTTATGAAGGAATAAATGACATGACTATGTCAGCCCTCATCAAAATCAAACAACGACATAATAAAACTACTGAACATTTTATTGAATGATTCTGCCGTGAGGCACTCAAAATGTCTGTGGGAACTCCAGATGCTCTGACTATAGACACATATAAATCAAACTTGTTGTCTATAATCTGCATGTGGACTGGCTCTACACAGTTTCAAGATTGGCCTTCCTTCATAGTAAATGCCAAGACATCAGAAGAAAGTGCTAACAAGTTCAAACAATTAGGCATTCAGATGCCTAATCTTGACAAAGATGAATATACTACATCCAACGGCTGTGGCTGTCAGAATAACCGTAAAGGTAATGAGACTTTGGCTATCAATTTTAAAGGCAAAGAAGCTCTAGCCGTCAATATAGGTCAGTCAACACCTACTCCAACGACACCACCACAAAGGGTACCACGTCCTAAAGAAGAATACTCCTTCAACGAGGATGATGTCATGAGCATCTTTGATTTCTTGATCTAGAGCAATAAACTTTAGCTGCCGGACGCAAAGCGGCCAGAGAAAATGGGTAAAACTGATCATCCTAAATATTATGTGTATCACAGGTTTATTCGACACCCGACTTGAGCATGCTATGTGCTCAAAGAAAAAATCCAAGAGATAATCAAATCCGACGTAATCAGTCTTCAACAAGATGAGAAGACCATAACTGCTAACGTCGTTTCTCTATAATTTGGCAATTTTCCTGCTTAATTTGCGCAGGATGGAGTCATACCTATCCCGAAAGCTACTCTGGAGATTGTCAATCTCCCACCTGCATGAACTGATGGTCTTGTTCCTTTGTTAACCGACAAGGAGAAGATTATGTGGATCCATCCTGATTTGGTGGCTGACTTTGAGCACCTTCTTCATCCATAAAGTCTAAGAAAGCAGCCAAATATAAGTCATGTCGTATGACTTTATTGGGTGAACACTGTCTTCCACCTTTAACTGCAACCTTCACCTCGACGGTAGATTCTTCTTCTTCTTCTGTGATAAAGTTGCCAAAGCTAGAGGCCAATTACCAACTAGCCTTCTATCTGTATAGTCAACAATACCGTAAACTCATGACGAAGATAGGATATGATCTACAAAAGGCTCCTAGCCTGAATCATGGAAAATGATCTCTTGTACCTCTTTTTCTATGCCTTTTACGCAACCAATCACGTGTTGGTTTAGGTTTCTGGACAGACTCTTCATCTTGTCAATAGAAGATCTCCAAAAGTAAGATCCGGACAAAGAGTTGCAATATGGTGTCCTTCGAACCTGTATCTGAAGAAGAAGCATTAACTGGTACCAGGTCTGGGAGACTTTACCTGAGAAACTATTCAGAAGGTCAAGAGAGCCCTGCTCCAGCTCTAGAGGCTCCTCCAGCATCTTCTCCTGTGTTAATGCTCCATCGGCTTCATCACCTCTAGTGGAACCAACTCTTCCCAAATCGACGACGACCGACAAAGGAAAACAGTATGTCCATTTCGATAAAGTATGAAAGAAGATTCTACCTCTTGGACTTGAGAATCCTTATAATTTTGATATATTAGCTTAATTGGCTAATACTCCAGGAAGGTTATCAAACTTTGAACTCCTGCGTCTCTCAAAGAAAACTTAAGAAACATTGAGTGAAGCTTTGATACAAGCCAACAGTTGTCTGACACTCCTTAAGAAGACATACGAGGAGCCTGTGACTTGCTTTCATTGTCATAGTATGATGGAGCTGATGTCCAACATCACCTTTACACAAGATGATATGCTGCTGGAAGACAATCGACATGATTGGCCTCTCTATTTTATGGGTATGTCGATAGAATAAAGGTTGACTGCATCCTGATCGATCCTAGGTCTGCACTCAGTATCATGCCAAAGACTCTACTAGATGCTCTGAAGATCCCTGTGCATAATCTTTGCAGAACTATCACGACAATCCTGGAATTCAATTCTGGTAGAAGTGAACCCTTAGGGAAGATTTGCCAGAAATTACAAATCAGAAATATCTGTACAAAGGTCACCTTCTATGTGATCGACAATCATGGCTCCTACAATGCCTTGCTAGGAAGACCATTTCTGCATGAGCATAATATCGTGCCATCAACTCTTCATCAATGCTTCAAATATGTAGACGTCAATGGAGAGGTCCAAAAAGAGGTGGCTGATCTTAACTCCTTTCGGGGTATCGAAGATTATTATACTGGTTCCCGAATGTATAAGGAGGAATTCATGAAAGTTATACTGGCTATGGATTCTGAGGAAGATCAGAGGGACACCCCAGATGATGTCCTTATGATTCCGGTCAAAGGACGTACTTCTCATCCTTCATCCTCTTAGACGTTGACCATTCATCTTTCTTCTCATGCTAAACATCCTACTAAAAATAGAACAGAGGGAGCTCACCTCTTCTGATCCTCTTGTTATCGACCTTCGTCATAACAAGCCTTCTCCTTCTTCTTTTTCTCCTCTAGTTATCAACCTTACCAAGCTTTCTGCTAAGGCCAAGAACCCTGTTATAAATGATGATTTACAAATCAGTAAAGTAGCATCTCCTTTACAATATACTGATATCTTTTATTATACTCAATGTTACTTAGAAATGTTAGATTACTTCGAACCACTTACAATAGGAGCAGTTCAACCTCTCCAAGATGAACTATTGCTCGAACCAGTGCAGGACTCCTTCTTCCTAGTTCCTTCCAGGAAGAAAGATAAACTTTCTATACTTTTTAGTAAAGGAACAGAGAAGAAGACTACGCCCGATAAGGAGGAAGAAAATGGCGATAACGGGAGACTCCAACTACATCGTTATAGTCAATAATTAAAAGATATTATTCAAAAGATGGGCTACAATTTTAAAGCCGGTCTCAATGGCGGTAAGGAAATATGAACTCCTATTCGTATCCCTGCTCTAAAAGGAAAGTCACTGCAATATTACTGTAAAACGAAGCGTAGATTGGATTATTCCTCGCTGATTTCGACCCTAGAAGCCTCCGAATCCTAAAGAGGAGCGATCTAACTCTTCTGATTCTGTTTTATGAGATTCTGCTACCAGTGTAGGCCACATCCATCTTGTACCACTATCTTCTAATATAGTGTATGCTGAATTCTGAAAAGACGATGATGACTTTATTGAAGCTCCTGGAGCAGATCCTTGGGCATAATGTATGGACACTCAATAGGAACATCATTTTGAGCAACGAAGACCCCCTACTTAAGATCAATTAATTCAGATTGATGTTGGAGAAGAAGGCTCGCACCTATCTTCATCAGCAAATGTCTTCCAAAAGCAGATAAACAAGAATTAATTCAGCTTATTTGGGAACACAGACGTCTTCGCTTGGAGTTATGAGAATATGTCGGGACTGGATCCTCAGATTGCTAACCATAGGATCAACATCTTGCCCAATATAAGGTCGGTCAAACAACAACAGTGTCGATTCTGACCTGACATGATGGATGCCACAGAAAATAAAGTCAAGAAGCTTATCTCTTGTGGTTTTGTCAGAGAAGAACAACATCCTGACTGGGTTGCCAACGATGTCCCAATTATGAAGAAAACGGGGAAGGTCAGAGTCTGCATTGACCTTAGAGGTCTCAACGATGCTTGTCCCAAGGATGAGTTTCCTCTTCCGATTACTGATGTCATGATCGACAATACTTGCGGATTCGAACGAATGTCTTTTATGGATAGATTCTTAGGATATAATCAAATTAAGATGCATCCAGAAGATGAAAAACATACATATTTTCGTACTCCTCTGGGAGTTTATTGCTATACTGTCATGCTATTCGGTCTTAACATGCTGGTGCAACTTATCAGCAGACTATGAATACTATCTTTCGTGATCATTTACGGAAGACAATTAAATACTATGTCGATGATATTGCTGTCAAAAGTCGTCTAAAGGAATACAACATCCAAGACTTGAGAACTGTCTTCGATCTAATGCACCAGCATCAATTCAAGATGAATCCCACTAAGTCATTCCTAGGAGTCTCTAGTGGCAAATTTTTCGAATTCGTTATTACCTCTAAAGGTATACACATTGACCTTGAGAAAATCAAAGTCATTCAAGAGATGCATCCGTCATGCAACCTAAAAGAGCTACGAGGATTCCAGGGACGGCTTGCGTATATCAGGAGACTCATCGCAAATATCTCTGGACGTTGTAGACCGTTCACTCAACTCATGAAGAATGGTGTCTTTCATTTGGACTGAAGAATGCCAGCAAGCATTTGAAGACATAAAGCGGTACTTGATGAACCCTCTATTTCTAGTGCCTCCAGTCTCAGGAATACCCTTCCTGATGTATGTTCGAGCAATGGATCATTTATTGGATGCTTTACTAGCTCAGAAGAACAAAGAAGGTTATGAGCAAGCTATCTATTATCCCAGCCGCCCAATGATCGGGGCTAAACATGGATACAGCCTAGTAAAAAAAGAGTGTCCAGCTTTGATGTTTGCTATTCAGAAAATAAGACATTATATCACAGGCCAGACTATTCATGTTATCTCCAGAGTTAAACCTCTCCGTGTCTTGATGAAGAAGCCTAGTACACTCAATTCTAGACTTACAACATGGGCCATATTGTTAGCATAATATGATATGGTCTATGTCCCACAAAAGTCTGTTAAGGGTTAAGCCTTAGCTGACTTCTTCGTGGCTCATCCAATTCCGGAGATGTCTAAACTCTATAACGAGATTCCGAACAAAACTTTGGAATCTAACATAATTTCAGAAGAAATTTTTGTCTGGCATTTGTTCTTTGACGGTACATCCAGAATCGGACCAAAAGGTGCCTTTGTCGCTGGAGTTGGAATCGTCCTCGTATCGTCAGAAGGATTAGCTATTCAAAGAGCTTATTCTTTAGACGAGTCATGTTCCAACAATGTGGCAGAATACAACGCTCTGCTCATTTGTCTCCAATTGGCTAAACAATTGGATATTGAATATCTTGAAGTATATGGAGACTCTAAACTGATCGTCAATCAGGTTAGAGGCACATATAAAGTTTGGCACCAAGATCCCGTCCCATATCATGAAGCGGTAGTTAGATTAGCTACATCGTTCAAGTGCTTCTTCATTGAACATGTACATCGGGCATGCAATACGGAGGCTGACGTATTGGCTAATCTGGCAGCCGTATTAGCAATCCGAGTAAGAAATCAACATATGATTGTCATCACTAACAGAGAGTTATTTTGTATTAAAAATAACTCAAATATTGAGTCCAGTAATTCAACTGAAATCAACGTCATTAGTGAAGACTGGGAGCTCCTTTCATCGACTTTGTGGTACATGACATTTTACCTGAAGATCCTAAGGAAGCTACAACAATTCGTAGGTAATCACTCAGGTTTTATTATAATCACACCTCCAAGACCCTCTATCGACGAATATTTGGTGGTCTACTCTTATGTTGTCTTATGGGAGATGAAGCAAAATAAATACTACGTGAAACTTATGATGGTGTATGTGGTTCACATCAGTCCGGTCCTAAGTTACAGGTTCGTATCCGATATATGGGCTACTACTGGCCTACTATGGTATCAGATGCCTTTGAATATGAAAGGAAATGCCGAGCCTGTCAAATTCATGCAGATTTTATCCATCAACCGTTGGAGTTCCTTCACCCGACTACCGCATCATGGCCCTTTGAAGCTTGGGGCATGGATGTCATTGTTCCTATCAATCCACCATCATCTAGAGGGCATCAGTTTATACTAGCTATAACTGATTACTTCTTGAAATGGGCGAAAGCCGTACCTTTATCTGAAGTCAAGACCAGCAGCGTCATCAACTTCATCAAACATCATGTGATATACAGATTTGGCATTCCTCGACTAATCATTCATGATAATGGAACACAATTCATCAGTCAAAAGTTTACTCAATTTTGTGATGACAACAGAATTAACAATGTTGCTTCCATGGCCTACAATCCTACAGCTAACGGTCTGGCTGAAGCATTCAACAAAACTATCATCAAGCTTCTCAAGAAATTTGTTTATACCAATAAGAAAAACTGGTATAAAAAGCTTGGAGAATGTCTATGGGCTTATCGTTCTACTATACACACTCCAACTGGTTACACACCTTTATTCTTGGTGTATGGATACAAAGCTGTCCTACCATTGCAAATTCAAATCCACTCATTAAGGATTGTAATAGCCAATGAGCTCACAACAGAAAACAATGATGGTCTTCGACTTCAGGAGCTTAAAGCGCTTGACGAAAAATGGCTATTAGCTCAACAGCATATCGAGCTATATCAGGCTCGTATCTCAAAAGCTTTCAACCGTAAAGTCAAAGTACGAGCATTCCAAAAAGGTGAATTAGTCCTTACTGTTAGACGTCCTATGACTATGACACACATGAGCATGGGCAAATTCGAAGCAAAATGGGAAGGTCCCTATGTTGTAAGCAAGGTTTTCTCAAACGGAGCTTATCAACTGACTGGTGTGGATGGCCGAGTTGCTTTGATGCCCATCAATAGAAAATTCTTAAAAAAAATACTATGTTTGAAGAATGTACAAAACATCTTCTGAATATTGTTCATACCCTAAAACACCGTGTTATTATTTTTATTCACTCTTCTGTAAATAAAACCTGAAATAATAAATCTTCAAAATCTCCAGTGGAGTATATCTAGATCGTGTCACCTACAAACCTCATCTTTTGGAACCCAGTTGTTTTAAAAGATATCCTATCTTTGAGTCCTAGCTGACATAAAGATAATTAATAGATACATGAATTCACGTCTACATTACCTCTGAATTCTATTATCTACATAAGCGACCTATTCCGTCCATATTACCTCTGATAAAGTCGTCTTTTGAAATGATAATATTCTGAGAATTATATTATGTTACGTCCATATTACCTCTGAATATATATAATTAATATTGTTATTTTCTAAGGAGATCTGTCATGTCCGTACCTTGAACATATTTTTCTATTCTTATCTATTACTTATATATACTATAAATATATAAAATAAAAAGAGCATTAACTTTTATTTCAATGATATTCAAAATGTTAAAAATTACATCATGTGAAAGACAACAAAAAGACAAAAGCTTTTATAGATCGCTTCATTGGGGTGGCTGAGTTCTGAGATCAACTATCAGTCTCTTAAGATTCTAAGCTGCCTCTATTCTGGAGTCGATTACCCTCTGCCTAGCTACAGCTCTCCCAGGCTCTGAGATCAACTATCAGTCTCTTTAGTTTGGATAAGTGCAACCCGTTGCCTCCTCAGGTCATCTAATTGGCTCGCAGCAATTTGATACATTTCAAACTTCTCCTCTTCACATCGTCGAGCCGCTTTGAGTGCTTCTTGGAGCAGGGCTATTTACATTTCTAAATCATTGAGGCGAGCTTGGCATTCAGTAAATTCTTTCTTTTTCTCTGCAGCTTCAGTCTTATGACGCTCAACATAAGAAGTTGTCTCGACAATGCAAGATTCCAACTCTGCAGAGCACCGTGAGAAACCCACCACATAAGCTTCGAAGTTAGCCTTTCGTGTTGCAGCCTCACATGCCATCGCTTCGCATTCAGCATCTACGAGCTTTTGGATATTTTCTCTTATCACCGATCTTACGGATAGCTCCAATGATAAAGGAGGAAGGGCCCCTTACTGACTCATAAGGTTGGTCCTTTTCCATGACCATCTGAATTAGAGGCTCGAGAGAGGTGAAGAAAGCATTGCTATAAGCTTCAACGATGACCCTGTTAATCGCTGATACACCAGGAGTAGCCGCTTCTGCCTGAATCCCTCCTTCTACAGTAGCTGGAGGAATCACAGATTATGCCTCAGGAGATCTAAGCACTGGCATCATAGAGGAGCTTCCTTCTCCAGTATGAGTCCCTATATCCAAAGGAGCCAGGGTTGAGCTAAAACTGAAGACGGTCGACGGAGCTACTACAATTATCCCCATAGGACCCTCCGCGATCAAGATACACAATCATTATATATCATCAAAGGAGTTAAGGTAAATTAAAACAAAAAAATTACATGATCCTGGCAGTATGTATAGGGTTTCACGAGATATGTCAAGATCTGAGCGGAGCCTTGCCATACTAATCTCAGACACGGCCGCTTGGATGCTCCCAGCCTCTGAGCCGCCTGACAAGAATCGGCAACTTCCGGCCCCTGACTCTGCTTTATTGGTTGGGGCAATCGTTTTCGCTCCCTTGGTTCCAAAAACTTGTTCTGTAGGGGTTTGAGTCCCCTCAGCATCAGTTTTGGGATTTTCATCAATCCCAACATCTTCAAGTGCTACAGCCTGATTTTTACCAACTTTTTGGTGATCATCATGGTTGTCATTGTCTTTCTGATATTAGCTCTTGGGCTTGGATGCCCCCTATCATCAGCAAGGTGCTCTTCACCTTTACCAGTGGTACGGTGCTCTTCGATCGGTAATTTTTGATTCAGCAGGACTTCCACTGAAGCTTGGTCTCCTTCAACAGCGCTTGTAGAATCATCTTCAATTAATGCATCGTTATAGTCACTGCCTTCGAGAGCCGCTATCATTTCTCGATCCTCTTAAGAGCGAGTTGGAGTTTGGGCTATGGAAGGAACAGTGACATCAGCATTGGATTCTGTAAAAGACAACTCCTTTTCAGAAAGTATAGTCTTTGGGACTCCTGGAGTTGGAGATGACATCATAATTCTTGCGGCGACTAGCACAGTCACGAGAATAGTCAATTTTATGATTGTAGGCCCCGAAATCCTTTCTGTAATAATCAGAGCTGGAGCGTTGATTATTGTAACCTCTGTAAATAAAAAAGAATAATGTCAATATGTTACTCAATCAAGATCACATTAAAAGGGTATTAAAATTTACCTAGTGGAGGTGGCATATCCTATGAAGGCAATGACGCATCAGGTCGTCTCGAAGGCTGTATTGGCAGAGAAGGAGTGGGTAGAGCATCAATTTCTTGACAGTCTCCTGGAGTCACCATTAATCTCCTTTTAGTCTTGCGCACAAGAGGTGTTTCAGGTTCTTCTTCAACCTCATCGAGGTCGCCTTGTAAATTAGGTTCTCTAGTAACCTCTTCTTGGACAACTCGGCTGCTTCTTGGAACTGGAGAAGGAGCTGCCTTTCCTCCTCCAGGGGATGCTCCAGTATATATCTACTTTGTCTGGGATCGCGTAGTCCTGGTGGTGGACTGCTTAGGAATGACCAATGTAGTATTCTTCTTTTCCCTGGAGCCTTAGGTGAAGAAGGGAGATTATCAGGGTGTGAGGGAGTAGATGATTCTCCAGTCTTTCTTTTCTTGCTAAGCCCCTTTGCAGGAGACTTCTTCTTTTGTGTCTTTAGTTACTCATCCAGTGGATCATTGACTTCGTCATAGAAGCCCACGAGAGAAGCCTCCAAAGGTTCATCGACGGGGTTGTGATCTTTCGCATCCCTGAATGATTGTGCAGTGTAAACTCCAGCTCTAGATCGTCTACCACTGGCAAAACTGTCGGCTAGGTTGAAGTTTCCGGCGAAAGTGTTGGCCGAAGTATAAAAATTTGCGTATGTATATAACATACGCGGACCCATTTGAGAAACATTGGGCATGGAGAACATGGCCTTGGTGCCTCTTGCATTGTAATATTCCCAAGCTCTGGCACCATCTATTAGGTAATCCTTGGCCTACAAACAGGTGGTGGCGTAACCCACTTGCATCTGATCGTAACCAAATTGTCGAAAAAACTGGCTTGGTAGATATGGTTCTAGAAAACACTCGCCTTCGAACCAGTACACCAGGTGGGATGGCCGGATTGTCTTCAACAATGCAAAATTAGTCAGAGATAGACTGAGAGACGCCGTTTCTAAATCCATGAGTCGTTTCTAAATCCATGAGTTGGGGGAAGATTCTCATATCCCGGAGGGGGAGGGACACATTAAAATCTCCATCTAGACCCTCGGTTTAAAGCTTTTCTACATTCTGAAAGTGCGTTTATATTCCATCGAGCATTAGAATAACGCTTGATAAAGTCACCTCCAACTTCACCCATATCAGGGTCCATCAAGCTGGGATAGTGCAACAGCAACCACCCAAACAAATAAGTGTAGTGCATTTCGGTGCGAGAAAAGTCCTTCCGAGCAGCCTTGTCATGCACTATGGCATCGACAAAGGAACGCAGGCCTGCGTTCAAACGGCAAACCACTGCCTCCGATGGAATCGATCAACTGCACTGGCTCCGGGTACCACGAACCGCCGTAGCCACGAAGAGAGAAAACCCTCCAGTTGGTCTTCTCGAGACAGGGATCTGTAACCATACCTAAGATAACTCTCGATGGTAGCACCAGCAGTAAATGGATGCCAGTCTACATTCAGGATGTTATCGACATGCTTGGATTTTTCTATCAACTTCTCTACGTCGCTACGGCTGAGTGGTCGAAAAAAGCAACGATCGCATGCCTGACTCTCAACAATTTTATCTTCACGAATATGGCCCAGAAATAGGTATGGCAGCCATTTGGTCGTGTAGCAGGTCCCTTTTGAAGAACTCTTATAATAAAGGGAACAGACCATGTAGTGGCATAGCAACTCCTCAAATACAGCCACCGTATGAGGTTTCTTCGCTGATAGGATATCCAACTCCTCGTTCATGGGTACGTATTCTTTATATAGGTTTCCACCCATTGGCAAGTGTGAAAGATACTTCATCTCGTGAATCACAAAGCCAATCTTCCCTTAAGGAGTCATGAAGGTACCGGTCCTGTTATTGTATCGTTCTATCCGAGCCAAAAATATATGGGCATTTGGACGAAAGCCGTGAGCAGTAGCACAAATCGGATCATAGAGCTCTAACTCAAGGAGTTTATACTTGAACTGATCCAAAACGTAAACGACAACGCAGTTCCAGCGCTTTATATTAGGGTTCACTAAGCCTGTTAAATGCATGGTCTGGTCTGGATACCTTCTCTCAGCCTTCGTAAATATGTTCGTAAAGATAGGCACTCTGACGGGAAGTAGCAGCGATTAATCTTCGGGAGGCACACAGCTTGGCTTCAAACCTCTTAGATGAGAACTGTATTTCTTCGAGGTGCTATAGAATAAGTCCTTGTTCTGAGGACCCAACCTGTAACATATTTTTCCAACTCTGGCTTGTTGAATTGGGGTCATATCCCATGCCATCCGTCGCGGGTAACTGGAGAATGTATATCGAGACAGGGAATTGTGCCTCCATATTTCTGTAAGATACATAATTCTGTCCCCACATTGGTAGATCCTATCCTCTTTCTTCGCCTTGCGTTGGGGCATCTTCTTGATTGCGTCTCCAAATAAGAAAGTCGATTTCTTGTGTACAACATTGTCCAAGCTTTCTAAAGGCTCGTCGTTTATCAGGCACAATGAAGTGGTATTTTTTTGCGCAGCAAGCATAGCCTTTCTGGATTCAGAAAGATCGTATTGAGGATACAATACATGTGACAAGTCTTTTCGATACTCCAAAACTCTAAAAGCTGAAGCTAATCTCTCGACATTCGGGTCTTCCCTGTGATCAACTGCAAAAAGAAAGAGAGAGGAAAGATTAATTACCAAGTCTATACAACATACTCTAAATTTAAAGCAGGGTGCACAAAGTCATAGGTTGCGCGAGCCTCTAAAACATATCCTAGGTTGCACACAATTCTATGTTGAGCGAGTCTACAGAGTGCGCTTAGTGAATTTAAGACAGCATGAACTCAAGGCAGCATGAATTTAAGTTCTACATTGCGCAAGCTATCAAGTTACGCCTAGTGTAAATTCGAAGTGAGCATGTCCGAAGTGCACGATTGCGCAAGTTCAGAAAGCGCAAGTTCAAAATTTGCATAGCACAGTTTGTAAAAACAAACAGTATATTTTGATGCAGCCAACACTCTAAAAAGAGAAGGCACACGTTACAAAGTGTATAGGTCAACCAAAGCTCTAAAAAGAGATGATCGACTCTGGCACCATGTATTATTGTTCACTGGTGCCTAAGAGATGGTCGATTTTCTCTCCAAAGGTCACCCTCGAGCGACGAATTGGCTCTTTCAGCTGTTGACGATGGTGGCGTATAGCGAGGCGTCCTCATCGGTCAAACGCGCGACAAAGGCCCAGTGGGGGCTTTGCCCTTATCAGCGGTAGATCATTTCGGCACCATTTGTGACTTAAAAAGCTTCTTTTAGAACATGAGAAGGAGAAGATAGAAGATGAAGAGAAAATAGCTTTTGAGAAAAAGTAGATTTTCTCTCTCTTAAAGGTTATTTATAGTCCAAAGAGATTTTCTGCCCATTGCACAACTTGCACTTAAAATTCGGAGTCACTTGCATTACTAACAGGTGCAACTCGTGTTGATCGTTTCTAATTCAAAGTATTTCAAAATTTAAAATCTTTTAAAACTTTGAAACTTTGAAGGGGGTCTTGTAGAAGCTCAAAAATGAATAGGCGCCACTCACAAGAAGGCGCCAGCATCAAGTGGTGCATAGTCATTGATTTGCACGAGACCTAGGTTGCAACCATATCAAAATGCACGGGTCCCCACGTGGCAAGTTTCCTCGAGAAGTGGTAATAGTAGCCATCATTACTGACAGCGCAACAGTCAGAGAATATCTCTTCGAATCCCGAGCAACGCGGTGCTCGAGAAGATTTTGTCAGCATTAAGTGTTGACAGCTAGCTCGTACAAGCTATCAAAGGGCGCGAGAAATTTCCATAGCACATGAGACTGAGTCAGAGGCGCCAGTTATCAAGTTGCGTCGGCGCAACCTGGCTAGTTGACGGTACTTGATAAAAAAAATTTCAGACGCTAGATGATGTGGTGCGCATGCCACTACTTTTGAAGAACGTGTCTACTACACTGCCCACGACCACGCATATCTCTCTAACAAGACGCCATACATCACCAACAGTTAAAGTAACCACTTGCGCACTGGACAGGAGGCGCGCAACTCAGAGTGCACACAACCCAAAAAAATAGTTATTTTAGAACTCTATAAATGGAGTTTCAAATCAGTTCCAAAGCATCACTAATGATCATAATCTCTTGCTAAAGTGCTGTTGCATTCTCCAAAAGCTTGTGCCTTCAATATCACATCATCCAAGGGATCTTCTGATCAAATTTCTATAGTTGTACTTCCCCAAAAATTATTGTACTCGTGTACTTTCTTTCTTTCTTAGTTTATAGAAATCAAACTTTTATTTTTGCAAACAAAATATTTTTAACTTTCACCATTAGGTCCTTCTTGTGTGACATCTTTGGAGAAAGAAAAAAATAATCCTTTAGAGCTGGTAAACAAGAAAAAGATTCTCCACACCCGAGATTGACTGTAGACGAGATTTGGAAAGAGGTGGAGGATTTGATGATCATGTAGAAGTTCCAATATCGTACCATCATTTTGATGGATTCAGACATAGTCATAACTTGACTACACATAGTATGTTTTGAGAGTTACCATATTTGAGGAACAACCTCGAAAGCAAGGCAAGACTTGGTACAAATATGTAAGCGTCCGGACTTGAACTTGTAAGCAATAGGAGGTATTGGATTTATGAAGTGAATAATGCCATTAACGTTGACTAGGTAAGATAAATTCATAATATAAAATAAAATAGCGGGTGGGATCCCGATGGATATTTTTCAAATGTAGCTAGATGTATTGATCTTAATGAATGCAAACTTACCGAATAAAAAGTCATGACTACCATGTGTTCATGGAGAGGTTACTACCAATTTCTTTAAGAGATGTGTGACTTACAATTTATTAATAGTGTTGCTCAGACTATCTATATTCTATAAAGATCAGTGTTCAAGTAAGTTGGCGATACAACATACATTTGAACTTGAGGTGAAGATTGTCTTGGCACTATAGAAACTAGATAAGGTCTTTCCTCATGGTTTTTTTAACCTTATGGAGCACTTATTGATTTATCTCACACACGAAGCACTTGGTGTGGATCTATCCAGTATTGATGGATGTATCCATTTGATATGTAAAATATTTATTAGAATATAAGTTTGAGAAATTCTATAAATAAATATCTAATTGAATTCAAATTATTTTCTAGGTATCTCCATCACCTTAAGAAAAAGGTGGGTAACAATGAACATATAGAGGTTTCGATATGCCAAACATATTCTTTAGGTGGTTTCAAACTTCTGTTCGATCCGTTTTGATACTTATGTTCAAACAAATCGAAATAGTCCCCTAAAAATGATGAAAGTATCAGCGATGCAAAAAAAGTAGAGAACTACCTATTTTTAATGTAAGGGGCAAGCCTATTAGTGCTACTAAAGATAATGGTTGGAGGATGACTCGTTAGAAGCTGCTCATCAATATGTACAGTTAAAATTTTCCATATAATAAATGATAGATATTGAGACATAAGCACTTGGCTTTGTAAGTTTCAATTAAATGCCAAATAAATATACTAACCTACTTCTTCTTATCTCAGTGTATTTAGAGATGAAGCTAGAAAGACGAGACCTAATATTAACGAGCATGAACATTAAAGATAGGTTAATAACAAATTTACATCTTGGTTCAGCAAATATGCAAGCAATTTAAACATAATTGGATACTAGTGTTATACGATTTTAGAACTAATCTCAAATTAATCAATTTATGAATATAGTTTTATTACCTGAAACTAAGCTCAAGAATGAAAGCCTTTATTATTTAGCCATCAGAGCAACTGAGGAAGCAAGAACTTGATGTGGCTACACCGTTAATGACGTTTAGTTTATTAGTACTCAAAATCCTGTAAATGTTGAATTTGTTGTTGATGGCTCAATGCAAAGGGCATTTGTGTGGGGTACCATCTACGATAATGAACCAGATTTTGTTTATTATGGTGCGCTATAAGATTTTAAAATGTGCAATACCCGACCCTTATGATATGAACATTGTGATGTTCAAATGTGATTGGTTCGACCCATCAAACCAAGGGTAAGACATTGACAACCAATTTGGATTTGTCGATATATACCATTGACAGAGATATAATGATCTGACACTTTTGTGTTGGTAAGTCAAGTTATTCAAGTCTACTACAAAAGTTATCCTATATGACGTAGGGATCGATTTGACAATTGAGTTGTATGTAATACGTTCAATGTTGGAGAATTATCATAAAAGAAGGATAAGGTCGAAGAGTCTCAACTTATTGATCAACAGTCAAATGAAGGCACAAAGAATGATATGGAGGTTGACATTATTGTAGAGAAAAATAAAGGTAAAAAAGAGGTTAATATAAGACTTAGCTCGCACCCGGACAATTGGCATTCTCCAAGATTAGGAAGTGGCTCGGAGGATGAGGATGGATTAGAAGAAGAAGAAGAAGAAGAAGAAGAAGAGGAATTTGAGGATCATGTCGATAATGAACATGAAGAAGAAGATGAATATTATATGAAGAAGAAGAAGATGTTGATGATGATAAAGACGAAGATGATAATAAGGGATACATATTATTACAACATTATTTAGATATATCATATTAAGGCACCTACAATTATTATTCTGAAACAAATTAGATATATGCATTTTTACACATGACATATATATGTATCATGAAACAACCATTTGTCAAGCCCCAATTCCACCGATTTGACAAGTCATCACCGAACATGATATTATACTAGTCTAAAATGCAATTGTACAAGACAAAAACATGCACGTGTAATAAACTATTCTAAAAATAAAATTTCTGTGGCAAAATAAGCAAATTTTGATAGACAATAGAAAGAAAAAAAACTCTTTTATTCATTAACTTGCAACGGAGTACATAATTTTCCATAATTAACTGAAAATGTCAACTCGGCTTATAATTTATGGAAAAAAACTGACATAAAATAATATTATTCCATACATTATATCCTTTATTACATTAGAAATAGAAATTGTTTCAAATAGAAAATTACTTCAAAATACTTCGAAAAGAAAGAGTATCCTACGAGGGCATGATAACGCCTTTGAACTTCCGTTGTGTTCTAAGCACATATGGATGATGGGTTAATATATTGGGGAATGTACTAGTGATGGATACCAATCCAACTCACCTAAAACAATATTGTAATCATGAATGCAATACAATTTATTAGGTGATCTTTCTGCTTTTATAGGGTATGTTAACAATTCATAAACATGAATATAAAACAAAATCATAATATACCACCAATATAGTAGTTTATTACCCACGATCGATTGTCCATCCTTGCAAAATAAGTTTTAGCATTTACTACAAGTGTAATTTAATCATTAGTAATGTAACTTGTCTACATGATGGTCATTAATGATTTTGATACCAAGAAGGACTATATATGGTATTATGACGCGCCCTTCTAGTGCGAGTAGCTAGCTCCACAGAATATCCCACAACACGTCATATACTTGAAGCACGTTGCATATAATATCCTCCTAGGTCGATACAGTCCTGATACCTCGAATACTATACAAGGAAAGCCAAACCTTGTGCGTAAGTTGTCTATGGCCATGGAAATGTGTATGCTCTAAGTTATAAAACATATAATGCATGTTAATAAAAACTGAAAGTAATACAATGTAATTTCTATTCATACTTCTCACATTTTGAGCCACTGCTCATAAGTTACAATCTCTTTTCACGGTTATCACATCTAACGCCCATCGGTCCTAATTCATTATCAGTTACTCGATGGTTCCAAACCATTTCCATAATGTTTTTTCCATAAGGGTTTAGAATACAATATCATGGAAATTACGTATTTCATCATCATGCATACATTTACTAATCATTTGCAATTCCAACATTTCATCCAAAAACAATATTAACACACAACTGGCTAGTTAATTCTTTACCTTTTACTAGGGCGTCTTCGATCGTAAGGACGTTGCAAGGACACAAGATAGTTCTTTTATTAGGGCATGTAGGTGAATGAAAGATCAAGGATCGACACCACTCACCCTCAAGGAACTACCGAGAGAAAGATAAACTACTTTGTAACGCCCAAGCTTCTCTTATTCGTCCTCCTGCAATTACACTAACGTCGATTCTGTTAAGATTAATTAGATTTAGGATTAGATTCCTTCTCCTATATAGATACATATTCTTTCTCCTATGCGAATATGTATCTGTTCTCCATCTATATATATTTTCATGGTTGTATTGCTTTTTACATCATCCATTAACAAAGTTAATATTTTCGATCAATATTTTTGAATCGTTTCATAGTATCAGAGCCTAGATTTTTTTTTTTAAATCCTATGACGTCCAGATAAGTCATTGAATAATAAGCCAGAGCCTCCAGTTCTTGGGTTCCTGAAGCTGTCTTCGGGCCGGAAGCTTGTTCTTCTGGCTGTCTTTGAGAATCTGCCACAAATCAATATTGCTGATTTGTAGAATTCCTCCATCAAGAAGTCAAAGTGCTCAGACCACGTGTGAGCGGTCTGATTTCAACTTTACGCAATCCTTCTACGGGCGAGTTACACTCTCGAGTACTGCCATATCAAAGCTCCTACTTCCTTTCCAATTGTTAACTTATTTGATTAATCTGTACATTAAGTTACTATTGAATGTTTAAGTATGTTCACTACACGACAAAGTAGTCGAGTACTTATTCTTTGACAATATTATTCTCTTGGCTGGAAGCATCCACACCAAACAAGAAGATGGTATATTTATCTAAGCAGTTTCAATATTTTCTTTCATCTTCCACTTCCAAGAAGCTTCATGATTCCTTCGTTCTTCATGATTCCACCTCTAGAACCTCCCTTCGTTCTTCATGTATCATTGTGGGAAGCCTGTTCTTTATGTTACCACTTGTTACGCTCGCCAGCAGCTACTCTGATTTGTTTTTGTTACGTTCCGATCCGAAAAATCGTTCGTCGTCGCATCGATTTCACCGAATCAATCATCCTCGCTTGGGTGTGATGACGTACGAGTATGGAGTTGCACACATACAAGACAAGATGAGAGGTTCTAAAAATGATTATCTTTGCTGATATTAGCAGCGGAAGAAACATAGTCACATTGGAGTTATACAGAATATATGAAACAATTCTCTTATTATTCAATCAGCAACGTAATTACAAAGGCATTCAACAGCCCAAATGAATTTTCAAGATTGGCTCACAACACTCAAGTTCTCTCTTGCCCACAAAGGATTTTACCGTTCCATCATCATGTCTTTATATCTCGATCGCATCATCATGTTGTTAGCCCGAGCGTCAATGCGGTCATACGCCTCAAAACGTTACGGTATACCATGCCTCGGCACGTGCAAACGAAGCTCCGCCACGAGCAATCCATTCTCTGTATCCTACAAGAAATCTAGTTGGGGATCAATACTAATCCTCTCGCGTACTGATCAAACCCACTTTACTTAACCGATATTAAGTAGATATATGAATCATGCAACTTAAGTTGTGATCTTCCTGTCTTTGCCTTAGGATCTGTTTCATGGCATATTTGAAAGCAGTAAATCATGTATTTCCTGGCCAGCATGTTATCATTTAATCGCTTAAACAAGCAGACAACATATAACAAATCTTGTGTTGTTTCGTGGTGCGACTTCTTACCAACATGGGCGCACTCACCCTTGCTTCGATGCAATGTGAATACGCCTACCATCTTTTTCTGTCATGTTATAAGTAATCTTTGAACAAGATCTCTATGTGCCTGCACTATTCAGCCCACTGGTCCTTATATATATGAAGGTCACTGGCATTATAAGCCATAATGTACTATTCAATGATACGATGGTGATTACTTCATCCTGGGTTGCTACCCTTTTTTTCTGAAGCACTTTCGAATGATACCGATATTTTTGCACAAGTTGTCCATGACCATGCAATCGCGTCTAACTCATACAACCAAACATAGTTTGAGTCCGAAACTCAACTATCGCATTATCTCAACTTTCAATTCATCTATCTCTATTTCCATTGGCACAATGTCCCAACTCAATATTCATCAATCGAACGCCGCGAAGGCTACAAACATTTCGAAATAGCATGTCGTATTCAATAGTTATTTGATATCCTTCGACTCATGCATTCGATGCACGCCTCGATTCAGTATTTTCATGTTCTACGCCTTAGTGTTCAATGTTCTCCTACTCGTGCATTTCATGCACGTTTCAACATGATCTTTCCATGTGCTAGACTTTGTTCATTCCCTTCGACTCGTGCACTGCGGCACACCTCGATAGAGTATTTAATATTCTATAACTCGTGCACTGAAGCACTCGTACCGATGTAGTATTTTGATGTTCTAGCCCTCTAATTCATGCACGGAGGCACGAACGACTCATGCAATAAGACACACATCGATATTGTTATCCCATGTTCTTATGGCTTGCAAATCGAGGCGCTCGTCGATACGGTATTTAGATGTTCATTGACGACTCGTACATTTGATGTATGTTTCAATTCAATTATTCTATCTTTGTATTCGACACGCATTACGATTTTTCTATTTCGAGCCACGCCCGTGGACTTGATAGGTCAACTTAGCATTCATCTGTACATTTTACTTAGGCATGATGGAGTAGGATAGAAGGGTGGGTCAAAGTCCTCCCAACTTATGCCGATAGGACTTGTCATTTCGCCAATCGATGGGACTCGATTTTATAACTTTGTTTCATGACCAACTCTTCTGACTTACCCATTCGAGTACTTCATGCGCCGATAATCTACTCGACTAATTCGGCCTACCGTGCCCTTGTCTTACTCCGTTGTGAGGCAATACTTTGGTTTTGTGGACTCCATTACAAATGAGGCAAAATTTGGACCTCTTATAATTCAGCATAAAAGCTTAGCTTGCACACGAAACCAACTAAAATTAATACTTGTCCGAATCAGACTTATGCTTTGCATAGATTCGATTTATTGGGCGTCGAACCGACTCAAGGATTTCTCTTACGGGCCAACGTAACTCTTGTATTGATTTGCATCGATACTTCTTTGCGTCAACACAACTTTTCGAGTCAACGAATCAGCGTATTGCACCGTACGAAGCGAAATATTACATAATATGCCACATAAAACACGGTTCTCCTTAAACCGAAACCAACACTAAATTCAAGTGTTTCTCTAGATCGTTTTGGGATCTCGTCTCACTATTGTTTGGATCATTCAACTTAGTTTGGATCACACACATATTTTAGATGTCCTACCAATAAATACAATCTAGCCAAGCTTAGTGGTAGGAAATTGGAACAAAGCTAACAGGTAACTTTTCAATCCTTAAGCCTTGCCGTATCGTACTCTCGATCAGACTTATCTCTAGCGACCGTTCTCGCAATTCTATCGCATATGCATATTTGATGCATACGTAATCATCCAATAAAAGTCACGGCACACGATGTGCTTCAAAAATTGTATTTCTAATTTTGTAGTCTTAGCACTAAACATCAATTTTATGTGTCACGTCAAGTCGTTGCGCATTCGATCGCAATCAACCTTCGCAACGCCTTATGTTCGAAGTTGTTGCCCAAATGTTTCTGAAGTCTCACTTAAAACTCATCTTGATACGATTTTCCTTTGTTGACATGCAAATGCATCAACATTCAGGTCTACGTCCGCTAGAAGACATATCTAAACACCGTGCTTAACTTCTTCCGACGTAACTTTTAAATTGACGTTACACAAATGCAATGGTATTTTTGACACAATTGTTTAACTCTGGTTGACAGTGCTCAAAGGCAACAATCACTTTGACACAAAGGTCTTCTATGACGTATCTTATGTTCGATTCCTATCGAATAGGAAATTTCTAACCAAATTTCTAACTTCTTTGTTTCACACCATCGAATATATGTTTGATTCATGCAAGCTTAATTACTAGGTGAATCCAAATCCAATGACACAACTTGAAAGTCATTTTCTTATCGCTCGTTCTCGTACGTAGCATGATTCTCGAAATCGCCTATCCGTATCACTAAGTTTGTTTGCAAAATTTCCATTTCGATCGTCGACCAACAAAATCATTCTAGCATTCATCCGACCAATTCTCAAAATTTGACTATAAATTTTCAGCCGAAGTTGTTCCATAAATTTTTGAAATAATTATTCGATCACCACATCATATTTATTTTCGAAGCAATTTCATATACGACATCGTATGGGTCATCTTATGTGTCTGCAATATTCACTTTGATTTGGAAGTCAAATCTTCTAGGGTCAGCTGCCCCGAAGTTACGCTCGATAATTATGGATCATTAACGAAGAACAGTTACTATGAACCATGCTATATATTATTTTGGAGCCAAATCGTGTTTCGACGATTTCTATGGGACTCTACCCAACTCCAAAGGTAACTATTTTTATCGGCGCTACTATCCTTCGAATAATGTATGCACTACCGTCGATGATTCTGCAATTTACGAAACATCTACTCGTATCGAGTTTGCGTCTATCTACCCATGGTCAACATCCGAGACGCTATACGCATCGAAACAATCGTCGATGACTTTGTAGTCTTGTATTGATCAATCACAAAGTTACGATCAACCAGTTCTATATTATCTGATTGTTATTTCTGAAATCTCGATATCATAGGCTCGCTCCATTTTGTATTCTTATATCATGCTTACATTTTCTTGCATATCAATTTCAATAGTGTGAGGGTCAACTTAGAATCTGTATCAACGTCAAGTTAACTCGTATTACATGAATTCAAGTTGACAATGAACTTTTCTATATGCATCACAGCGTTTCTCGAATTGCCGTATTCCGCTATACTTTGATCCCGTAACCGAGTTACCGATTATCTAACATCGAACCCTCGAGTTATACGATCATGCCCTCTAAGTTTTACACATTTTAGTCCTACTCAAATGAGTTTCGCCTCATCATAGCCAACTATTTTCTTAGGCGCGATTATCCGCATCAACCAACATTTCATCGAGTCGCAATTCGTGCGATCCGATTACATTTTGCATCGACCAACATTTTTATCGAGTTCACAATTTGTGTGACCCGACTACAATTGGCATTGACCAACATTTTTATCGAGCTCGCAAGTCGTTCGATCCGATTATAACCTCGAGTTTTCTATTCGACCGATCCGACTATCGCCTCAAGCAAAACCATTTCGCTAGTCCCAGTCATTCAACTGACATGTATTTTTGTCTAACGTATCATTCATTGATACAAGTCCATGTATAATCGTTCTAACCGATTATCGAAGAATACTTGCATCAACATACCATCTTACAAATTTTCAATCGAGTCTCGGTACTATCCCGTCCTTTCCAGACAAACCCTTCATAATTCACACAATGTGTCGATGCAATCCATCGCACAAGTTGTATTGTATATACCACTCAGAATCGAGTCATTCATCGCATAGGTGGTATGGCATATACTACTTAGAAATCAAGTCATTTTCCTTGTATCATACTCGGTATGAATCAATGTGTATTCCGAACAAACCATCCCGCAGTGATCATGCCGATCACAAACTTAGCTTTCAATTAAATCAAAATCTGAAAAAACTTGGCCAATGTATACATTTTGCCAACTCAAGTTTGGTGCGCTACCGAACTGATTAGTTTCTATCAATTTACGATTTTTAGTTCCATCCGTTGCTTCTCATGTATCATTTCATTTTCGACATTCAAAGCCAACACTTGAATCCGTTTAACACATTCGATACCAACTTGTATGTTCATATGCAACATTTCATTCACAATCAACTCGTTGAACTTCATGTAACAACATCCCATGACTTCTGTTATATCGATGCAACCAACGTTTCTCATATCAATTGTTGCATTGAAACAACAAATATCTCAATTCATATCTCATAACTTGTTGTACTTGCAGCAACCAATATTTTACGGCTCGTTGTACTCAATGCAATAAATATTTCATGACTTCCTCAGCAAACATCATGTAATTTCCAAAAACATACGACAAAATTACACGACTTGTATTAGGCTTATTGTGTGCAACATCCAGTATGGCATCGAGTAGAGTCAAGAGTCATTTGATCGTGGAAATTGAACCTAAAGCTCTGATACCACTTTTTAGAATTGAAACGAAGCAAGCATTAATTTCACTTTGTCATGCCCCAATCCGGGAAATCGTTCGTCCTCGTATCAATTTTTTTGAATCTATCGTCCTTGCTGGGGCGTTATGCCGTACGAGTCTGGAGTTGTACTCGTACAAGACAAGATGATAGGTTCTTAAAATGGTTATCTTTGATTTGATTAGCAACGGTAGAAACAGAGTCACAT
The DNA here is from genome assembly GCA_029216955.1 of Iris pallida. NCBI lineage: Eukaryota > Viridiplantae > Streptophyta > Magnoliopsida > Asparagales > Iridaceae > Iris > Iris pallida. The sequence continues at coordinate 7,538,839 of JANAVB010043820.1, read as the reverse complement.
TGGAGTTACATAGAGTATATAAAATAATTCTCTTATTATTCAATGAGCAACGCAATTATAAAGGCTTTCAATAGCCCAAATAAATTTGCCAGATTGGCTTACAGCACTCAAGTTCTCTCTTGCCCATAAAAGATTTTACCGTTTCATACATCATGTCTTCTATATCTCGACTGCATCATCATGTTGTAAGTTCGAGCGTCAATGTGATCGTACGTCTCAAAATGCTACGACATTCCATGCCTTGGCGCATGCAAGCGAAGCTCTGTCGCAAGCAATCCATTCCCTGCATCCTGCAAGAAATCTGGTAGGGGATTAGTACTAATCCTCTAGTGTACTTATCAGACCCACTTTAGTAAATTGATATTAAGTAGATATATGAATCATACAGCTTAATTGGTGATCTTTCTATCTTTGCCTTAGGATCTATTTCATGGCATATTCGAAAGCAGTAAAGCGTGTATTTCATGGCCAGCATGTTATCATTTAATCGCGTAAGCAAGCAGGAAACATATAGCACATATCGTGTTGTTTTATGGCGCGACTTCTTACCAACATCGACACACTCGCCCTTGCTCCAACGCAAGGTAAATATGCCTACCATCTTTTCCTGTCATGTTATAAGTGATCTTTATGCATGATCTCTGTATGCCTGCACTATTCAGCACGTCGGTCCTTATATATATGAAGGTAACTGGCATTACAAGCCATAATGGACTATTCAATGGTACGACGGTGATTACTTCAGCTTGGGTTGCTACCCCCATTTTTTGAAGCACTCCCGAATGATACCGTTATTTGTGGCGGTCCATTTCTATTAGTAGGTCGCAAGCATCTCTAATGAAATGTTCCACACAATACCCATCTCAATTCCCTTTCTAGATCGAACGGTCCCAGTTCTCCCGACGTACATTGTTCGAGGGATAAACATACCTTATGTACAAGTTGTTCGTGACCATGCAGTTGTAAGCTCCCTAATTTTTGAATTTTATTTTTAATTATTTTATATGGATATTTTAAATATTAAAGTCAATAATGCCTATGATAGTAATTTACCGTAGCTTTGAATTTTGAAACACAACAAATATTGTTTTCTCAAATCCAATTCCATATTAGAATTCTAGACTCGTCTACCTTCAGTTTGATATATCATGTCCCATCCAAATTTGCTTTTCAATATTCTTTTGGCTTCGCACAATTTCATGTCAACTTAGGCTGTTTGAGCATTTATCATAATTCTAGGCCCAACTTCTAAATTGATTTCGTGACTTGACATAGATCGAAACCATATGACCCAATATATGATTTTGATCTATTTTAAGTCTATAATGCACATGCCTAGGGTGTACCATCCAATCGAATTTCTATGTGCTACTTATTTGCAAATGGCACATGAGACGCATTAAATTAATTTCCGTATCCAATTTGACTAGTAATGCTACTCGGACCCTAACCTATTCAACCCTACTAGTTAGTGCCTAACTGGGAGTAAAAAAACCAAGAATACATATATTTAAGGAATTTTAAGGATTAAATTGCAATATACAATATTCTATTATATCTTTGATTTGCTCAAACTACTATCCAAATTAGGAAACCTATTACTAAAAATATAATTTGGAGAGCCAAATCATATGCAAATTAGGTCAAACCAAAGTCCATGCCCTAATAATATAAATACAAACCCAACCCTAATTTTTTCCTCTCTCTTCATAACCATTGACACCACACGTAGCCCCTACTTGCACGCGGCCACAACCTCCCAGCCCGAAACCCTAACCGATCCCCTTTCTTCACAAAATATGATTTCTCCTTGATTTTTGTGCCAACAACCACCACTCTTGTGACCCTCTCGATGTTCTCTTCCACCCTAGCAACTGTAGGAGCAACCTTTCAGCCGCTAGAGAGATGTACGATGCGCTACTTGGGCTAAAACTCTGCCGAATCGAAGTCGGAAACATCACAGCAGGTTAGTCGATTTGTAGATAGTGTTTCACCCACTTTTTCTCATCCGTTTCTCCTCAAACAAAATTTAAGAGTTACCTTTATATGTCTAATCCAAAATTTAATCGCCGGATCCCCCAGTTCCAAGCAGTTTGCACGTGGCGTCGATTCTATGATAGGGTATCTAGAACCGATGAATTCTGTTGTGAGCCATTTTTCACCTATCTAAGTTCAGTTTCTAACCTTCTATTATTTTTATTAAAAATCTAGACATCAATACCTTTCTAAAGAATATATGTAAGTTAGGTTTGGCATCCGTTTACTATTTTTAAAAATTTATGACATTTGCTGTGTCACCGAACTCCGAAAAATTCTGTTTTCCTTTTGTCCAAAAGTGTCAAAACTCCATGAATCCGTATTAAAGTTTATGTTGTGCACATTTTAACATTATAAATACTATTTTAGCTAATTTTTAGAAATTTTACAGAATTATTAATTTATTTTATCATTGTTTCGGAACTAAATTAATGGGCGAATTGAGGAAGTCATATGTAGCATTGACATAGGACCTCTTGCGAAAGGGTTCCCCTATTAAAAATATAATTATAGCAATATATAAGTATTTATAGATAAATTTTAAATTTTAAATATATTATTTTATTATAATTGTAAAGTATTTATGAGAGGATTTGGTACATATATGTACTTATATAATAGATGCAGTATCGTAGCAACGTTATGACAACTAGGAGGCGTAGATACTCTTATAATTTACATATAGGTATGTTGATATAGAATATTAAATATAATGTATTATTATAGGTAAGCTTAGGAGGATTGACAAGGACACCGGAGTTGGTCAGGCCTACCTGCAGACAGTAGTTACAGGCAAGCGTGCCTTGCCTTCATTACAGATTATTCTTTTTTATTTTGTTGTTCTTTTTTTATTAGCATTGCATGACGTAGAACGTTGATACTGAGTGTCTGTTTATAGATGGGTGCCGATGTCATGATAGTGACATCGAGTATTGACATTAGGCATTACGTACATACTTATATGTCCATTGACACGATTGACCACAAGATACGAACATATTCATGATGTGAGTTTTACATGAATATTCGTGGTATTGACCTCGTGTTAGCATTCTAGATTTCTTTATCAGTATTGCTTTTATTTTTGAGATGACTGTACAGACTTGACATTGCTAGATTCTAGACATGGAGATTGGGGATAACTTGACTACAATATCAAACCTATTGTTGTGTGGTCCATTGTTTAGTGACCTTTATCTCTGTAGAAGAGTTAGGGATTATCCTGTTGAGTATTGATTGTCTTTGGTGCCACGACACAGGTACTGGGGACAATATCCTATTGAGGTGCTACTGAGCCTTAGTGGAAGCGGTCTGGTATTCTAGAAAAGTATCTCACTTGCATAACACATAGACAGATACAGTAGATTACCTTAGTTCATATTTTCATTTTTGTACATTGGCATGTATATTATGCACCTTGCTAGTCCCCTGAGGACTTGGCTATTTTCCAGGCTTAGACGAAGTTGAAGACTACCCAGAGGTTTACGGTTTGAGAGCTGAGACCAGAGGTATACCGGCACAGGAGGACTAGATAGTGCCATAGGATTTCTCGTGATCATGTTACCTTTATATTTAGTTTTACTACATTATTCCATTTTCTTTTCATCGGGCTTCTAGTTTATTTCTACTTTGTTTCTATCTATGTGGTTTCGGGATGTTTTACCCGCACAGACGTCATTACTTTTATTGCTGGATATTTGAGACATTTTCTTATTTATTCTTGATCTCTTTAAGGACTCTGTGGATGTCATTAGATGTATATACCTATGGACTGTGTTGTATTTTTGGGTGTTATCATGATTTACAGCTTAAGTATTTCTCTAATGGACATGTTGTGCAGCTTGGCCCATGGTGAAGTACTGCTAGCATGTATTCGTATACTTAGTCCTACGTATTTTGGGACTGGGGCGTTAAAGCAATCGCATTTAACTCATACAACCAAACATAGTCTAAGTTCAAAACTCAACTATCGCATCATCTCAACTTTCCAATCATCCATCTCTATTTCTATTGGCACAATGCCCCAACTCAATATTCATCAATCAAACGCTATGAAGGCCATAAACATTTTGAGACAACATGCCGCATTCAATAGTTATTCGACATCCTTTGACTCGTGCATTCGATGCACGCCGTGATTCAATATTTTTATGTTCTACGCCTTAATATTCAATATTCTCCTACTCGTGTGTTTGATGCATGTTTTGACATGATCTTTCCATGTGCTAGACTTATGTTCATTCCCTCCAACTCGTGCACTAAAGCACGCCTCGATAGAGTATTTAATATTCTACAGCTCATACATTGAAGCACTCGCGTCGATATAGTCTTTTGATGTTCTAGCCCTCTAATTCGTGTACGGTGGCACGAACGACTCATGCAGTAAGGCACTCGTTGATACAGTTATCCCACGTTCTTATGGCTTGCGCACCGAGGTGCTTGTCGATACCGTATTTTGATCTTCATTGGCTACTGGTACATTTGATGTACATTTCAATTCAATTATTCTTAGTGTTCGACACGTACTACGATTTCTCTCCTTCGAGCCATACCTGTAGACTCGATAGGTTAACTTAGCATACAATGGTACATTTTACTTAGGAATGATAGAGTAGGAAAGAAGGGTCCAAGTCCTCTCATCTAACGCCGATACGCCTTATCGTTTTGTCGAGCCGATGCGGCCCAATTTTATAACTTTGTTATACGGCCAACTCTTCTGACTTAGCCATTCGAGCACTTTGTGCTCCATTGATCTACTCGACTGATTTGACCTACCGTTTCCTTGCCGCAGTCCGTTGCGAGGTGATGCTTTGGTTTTGCGGACTCCATTACAAACGAGGCAAAATATCGACCTCTTATAATTTAGTGTAAAAGCTTAGCATGGACACAAAACTAACTAAAATCAATACTTGTCCGAAGAGGACTTATACTTTTTGTCGATTCGATTTACTGGATCTTCAAACCGACTCAAGGCTTTCTCTTTCGAGCTAACGTAACTCTTATATCGATTCGTATCAATATTTCTTCGGGTCAATGTAACTCTTCGAGTCAATGATTCAGCATAATGTACCATACGGAGCGGGACATTACAGTTCTTACCGTCAGAAGTCTGTTCACCTAGTGGATAATTATTTTCTACTTCATCCACATTTAAGAACTCAATTTTTCAAGCAGATAAAGATAAAAGATTCCTCTTAGAATTGATCTCTGGTACCTCAGGCTCATATTGTTGAAAGTATACAGACATCGATATATATTCAGCACCGTCTTACTCAGTTAGAGCTCCAAGTCCAACTCTGACTCTAGTGTCAGCCTGATATTGCTAGCTCCTCGAATCTGCATCTGTCTCTACTGGTATGTCTACTTCTTTGATATTAGACTGGTGCTTCGCATCACATGACTTCTGATCTTAGTCTATTATATAGTATTACACCTTTACCATCCCACTTTCCCTCTTTATACATAGCTGATGGTTCTCAGTTAGTCATCACTCAATATGGCTCTACTATTTCTAATGCTGAGTCTTCTTTTTGTTTTAAATATTCTCCATCTTAATTTATACCTTATATCGGTTAATAGCCTTTCTGATAGTAGATTGATAGTTGCTTTTGGATCCCTCACATTTTCTGTGAAGGATCCTCGTATTATTAAACGATTGGTCATGCTCGTATGAAGGGGCGGTTGTACTACTTACAGTTTATTCATCTTCCATCAACTCAACATTTGAGTTCTAGTCATGCTGCTATCGTCACGTCTATTGTCGACTTGTGGCACATATGCTTAGGTCATATTTTAGAGCCCCGTCTAAAGTCTTTATTTTATAGTGGAGCTCTTGGATAAGGTTTTCTCTTCTTTATCCATATATACGGGTTGTAAGTTGGAAAAGCACTCAGTCCTACCTTTTCTAAGAGTTTATCAAAACATACAAGTATTTTTGAATTAGTTCACTCTAACATATGGGGACCTGCTCATATCCCATCTCTGTCTAGTTTTTTCTACTGCGTGAGCTTTATTGATGATTACATCTTCATACTTGGGTCTATCTTATGCGTCATATTTCTGATCTTGCAACTATTTATAGGACGTTTACTACTATGATTCATACTCAGTTCAATGCTAGAATTAAAACTTTTTTCTCCGATTGTGCTCGTGAGTATCTCTGCTATGATGAGACCTATCTTGCAATCTCAAGACACCTTTTTTAGTCAATCCTTTCCTTACACTCATGAACAGAATGTGATAGACGAGCTCAAACATCGTCATATTCTTGAGAATGCTCGTGCTCTCTTGATATCCTTTTCAATTCCTCAAACATTCTGGGCATTGGCCATTCTTACTTCTGTTAATAATATTAATATCACTCCTTCTGTTTTGTCTGGTCGGACACCTCATAAGAGTCTTTTTTTCGTGTCCTTCTGATTATAGTATGCTTTGCACTTTTTGGTGCACTTATTTCGTTCTTCTTCCTGAGACTAAATGCACAAAGCTGACAGCCCGATCAGCCAAGTGTCTCTTACTCAGTTTTAGTTTCGAGCACAAGGGAAACCATTGTTATGATCCTTTGGCCCGTCGTCTTCGTCTATATCGCCATGTCACCTTTCTCGAGGCCTCTCTTTATTTTACTATCATGCCTCTGAATGTTAATTTCTTGTTGCACCCAGCTCCGACGTCTAATGTTTCTATTGATCCTACGCCTTTCCTTCCCTCTTATGGTACAACTCCTTCTATGACGTCTCCGTCGCTACCTCAAGAGGATCCTCCACATATTCTACCAGCCTCCGCTACACATCTTCTATGCCATCAACGCATCCACCACAATCTCTCTATTAGTCTCAATATACTCGTCAACCGCCTACTCATTTTACTTCTAACTATTTTGGTCTACCGGACAAGTTTGGTTTTGTTATCTTAGTCTCATATTCTCAACAGTTTTATTACTTTCTTACTACTATCCATACTATACGATAGCCCAGTTCTTATCAAAAGGTTATTTGGTACCCTGAGCGGTAGAAGGCTATAGCATAGGAGTTTCGAGCATTTTAGCAGACATGTACTTATGATGTTATCCCACTTTCAGATGGCGTCCAGCCTGTTAGTTGCAAATGGGTCTTCAAGGTCAAGTATCGACTTGATGGATCCATTGGCTCACCTTATTGCTCGAGCATTTTGTATTTGTTGCTCAGATGACCATAATTCGTACATTATTGCTATTGCTACTGCTCGTCAGTGGCCTCTCTATCAAATGTATGTGAAGAATGCCTTTCTTCATGGTTTTTTTATTCGAGGTTGTCTATATGCATCCCCCTCCAGGTCTTTCTACTCCGTCGGGACATGTTAGTCACATTTGCCGTGCTATCTATGGTCTCAAGCAAGTTCCTTGAGCTTGGTTGAGTGTTTTTGAAGTGTTATTTGTAAAGCAACTTTTCGGCAGTGTTCTCAAGATTATTCTCTATTTGTGCGATCATCACCGCAGGGGCGAGTTCTTTTTTTACTCTAGATGGATGACATGATTTTATCTGGCGATGATTCAACAGGGATTGTAGCTACTCAGAGGTAACTTTATTAGCAGTTTCAGCAGAAGGACCTTGGTTGTCTTTGCTACTTTTTTGGACTCGAGATCGTACAAGATAAGAGAGGGATGCCTGTTGCTCAACAAATTTTTTTTTTTGAGATTTTTTCGTCTGCTGGTCTATCGGATAGTTGGATAGTTGATATTCCTTTGTGTTGGCCCATTGGTCATGGTCAAATCTGATTTTAATAATTGATCTAACTCTGTCTCGATATAAGGGCTACTTGGACGACTGCTGAGAACTGTTACTGCTACTGTTCAAGACATGAAGCCAGTTTGCTATTGAGTCTGTATTTCCTTTATCAATATAATTTTTATATTTTATTGAGTTTAGGAATACGATGTACACCAAGTCTTACAGCAAATAGGCTACCCAAAATATTTTTAAAATATCCTTTATTTTGAAAATAACCCATTTATAAAAGCTCCTAAAATGCTTAACTTGTCAAAAAGCCCAAAATTCGATTTACAAAAACCCTAAAAATCAAACTCTCGACACCAAGAGAATTCGGACCGAGTTCGGACCGAATTCCCTTCTAGTTCGGTCGGTGCCCGTTGGATTTTGAACTTGGTTATCCCGCAGTTACGGATGCAACGGCTATTTGTCGAGATTCTTTCAAGGAATTTTGCCCGAATTATACCCGAATTCTGCCCGAATTCTCCCTTTGGAAAACCTATAAATAGAGAAGAATTTTTCTCATTTTAACACACCTCTCTTTTCTCTTCTCTCTAAACTTAATATGTTCTTCCAAGGTGTTCTACGCTATTTATTTTCAAATCCCAAGCAAGTTACAATCCTCTAGTCGATTTGCCAGTGCGGTACGGTTTAAAAGTTTCAGAGCGATTGTAATCAAAGGCTTGATTGAAGAAAGACACTTCACAATTGAAGTTGGTCGAGTACTTCGGATCAAAGCTCGCATTGTAGAAGTTGCAAAAACTTCGCTGAAAACTTGTGACATTTTTTATAGTGGATTTCAACTGGAAGCTAGAGTTCTTCCGACTGGACTAGTCCTCACAAGAGAAAAACCAGTATACATCCTTGTGTTTGTGTTCGCTCTTTGCTATTTAATTTTTATTTACATATCTGTGATCTCGCTGCTAACATTTTTAGTAGCTAAATTTTTGCTGCCTACTCGATTCACCCCCCTCTAGAGTATAGCACTTTATATTTCGTTCCTACAATTGGTATCAAAATGGGTTATACAGGTAAAGCGAGGTAACAGTGTTATTATTTTTTTATTAATACTGCTGTTACGTAGATCACTATATCACACATGACAACTGTAAAATTCACAAGTGAAGGCCAGGCCACAAACTGACCCCCACTGTTTGATGGTACAAATTATATATACTAGAAAACATGCATGAGTTTCTTCGTAAAATCTCTAGATTTTGACTTATGGTCTATTGTGATTGATGGCTATAAAAAGCCTACACGTATTCTTGTTGATGGAGAGTTGGTTGAGAAACCCCATGACAAGTATACTGAAGCTAAAAAAAGTAGGACAGTCTTGACGCACGTGCTATTAACGCTTTGTTTTGTGCCTTCGACAATATTAAATTTAACAGGGTGTCTACATGCACAACAACAAATGAAGTATGAAAACTTCTCGAAGTTACTCACGAAGGCATGACACAAGTCACGGAGTCAAAGATCAGTTGACTTACTCAGGAGTATGAGACATTCAAGATGAAGCCAAACGAATCCGTCACTCAGATGTTTACAAGATTTCTGGATATTGTAAACCGTTTATCTTATCTAGACAAGAAATACAACAACCATAAGAAGATTCGCAAACTTCTACGAGCTCTCATGAATAATTAGATTCCAAAGGCTACTACAAATATTGAAGGAAATGACCTCACTACTATGTCACTTGAAACACTTATGGGCAAGCTACCCACTCACGAGCTGGAACTTCAAGACTTTGAAGAAGTTGCACTAAAGGAGAAGTCCATCGCCCTCAAGGCTCAACACAGAAGATCCGTCGAAGATAATTTCAACGACAGTGACTCTGACTTTGAAGATGAAGCTCTCCTTGTAAGGAAGTTCAAGAAGTTAATGAGATTCAATAGAAGAACAAAAGAATACAACATCAACAATAAAGAAAATCCAATCTACTACGGTTGCAAGAAGAAAGGACAAATCAAAAAGGATTGTCCGACAGCATAATCATCAATCAAGAAAAGCAACAAGTATGAAAAGGGTTACATAAAGAAATCAACATACAAAAGGTATGCCAACACAAGAAGGTATGCCAACACAAGCACATGGCATAAAAGTGAAGCCAGCGACACAGAATATGAACAATCAGATGACGCTGCAAATATATGCTTAATGGCATATGATTAGGTAAATACTAACCTCATGTTTGATAAATATGATGATTTTACCTTTGAACAGTTAGGTGAAGCCTTTAGTGACCTCTTAGGTTACTACAGAAAACTACGTAGTAAATACCAAAACTCTAAGGAGGTACTCAAAGAGTATAAAGGTGAAACATGAAGACTTACCAACCTACTAGCTGAGGTTAGAAGTAATGATAATTCCAGCGAGGTAGGTGAGCTTTCTTATGTTAAGTTGCAGTTACACGAGACCACAAGGCGATCCAAAGAGAAAGACAAGAACATTACCAAATTAGAGGAAGACCTACTCAAACAGAAGAAGAGTCTTCAACAAGCATTAGTCAGAAATAATGCACTCACTACTGACTACAATACATTGTATGACACTTTCGAAAATTTGGAAATGAGATTAGAAAAATAGCCTGAGATTGCTGCTTCCTACCCTAACACATGTCACTTTTTGAAACACCGGAACACTATCAAACCCAATACTGTCAGACCAAACCCAACCAAACCTTTGCCCAAGAAGACTAATAGGCATGCATTTTGTTATAAATATCCAACTAGAAGACCAAGACCTACCAATCATGGACAACATACTGCATCTAACACTCAACATGCTAGATGTCATTATTATGGCACCATTGGTAATATGTCTCCTGCATGTAGAGTAAGAAAGCTAGTTGATTTGAAATTATGTGCATGGATACCAACGACTAATATTTTAGGACCATACAAGAAATGGGTACCAAAATTTCATCTACAAATTCTTTTGTAGGTGAAATACCCTACGCATGCTAGAAGCAAATGGATCCTCTACAGCGGTTGCTCAAGGCAGATGATCGGTGACGCTTTATTATTTGCAATATTGTGGAAGAACAAAGAAGGATACGTCTCCTTCGATAATAATCTTAAAGGGTATATAGTAGGTATCGGCAACATTGATAAGGCTCCCTATCCTGTGATTAAAGATATCCGTCTAGTAAACGAGTTAAAACATAACCTACTCAGCATAAGCCATTTAGCTGATCATGGTTATGGTATTAACTTTGTCAAAGACAAATGTACTATAGTTGATAGCTCAACTGGTAGTACTATATTTGAAGGTATTAGAGAAGACAATATATATGTTTTCTATTTGTTGGAAGAGGCTAACAAAGTAGGTAGATGCTTAATCACCAAGAATAATGAGAGTCAACTACGGCATATGAGACTCGGTCATGCAAATATGGACACAATTTTAAGACTATCCACAAAGAAGTTGGTACGAGGCTTACCGGACATCACCTTCAAGAAGGATACGGTATGTAGTGAATGTGAAAAGAACAAAGCTACCCGATCCACATATAAGTCCAAGAACGTTGTAAGTACCACTAGACCTCTACAATTACTATATATAGATTTATTTGGACCTAGTAGAATTGCTAGCCTAGGTAGCAAGTTATATGCTTTTGTAATAGTAGATAATTTCTCTAGATACACGTGGGCATATTTTCTCGTACGCAAAAGCGACGCATTGTCTAAATTCGTCTCCTTTTGCAAGAAAGTTCAAAATGAAAAAGGATTTATGATCACTCGTATTCGAAGTGATCATGGCGACGAATTTGAGAATACAAAATTTGAGCAATTTTGTGACACATACGGTTATATGCATGAGTTCTCCTGTCCTAGGACTCCACAACAAAATGGAGTTGATGAACGTAAGAAAAGGATTCTATCTGAAATGGCTAGAGTTTTGTTAAACCAGTTTAGTCTACCTAAATACTTTTGGGCTGAGGCTGTCAATACAGCTTGTTATGTTCTCAATTGGGTTCTAATTCGACCTAAATCGTAGAAGACTCCCTATGAGTTATGGTTTGATAGAACACCCTCAGTTTCTTCTTTCAAAATCTTTGGATGCAAATGTTTTATTCTTAATACTAAAGATAATTTGGGAAAGTTTGACGAAAAGGCCGATGAAGGTATATTTTTAGGTTATAAGGCCAAAAGCAAAGGGTACCGAGTCTTCAATAAAAGGACCATTATTATCGAAGAGTCAATGAATGTCACTTTTAATGAATTGAATCAATAGACAATTGACGATAATGATAAAAACGTCAGTATACCAAACATAGCATCTGCAGAACCTTCAAGAACAACACCTGCAGATCCACCAAGCAGAGCACGTATAGAACCCGAAGCTGGAACCAGATACCTTGAGAGTCTGCCAAAAAGAATGATGTTTATGACAGACCATCCCAAGAACTTGGTAATAGGTGAGATTACCAGGGGTGTAAGTACTCATTCCTCTAACAGAGATACAGTTTTCTGTGTTGTATTTATTTCACAGCTAGAACCCAAAACTATTGAAGAAGCATGTAGCAATAATTTTTGGTTAGATGCTATGCACGAGAAATTAAACTTATTTGAATGAAATCAAGTTTGGAAACTTGTTCCCAAGCCCATTGATCATCCGGTCATTGGCACCCACTGGGTATTCCGAAATAAACTCAAAAAGAATGGTTTAGTTACTCGTAACGAGGCCCAACTCGTAGCTCATAGATACAACCAAGAGTAAGTTATCGACTACGATGAAACCTATGCCCCAGTTGCGAGATTAGAATCCATTCAAATGTTATGTGCATTTGGATGTTTTCATCATTTCATACTTTTTCAAATAGACGTTAAAAGTGCATTTCGTAATAGTTTTATAAAAGAAGTTTATATAGGTCAACCTCCAAGATTTGCTGATTTCAAAAATGTTGATTTTGTTTTCAAGGTAAAAAAGTCATATATGGCTTAAAACAAGCCTCTCGTGCTTGGTACGATCGTTTAAGATCTTTTCTACTTGATAACGGTTTTACAAAAGGAAAGGTTGACACTACACTGTTTATAAAATCTTTTAAAGGAAATCTTCTTTTAATTTAGATTTGTGCTGACGATATTATCATTGGATCTACTGATGAGTCTCTTTGTCAAGAATTTTCAAAGTGAATGCAAAAGGAGTTTGAGATGAGCATGATGGGATAACTCAAATTCTTTCTTGGACTGCGAATCAAAAAAACCAACAATGGAACGTTCATTAATCAAGCCAAGTACATAAATGACTTACTAAAGAAGTTCGATCTGAAAACTGTTAAACCTATTGGCACTTCAATGGCAACTTCAACCACTCTTGATATTGATGAGCAAGGAAAACAGGTCGACATATATAATTATCGAGGTATAATTGGTATTTTACTTTATTTAATAGCTAGTCGCCCAGATATAATGTTTAGTGTTTGCTTGTGTGCACTTTTTCAAGCTAACCCTAAGGAATCACACTTGTGCACAGTTAAGCGTATCTTTTGATAACTTAAAGGCACTTTTTCTGTCGAATTATGGTATCCCAAGACCACGTCCTTTGACCTAACCAGTTAGTCGGATGCTGATTTTGATGGATACAAAGTAGATAGAAAAAGTACTAGTGGCACGTGTCATTTCCTAGGAAAGGCTCTAGTCTCTTGATTTAGCATGAAACAAAAATATGTCGCATTGTCAACTACTGAGGCTGAGTATATCATCACAGGACGTTGTTGTGCACAAATTTTATGGATGAAGCAAACCTTAGAAGACTTTGGTTTACAGTTTTCACACATACGCATTTTCTGTGACAACACTAGTACTATTAATTTGACTAAGAATCATATATGTCATTCTCGTACTAAGCTTATTCAGATTCGACATCATTTTCTTAGAGTCCATCAAACAAATGGAGATATAAATCTTGAATGTGTAGACATAGAGAACCAATTGACTGACATCTTTACAAAACTATTAGCGAAAGATTGTTTCAATTATTTACGTCGAGAATTAGGAATTTTAGATGTCAATAATATTAATTAATTTTATTTTACTAATTATTTTTTAATATGTAAAAACTATTTTCGAGATAAGCCTACAAAGGGTCTGTCTGTCACCACGACCAAGGTCGAAGAGAAATGGTACTTAAGCATTCCCCTGTGAATCTGCATTAGCTGGGACAGTACCCCTACAGCTAATCTAAAATAGTTGTTGCATAACAAAATTTAATTCATAAAATATTACTAATTATATTAATTAAAATTTAAAATACCTAAACTTAGAATTAAATAATTGAAAAAGGATTGATGAATACAAAGTAGCATTGCATTTTTCTTTTTTTGCATAAAAATACCACAACATAACCCCAGGCGAACTCGCACAGAATTTGGCCCGAGTTCTGTTGGTGTCGGGTACTTTTAAGTCAGATTTCAATGTGGCCCTTTCTATTCATCACCTTTATCTCCTCAAAACACAGTAGCAGCCGCGCCCGAGAGCTTCATACCCTATATTTTCTTTATCCTACTTCTCTTAAATCTTTTGGAGTTTTCAATCCAAATTTTGGATTCATGCGTAGAATCTCGTTCGCCTTCACATACTCAAATTTTAGAAGGTATAACCTCCTCCTTCTCTCTATTTCAATTTCATAGATTTCTATATATTCTAAAAATCATGCCTAAGAACTTCAACCCCTTCGAGAGGGAGAAGACGACGGCTAGTGAAGAGGCCCCGTCTTCGGATCCCACCCAAGGATGACTCTTTTCGCCCGTGCAATCGGACGATGGGGCATTCAATGGGTTTTTCTTCCAAACCCTTGATCAATCCTTATTATGATATGCGAATTTCTCGGTTCGCAACATATGCCCTGGCGCACCGATTAAGTGGACTAACTTTTCGTCCCACCGGACTTACTTTGAAGCATTAGGGTTGCACAATCTTATCACTTATTCATACCTATTGCAACTAATGCTATTCATTTATTTTTATTACAATTTTATCCTTGACACTTTCACTGTTAAGAGTCGTCTTGCTGGAATTGATATTCAATTCAATATTGCCGACTTAGCAAAAATCCTTGATTTTTCAAATGAAGGCGCTCCGCTAGACGATATCATGGAATTTGAATTTCCAGAAGGCACAACTTTAAACAGTTTCAAGAATGAACTCTGCTCTCCTGATCGAGTTCGTTCAAGTAAGTTCAAAGCTACACATTTGAACTTATTTTTCTATGAATTGTATCGCATCGTCTACTCCACTATCTTGCCCAAATCCACTTCCAAGGACGATGTGACGGCAGAAGCATGAAACAGTACAGCAGATGCAAGGTGAAGGAGGGTGCTGTCGTCACCCACCCTCTTCCTACCATGGTCTAGATGACATATGACGCAGGATAGTATCTGTCACGACCCGCACCTGCTTCTCGGATGCAAGTACATGCGCAAGCCAGCTACGTAGCGAGCGGACTCCAGCTCGACTCGAATACGTAAACACTGTCTAGGATTTGGTATACTGCCAAATCATGGCAATGCAATATATATCTCAAATCCATAAGAGTAATATAAGCATGAATAAACAACTATTGGTCATGGTCTGCAGCCCACTAGCATAATATCCGATAAGACTCCAAAGAATATAACAAGAGTCTACAAATTGAATCAATAAATAGGATATCTCATGATAATAAAAGGAAAGCACATGCTGGATGAGCTGGATAATAAACATGGTATCAATACCTGAATCTCGCAAACAATATCGTAATCATCTGAAACCCACAAGTGTCATAATCATCCGTCATCCAGAACTGCTAAATAACTCCATGCAATAACTAACCTAAAGAGATGATCAGGTGTTCAGGGGATATAGCAAGATACATAAAAACATGCCTATCTAGTAGTTTAATCATGCATAAACTATAAACATGATATAAACAAGGAACGAGATATACACATGGCAAGAGACTACGACCAAAACTGTTAACAAGTGACTATCGACAAGTGGCTACTGACAGGTGACTATGAACTGGAATACAAGAACAACTACACGTAACTGAACTGTTGGATGAACAAGTGAACACAAGATCAATAGAATACCAAACCCCCGCCCTAAGTGGACTCGTAGGTTTGAAATAATCACTAACCCTCGTCCCGAGTGTGGACTCTCTAGTTAGTTCAAGGCAAGGCACCCTCGTCCCGAGTGTGGACTCTCTGGTGCAAATGAATAAGACTATATCCTCGTCCCGAGTGTAGACTCACGGATGTAAATAGACCAAGACAAACACCCTCGTCCTGAGTATGGACTCTCTGGTGCAAATGGTCAACCCTCATCCCGAGTGTAGACTCTTTGGTCGAGAAAACGATAACAAGGATTTAGCAGTTCAACTACACGTACTCGTTCCAAGACATGACCCAGTCGAGGCACAGATGAGACAAGGTACAACTCATGTCAAGACATGGGTAAGGACAACTCTAGCATGAACTATAAAGTGAACAAGCCTGATGTAACTACACTATCTAATAATGAAACTGATATACAAGCAAGACGATAATCTCGTAAAATATGGAATGCAGGAAACATATAGATAAACTCACATCAACTAGAGAATAAGATGATAACATATATAAAAATAGGAAAAACTATAAGCATGAAAATAAATTATAGAGGGAGGCAAGGTATCTTGCCTGTGGTAGCACGAAGAACCAACAATATACCGTCAACAAGTAAGCCATAAAGTCCAAATCTCACAACTGTCTCCAAAAGCTGAAACAGACATTGCCAACATTCTCAGAATAGTCAAATTAACTAGGATTTCTTGTCCTTAAGTCCAATTCTGGACACAGGGGTAAAACGGTCATTTCGGGCCAAAATGATGTCCGTTATTGAACCCGCTTTGCATTGAAAAGTGTGCCAGAGTCAATGGTCTCTAAAGTTGTCAAACTATATTTCTACCAATTCATTTTGATGATACGAACCCAACCGTATGTCCAAAGTTAGATTTCGGTGGGCCATGCACAAAATCGCCCGTTGAGTCGGATCGTAGGACGCGCAAAACGGCGATCCGATCAACTGTCTCATAATTGGACCAAACTTGGCATACAGGACCAGAAAAATAATACGGTCCTGTTGGTGCAAGTTTCATCTCGATTTGACGAACGTGCATAAAGTAATTGAAAATTTTGCATAGAGGTCGATACGGTAAATTTTGACGGATACGCATCAAATTCGTCGCGCACCCGTGACCAATTTAAATTTCGTCAAAGCCCACACGTCTGCGAAGCCGATACGCACCTTTTGATGCTTTCGGTTCACGACCACGTTGCCCGGATTGGCGGGATGCATGTCGTATCGAAGGTTTTTATAGTTTTCGAAACTGTTTTAACCAAGCTTTTCTTGATTTTGGGAAACGAATAACTCGATGCACAGGGAACTAAATCAAAATTTTTGAAAAGGGTTCTGCAGCCCTATATGTTGGCTATGAACCTATTCAAACATACTTTTAAATAGTCGAAGGATTTACGATTTGTCGCCTTCAAAGATGGGTGTCTGGCTGTCTTTTACTCTGTTCACGGAACAGGTTTTTCGTTGATTTCAATTTAATATAACTCAAATTTTTGTTTGATTTAAAACAAACTAATTAATGGGGTCTAAAGATGGTTAGGTTGTTGTCATACCTCAATAAACAGTTTATAAAATAATCGATTGTCGAAGGAGAAAAGTTGCCGAGAAGTCGGCCTCCTGACCGCTGCTGCTGTTTTCCTTGCTCTGTTCGTGCGCTGTTCGGCGCATCTTCCGGCGGGCCGACGGCGCTCAGGTGGCCGCTCGGTGGCCCTAGCCGCGTGCAGAAGTCGAAGGAAGGATGGGTTAGGGTTCGACCTACTCATCTCTCTCTATTTTTATATATACAGCATATATCTAAAACTTGGGGTCGGCTGTGAAGATCTCGGGTTGGGGGTTAGCTGCAGCCCAGGATGGGCTGGGCTTAGGACTTGTTGGTGGGATGGTTGGGCTCGAGTAAATAGCTAGATGAGTATTACCAAGCTTTTAAAAAAATGTACAGGAATGTACACAGTTCAACTAAAAAGAACTTTCGAAAATTAGAAACAAGAAGGAGATGATGAAGAATCAACCTAAAGAAAGAAAGATAATACGCTGGAAGAAAAACATGAAAAAGTGTCCATACCAGTATGATGAAAATACAGTAAGCTTGAAGCAAGGAATTGTTCTAAATCTAAACCAGTGCCTTCTAACAAATTTATTCAATACTTGAATGGAAAATGAACATAAGAGAAGTAAACTTGACTGAGAACTTTCAAAACAAGAGACTGAAAAGATAAAGTGGCAGTGTAGAAGCTTCTGAATTGTAAATGAAACTGGAAATTTGAAAGTATAGACAAAACTGGACTTGTAACCAACTTGAAAGTAAAAAGGAATATATAGCATAAATAGCCACACAAAAACTAAGGACAAAATTATGACAATAACAGTAATACTGACAATATATACATACATATACTGTTCTAGTCAAGGGTCCCACAAATCTAAAATAACATTTCAATAAAACGTATTATTTTCGAAAATGACATATATATATAATATAAATATAACTTTAATAGCAATAATATATTTTATTTAACCAATATTTATAATTAGTCATTGATCATTAAAATAAAACACTCATATACATGCAGTATATCTATGTGGTCGTCTTGGTCGCACTAAGGGTCTACATGGCTTGGGCTCGGTTCGAGTCTAGTTCGGACTAGCTGAGTACAACTGGGTCTTCTACAAGTCATTGAATTAATAAATAATTAAAAAATCTATAGAGATTAAGTCGCAACTTGGCCTAATTTTTCTAGTTAGGACACACTTATGGCTGGGTCTTTCCTGGTATGGCTAATACACTAGTCAAGGCACACGACCATGCTATCCGTGCCATGATTCCTAGTCGTCTGGTACTTTAAAACTCAACCATGGCTAAAGTCATCTACCGTAATAATTAACTAAATAGTTATCTATAAAAAATCAAAAAAATCACCATTTAAATCAAATAAATAATAAAAAAATATTTCAAAAATTTTTGGGAAGGGGAGCTACAGTGTCCCCCACTACGGAGCTAACATCACAGAGGCGCAGACAGTCAGATTCGCAAACCGACCAAAGACGAAGACATTCTCAGGATGAAGTTCAGAAGAAAAAGAAAGCACTCTTCTTATTGATCGTAGCTATAAGGGTCTATTATACAGGCCTACCGCAAGTACATAAGAAAGAAATTTCTTGAATCTCATTTACAAGGATCAATTACAAGGTCTTTATTACACAGGTGAGAATAGAAATTTCTAGGAACATAAGAGAAGGATCGTCTTCGATGGATAGCCTTCACAGTGTGATCGTCTTGGACAGAAGAGAGATGTACAGTGTAAATCAAAGTCTCTCCTCCACCGACTCACAGCGTCATCAGAGCCAACCTAATTATCACCAAGAGAAGCTAGAGCTCCAATATATAATGACGCAGTGGAAGACCCAGAACCACAGCACGACAAAGCCTCATTGCTTCCAAAGATCAAGGCAGAGCAAGGCCGGCTATTCATCGGGTGAGAAATCAATCTCGAGCCCGTGGCTTGGATCTTCCATATCCCTCAGACGTCGTTCAGAGTAGAACTCCCTAAGAAGGAAATTTGCATACTTCTCAAGGGCAGTGATGGCTCCTTCTACACATAATTCCTTCATAAAAATATGGCTCCTACAAACGAGAGAGGCCTCAACCAGTAGCCAACTTATACAAGGCCGATCATCTCTCAAAGTTAAGTTTGGATCTCGCATGGTGGTAAAGGATGCCGAGAAGAAGACATCACCTCTTCAGAGGAGAACTTCCCCTTTTATAGGACAGAGAGTAGCCTAGAGCGCACACTACTTGGACGACGGTCAGAATTCCAACATTAGTGGGACAAACCTAAGACTCAGCACTTTAAATGTTGGTCTCAGACCCTTGGAATTCCCCATATTACGGTGGCAATTAAGAGGAAAGTCCTTAAAGAGCGGGTCGCTCTTTACTTAAAGAAGCCAGAGCCTTCGAGCCAGAGGCGCAGCCACTTGCTGCGCCAACCTCAGAAATAAGATGGTGGTAGGCCCCCTCCCCTTCTTTTATTCCAGAAGCTAGTGTTTGCACTCCAGAGGCACAGCTATCTGTCTGTACTAATATCAGACGCATAAGGGTGTCATACCATTTCCTTCGCAGCCAACTCTTCATTGTTCAGAGGCGCAGCTACTTACCTGCATTCGCATGAGGCACGGGATGGTGATATGCTCACAGCATCTCCATTTCCACGATGCAGTCGTCTGCTCCAGTTCAGAAGTTTAAGTTACTTCTCTACAAGAGACTAATGCAAGTCAACCTGTCACTCCGAAAGCACAGTAACCTCACCAACCTGAAGCATAAGCCTACTTGTCGCCTACATCATAGTGACTCTGGTAGCCCAAAACACAGCTTCATAAGTTGCTCTATACGCACAAAAGTCTCGTCGTCATTCGGAGCCAAGTCCACTCGTCGCCTGAAAGTACAGAGGTTTCGTCGTCTCCAGAAGCACGGTCTACTCATCGCCGCAGAAGCATAGCAGCACTTAGTCCAGAAGCACGGTCTACTCCATAAGCATGGTCTACTCGTTGCCGCAGAAGTACAGCAGCACTTAGTCCTCACCAGAGGTGCAGGAAGCATGGGTCTACCCCAATTGGTTTGTTTAAACCGCCACTTACAGAGAAGATTAGGATTAAATCATGATTGATATCATATCAGATTGATTTAAATCTTAGACGAGGATCAACTAGACTCCAAGTCTAAGATAAAATCCCAAGATTTACTCGGCTGTATCTAAGCAAGCAAATCGGCACGTGCCACATTTCACCTCCTTCGGTTATGTTTATAACCACCAGAGATCTCGTTTGAGGGAAATCTCGATGTCTGCCATGTGTCAGCACCGCAGAAGTTCGTACCGTACAATAACGACAGATTATTTCATATCTCAGGACCCATAATGCACATCACATATGTGATAGGTTCTCTATAAATAGAAGGAGTTCTTCTTCCACCAAAGGATTGGGGGAAAGATATAGGGAACATTGACAATCGACAATCTTTAAAGGAGCAGCGATCTCTATCCACGAAGAGTCGACGACCCTCATCCACCTATCAATCAAAGAACCAACCAACCATCTTCAAGCGATCTTCATCCAGACAGCCTCTTGATCGGTGACTCCAAAGTCCCATCAAAGGTGCCAGAGAGCCATAGCAAGGTTGATTCATCGTCAGATCGTTAACGGAGTAAAGGAGCCGCTGCAGTGCTCGATCTCCATCATCACACTTTTCCAGAAACCTCTTCTCCCTGTACTTAGAATATCCTGTTTAGGACTTCCTTCTTTGTACTTAGATACCTTATACGTTCAATAAAGCAAAAAGTTCGTTCAACCTTTTGTTATGTCGAACAAAATGGTGGCTCTGCTGGGGAATACCTTCTCCTCCAACGAGAAGGCGGTAACGTAATCTGATGATAACTTGCTGGGAGCTTCTCAAGACATGCTGGTCGTACGCTTCGACCAGCAGGCTTTTGAAGATCTCCTCTCTGATAAAAAGTCAAAGACTTCGAAGCGGTTCGTACAACCAAAGAAGACTCGACGTATCTAGAGGCCTAAGGCGGCTGCAGCCAGCAGCACGATGGCATAAATTACGTCTCAGGACCCCCTCAAGGTCAAGGCCACAGAGAAGATCTCGGCTGCTATAACCTTATCCCCTCGTCCAATTCTCATCCCAGGAAAGCATGGCAAAGAAGATAGTGATTCCATGGCTGATCTAATGAAGGAACTATGCCAAAGGAAGCGCACACCGGTCCAACCCCTCATGACGGGAGTATTGCCGGCAAGGAGATCTGTCTTCGACAGAATCGCTTTCCCTTCAAGTAAACCTTCGACGGACTCTGAATACTAATCACCCACTAGGGGTAGTAGGAAGAGATCCCAGGTGGCTCGTGCTTCGTACAACAAGCGTGCGACACTAGCGGCAGACCATAGGCCCATGTTGACAGTAACACGCGCAGCCGACGGAAAGCTATACAAGACTGGCTCCTACACTCCGATGCCTCAACCAGTCGAATCTCCCTCCCACTGGGGTACCCCTGTGTGTAAGCCAAGCCAGAGGGTACGTCCCATGGAGAGGAAGGCACGCAAGTAGCGTTCCCGCAGGAGCGACAGGAGGCTTCCTCGCCAGACCCGCTCTGACCGTGCTTACATACAGCTTCCCTACATATACAATGGGAGTTCTACGACAGAAGAGCCAACCCTCTACCAAGCGGAAGAAGAATCTTTGGCACATGACGTACCTAAATCAAGGCACTCTTGTACCCAGATTACCATCAACTGTTGTTGTCAGCATACGGCTGCGCCATCGTCGAGTAGGCGCTCCGTCTTCCAGAGACTCTACTCCACGCTGACTCCACGTCAGAGGCCTAACAAGGGGTCGGTGAGCCATAGAGAAGACGAGCCCCGCATCGCCACATGCTACACGGTGCAGGGTTACAGAGCCCTCAAGGAACCTTCCCAGAATCCTCCCATATCGGTTGCTAAACCGAAGAGGAGGTCAGAGAATAGCAAAGCTAAGGTACTCGATGCAGGTGTGTTCCAAGGCACTCGTTCCAAATCTGCATTGATGCCTTATCAAAAACTGGGGATAGCCAGCCTCTTACCATGAAAAACAACCCTATGTTTCAATCTGACGAGGCACAATACGACACGGATGTCTCCATTAGCGCAGCTAATCACTAGACCGGGGGTAGCAGCCATAGTGAGTCCGAAGAAGATCACAATCTTATAGTATATCCTTAGGACATCGAGCCTCTGGCATCGGAGCTAGAAAGTAAAGGATCTACGGCTCCCTCGAGTCACCCTCACACTCGATCTATGTTCATGGTCGGTGGCAATGAAGAAGACAACAATGAAGCTCTCAGACGTATCAAAATCCTCGAGACGAAGTAAGATACGCTGACGGACACCATGAAGATCCTGTCTTTGATCATAATCGACCTCAAGAGTAGTATGGCTCCTGCTGCCTCTACACCTGTACGTGATCTGCCAACCAATGACGAATATAGCAGGTTGTCTACTGCCAACCAGGCAGGACCATCCTCGTCTACTCTATCGGCTGCAGGCTCCGCATAGTCGGTCGAGATACAGCAGGATATCAAGAAGCTGTATGCTCATCATGATACCAAAGAAAAGCAAGCAATGCTGCGGAAGATGCGGATCCGGCAGCCATACCCTGCCGAGTGGGACAACGTCGTTTATCCTCCCAAATACAATCTGCAGACGCTTATACCTTATGAAGGGAAGGGGTCTCCCCGACAATACTTGAGGTACTTTGCCTCAGTAACGGGGCACCCGCCGAAGGAAGACGCCATCATGTCCAACATATTCATCGGAGCCCTGAAGGGGGTAGCCTATGAGTGGTTCTGCAGTCTTCCGGATGACTATATCTCGTCATTTAAAGACCTGAAGAATCAGTTCGTAGACCGATTCTATGAAGGCGGTATGGACATGACCATGTCGACCCTCATAGAAATTGTCCAGAGGGAGAAAGAGCCTGTCTGTACATACATCGAGCGCTTCCACCAAGCACCCCTCAGATTACCACCCGATATGCCCGAGCCCATGCTTATAGACTCCTACCACAAGAACATGATGCTCGCTATAAAATTGTGGCACAGTCCTCCCTATACGGAGTGGACACCTTTAATTATAGAGGCAGATACTGCACAAAAAAAATCTCAGGATGCGCAGCTCCTAGAGCTACACTTTTCTGCACCCGAAAAGGGAGACGCTCATACAGCAACAACCCCAAAGACGGAAAAGGCAAGCAAGCCATGACCGTCAATATCTCCAAAGGTTCAGCAGCTACGAACCCCAAGTCTGTGAAAGCGTAGAGGCCGAGGAAGACTTACTCCTTCAATAACGAGGATGCGATGGAGCTCTTCGAGATGCTTACGAAGAGTGGCAAATTATCCATCCCGCCACCCAGGCGTCCTGATGAAGTGGAAAAGTTGGACTATCCCAAGTACTGCCATTATCACCAGTACGTCCATCACTCAACACAGGACTGCTATATATTGAAGGGACAAATTTAGCTCCTCATTAACGCCAATGCCATATCATTGGATTATGAAGAGAAGTTCGTCACGGCCAACATGGTTACTGTAATACCCCAGTCCCAAAATAAGTAGGACGAGGAAAGTAGACATGCCAGCCATATAATAAATATACGTAAGCTGTAAATACAGTAAAACCACAGCTACTAATCTCATCCATAAAATGAAAGATATAAGGATATCATATAATAACCATGATTTTTCTTTATACAATATGTTGGGCGGAGACAAATCCACTACCAACTATTTAAAAGAAAAGAAGTACAAGACATATGAAATGATTTAGCGAAGGTAGCAAGAAAGACCCAAGACACATCATCTTCGAAGGGATGGAGAAGATCATGATCTCGACTAGAATACCTGCGAAAGAAAATAACACACACCTGGAGAGATAACCAGGTCCTCAGAGAGACGTAACAAGATACATAATATCATGCCATATAAATTGAATAAATACTGCTCAATAATAAGTCAATCGGATCATAACATGGTCCAACACTCCATCCTTGAATTAGCGCACCATCCCCCCAACCAAACAAGGACATGAGATAGCACACTATCCCACGATGAAGTATCTTTCCAAGTCACGAACCTAATATGGTATCCGGACCACAACAGGGTTCAGTACATTCTCATCAGAGTAGTGAGCCACACCTACAACCAAGCAAGGGCAAGATGTGGCAAACTAGTCCGAGACAAATTACTGCTCCAAGCAACGGTCAGATACAAGTACCTAAACCAAGAGTACTCGTATCTAACGGATAAGGTAGCCTAACCAGTCTAAGTGTTTGCAGTTTTAAGAACATCCTCCAACGCATAGACCCTAGCTAAAATAGGATCGGCATGGTCCCCCTTAGGGCACCAGAGGCCCAATCAGTAAGAGCATGACGTTACGAAGAACGTCACTAGCCATCAGTAAAATAAGGGTCATCTCATACCGTATCTCCAGCAGAGCATCCAGATCACAAAAGGGAAGTGTATAGTAGCCCATACGCTAAGGATTGTCCTCCCCGCCCAATGCCTACTAGGTCGTATCCACAACACAGAACATCTATTAATCGCTAAGTCAAACTATTCATGCAAATACTATTAGCAGTTATTCCTATCGCACGTCTTATACGTACTTGTGGCCAGCCAGTCACGCATGTCAAGTTCTATATGCGACTCGCAACAATGTGGTACAAATGTGTCAAGGCCTATGAATACAACACATAAAGGATGGTCCCTTAAATCGAAGTTCAATGTGTAAGAAAATAGTACATAGCAGGAAATAGAACTGAACAGTAAGATTCTATCAAATTATGCCATGTATCACAGTTTATTTTACAGAAAGTAAATAATAAGTAAATGCATAAAATATGAGCTATAATAAATAAATAGCAAATGGTAAGGTATCTTGCCTGAGGTCCTTGTTGGTGAAACCAATAATATCGTTGGTACAGAATAGTCACAGGCTACACAAGATGAACTCAGACGATGTGACAAACTTCTAAAATAAAAACCAAATATAAAATATTCTGGAAAATTTTTGGGAAAAATATATGATGTGTATTTCTTCGTCAGCATTCGGAAATTTTAAATGGTTCGTGATTCTGATTCTTGGTTCTCCCAGAATCTCAAAAACACTAAAACATGTCAGATTTTGAATAACTGGCACTCCACAAATTTTCCAAAAAATTAAGTTCAGAATTTATGAAAATAAAATTTATATTCAGAAAATATACCTCAATCCGATTCCAAAAAAAAAAATTGGAGGCCAAACGGAGTCCGGAGTTGAGAGTTATGGTCATTCGAAGTTGCTACAACCTTGAAAAATTAAGGCTGAATTTATGACGAATTTTGGGCTTGGTTGTGACGAAAAAAGAAAGAGATTTTCACAATGATGATTTGAAAGATAATTTTATTCATAGATTCGATATATATATATATATATATATATATATATATATATATATATATATATATATATATAGTGGCTAGCTATTAGTCAATTATTATAGGATTAGAATTAAATCAATAAGGATGATTGGGATTACCAACTAATTCGGATAGGAATATGATTGATTTAAATAAGAAACGATCTAATTAATGCTAGATATGATTCCAATAGGATAAAAATTTCTAATGGATAAATCTTCCCATAAATTTAAACCAAATAAATTATTTAAAAACAAATCAATTTGGTTGCAATCCTTTAAATGATCACCATAATAACTTTAAGTATTATTCTATATTATCAAATAATTTAAATCATATGAATCCAAATCCAAATCAAACTCAACATAATAACTTTAAAATAATATTTAATATTTATCAAAATAATTTAAATCATATAAAAGATAAATTTTTAAATCGAATAACATTTCAAATTTAGATTAGACAAATCATAATGCCACAATTAGTCATCGTAAGTATTTTAAACAATGTTTAAATTATCAACATAATTTAAAGTATAGTTTATAACCAGCAAAATATTTTAGACAAATTCAAATATAATCAAATAACTGATTATCATATCAAAATAATACTCGATGTCATCAAATATTATAAGACTTACTTTTATAAATCCAAATCTTTATTTAAAAATAAGTGGACCAAAATCTTTTATTGCTAATTTTTTAAAAAAAAATAATTTTTAGAAGACCGAAAACAGTAACAACATATTTTATATTTCAGATAACAAAATTCGAGAACATTTTTTTTGAGAAAAAATATTTCAAACCATTAATTTAAAACTAGTTTTCGGTAACAAAAGTAATCACAAAATATCTTTTACAAAATTTTGACAAAAATTACTTTTAAACACAATAAATAAAATATATAGAAATAATTTTAAAAAAATATCGGAAAGAGGAGTTACAAATCTACCCACCTTAGAAAAAATTTCGTCCTCGAAATTTAATGACTACTAGGATAGACGGACTTGGTTGATCAGTAAAAAGTTAATAATAATTAATCAATTTGGGTGAAAATAGAAGAAGTGAATGGATATGGCTTGGTGTGCACGGACACGATGCACATAGACATTTATAGGTGGAGAAAATTTAGAAAAAAATTTGTGTGAAGAAAATAATGGCAAGCTAACATATAAATAGGGTGAAAATTTTGGTTAGATAATGATTATGATTGTTTAAATCCCGCTAGATAATTCACAATTAATTTAACCATTTTTAAAACCAATTCAACCAATCCATAAAAAAACTAGATATTTCCTTATCTTTATTTTAAACTATTTAAATCAAAATTAGAAAAATTAATTTTTCAATTTAAATTATCATTATAATTAAATAATTAAATCTAACAAATTTTCAATTATCTTTTTTTTAAATAGTAAAAGTACAATAATAATTAATTTCAAAACTCATGATAATAAATACTTAATAGTTGATAGATCTCTTTGCAAACAAATAAATAAATTACAATTAGTTTTTAAAAATCAAAATATACATGAATTTAATTTTAGGTACCTCTTATGTGAATAGAACATATTATTTAAAAATATTATTTTCTAACTTATCATAAATACTTGTCTAGTGAGTAAAAATAGATTTTACGTAGTAGTAAAATAAAATCAAGTTTGTATGGCATATAAAAATATTTACCTGCTACGATATTGCTCCACAATAGTTATTTCCTATAGAAAATATTTGTAATTAAAACTTTTGTAAAAAGAATTTTAAATACTTCGTATATACGGATTCGCTCTAGACGTACGATTACCAATATAAAATAATTATCAAAATAAACTAAAAAAATTATAGTAAATTTTAGGGGGTTTACATCCTATCCAACTTACAAGAATTTCGTCCTCCAAATTAAAAAATAATTAGGTAGGTAAGGTTGAGGAGTTAAAAAGAGTTTATCCATATGGAAACACGATCAAATGATTGGTCGAGGGGAAGTAACGACATTTAATCAAACATGTAATTAGAAAATCATGATTTAGCTAATAAATCATGGACATGGTTAATTAACGCCAGAAAGAAAAGATAGGGGTTTTAAGTAGATCAAGATAAAACAAAAATTGAAGATTAATAAGGGATTGAGTAGATTAAGATAACATAATTAGAGACTTGGAGATATTTGTTCATTGAGAGTAAATTGTATGATAGTCGTCTAGGTTTAGGTACGATTAAGGAAACACTTCTAATCATTCTTAGGTTTCCAAACGATTACAATGTCGCGATAGTGGATATAAGGTCGAAGGAAAGGATGAGTAGTTTAAGACGAGGATATAGTCACGGGTTGGTAATGGCTAACTACACGTGGCCATAGGTGAAAGGTCAACCAAAGGGGATACTCTGTATAAGTGATTTAGTACTTCTAAAATAGGTGAAAGACAAAAAGCAATAAAGGTTAAAAAAGCTACGATCGAATACAATTACGGTTTTCAAAGGCGATTGAATAGTTTCAAAAGGGATTGTCAAGGCAAACGTGGATGAGATCCTAAAGGGCTAGTACATTTGTTAACTATATCTCAATCCACATAGAGTAATTGTAAGAATGGCGAACCAAAATACACTTGGTTGATCAGACCATTATGTACCAGTTCTGATTAGACAACACGTTAGTGGGAGCTCTTCCAATAAACATATGTCGTGAACAAGCTCGATAAAGAATAATCCTACAAAACTAGGCTATATTAGCAGTATTAGTCAAGATAATCAAAATATAAGTAGGTGAATAATGATGAAAGAAACCAAATAATCCAAGATCCTTAAATCTAAGTCTCGGCCAAAGTTTGGGCCTATACAGTCGTCCTAGTGTCTCCTTGTCTATAGCTTGGTTGGCTAGATGGGTTAGGGTCCTCTAAATTCTAGAATATAAGTAAACTTATTAATATGGGTCACAAGGACAAGGGATTGTTAGGTCGTTAGGCATTCTACCCAACTTACAAGAATTAACTAGTAGTGTGATGGAACAAAGGAATATATCTATCTAGTATGGGTTTCTTCCTAGCCGCTATCAAGCACGAAAGAAGGATAAGAATTTACGGTAGAGGGAATCAAATCAAGGAGTCAAACGAGAGTTCGAAGACCGAATCGAGGAAAGAGGTCAAGTATGTGGATGAGATCCTAGACTCTAATCCTATACGCAGGGTTGCTTGGCACGATAAAGTAACCAAATAATTTATCTTGACCTGCATGGACCACCACAAAAATATGTAACGTCCCAGTCACAAAATACGTAGGACTAGGAACGTAGATATGCCAGCCATATAATAAATATACGTAAGCTGTAAATGTAGTAAAACCACAGCTACTAATCTCATCCATAAAATGAAAGAAATAAAGATATCATATGAAAACTATGATTTTTTTATACAATATGTTAGGCGGAGACAAATCCACTACCAACTATTTAAAAGAAAAGAAGTACAAGACATATGAAATGATTTAGTGAAGGTAGCAAGAAAGACCCAAGACACATCATCTTCGAAGGGATGGAGAATATCACGATCTCAGCTAGAATACCTGCGGAAGACAAGAACACACACCTGGAGAGATAACCAGGTCCTCAGAGGGACGTAACAAGATACATAATATCATGCCATATAAACTGAATAAATACTGCTCAATAATAAGTCAATCAGATCATAATATGGTCCAACAATCCATCCTTGAATTAGTGCACCATCTCCCCAACCAAACAAGGACAGGAGATGGCACACTAATCACGATGAAGTATCTTTCCAAGTCACGAATCCAATATGGTATCCGGATCACAACAGGATTCAGTACCTTTTTATCGGAGTAGTGTGCCACACCTACAACCAAACAAGAACAAAATATGGTAAACTAGTCCGCGACAAGTTACTACTCCAAGCCACGGTCAGATACAAGTACCCAAACCAAGAGTACTCGTACCTAACGGATAAGGTAGCCTAACCAGTCTAAGTGTTTACAGTTTTAAGAATATCCTCCAACGCATGGGCCCTGGCTAAAATAGGATCGGCATGGTCCCCCTTGGGGCACCAGAGGCCCAATCAGTAGGAGCATGACGTTACGAAGAAAGTCAGTGGTCGTCAAGAAAATAAGGGTCATCTCATACCGTATCTCTAGCTGAGCATCCGGATCACAAAAGGGAAGTGTATAGTAGCCCATACGCTAAGGATTGTCCTCTCCGGCCAATGTCTACTATGTCGTATCCACAACACATAACATCTATTAATCGCTAAGTCAAACTAATCATGCAAATACTATTAGCGGTTAATCCTATCGCACGACTTATACGTACTGGTGGCCAGCCAGTCACGCATGTCCGAGTTCTATATGCGACTCGCAACAATGTGGTACAAATGTGTCAAGGCCTATGAATACAACACACACAGGATGGTCCCTTAAGTCTAAGTTCAATGTGTAAGAAAATAGTACATAGTAGGAAATAGAACTGAACAGTAAGATTCTATCAAATTATGCCATGTATTACCGTTTATTTTGCAGAAAATAAATAATAAGTAAATGCATGAAATATGAGCTACAATAATTAAACATCAAATGGCAAGGTATCTTGCCTGAGGTCCTTGCTGGTGAAACTAATAATCTTGTTGGGTACAGAATAGTCACAGGGCTACACAAGATGAACTCAGACGATGTGACAAACTTCTAAAATAAAAACCAAATATAAAATATTCTGGAAAAATTTTGGGAAAAAATATATAATCTGTATTTTTTCGTCAGCATTCGAAAATTTTAAACGGTTCGTGATTCTGATTCTTGGTTCTCCCAAAATCTCGAAAACTCTAAAACATGTCAGATTTCATATAACTGGCACTCCACAAATTTTCTAGAAAATTAAGTTCAGAATTTATGAAAATAAAATTTATATTCAAAATATATATCTCAATACGATTCCAACAAAAAAACTGGAGGTCAAACGGAGTCCGGAGTTGGGAGTTATGGCATTCGAAGTTGCTACAACCTTTGAAAATTGTGGCCGAATTTATGACGAATTTTGGGCTTGGTTATAAAAAAATAGAGAGATTTTGACAATCATGGTTTGAAAGATGATTTTATTCATAGATTCGATAGATATATATAATGGCTAGTAATTAGTTAATTATTATAGGATTAGAATTAAATCAATAAGGATGATTGGGATTACCAACTAATTCAGATAGGAATAGGATTAGTTTAAATAAGAAACGATCTAATTAATGCTAGAAATGATTCCAATAGGATAAGAATTTCTAATGGATAAATCTTCCCATAAATTTAAATCAAATAAATTATTTAAAAACAAATCAGTTTGGTTGCAATCCTTCAAATGATCACCATAATAACTTTAAGTATTATTCTATATTATCAAATAATTTAAATCATATGAATCCAAATCCAAATCAAACTCAACATAATAACTTTAAAATAATATTTAATAATTATCATAACAATTTAAATCATATAAAAGATAAATATTCAAATCAAATAACATTTCAAATTTAGATTCGACAAATCATAATGCCATAATTAGTCATCATAAGTATTTTAAACAATGTTTAAATTATCAACATAATTTAAAGTATAGTTTATAACCATCAAGATAATTTAAATAAATTCAAATATAAGCAAATAACTGATTATCATATCAAAATAATACTCGATGTCATCAAATATTATAAGACTTACTTTTATAAATCCAAATCTTTATTTAAAAATAAATGGACAAAAATCTTTTAATGCTAATTTTTTTAACCAATTTTTAGAAGACCGAAAATAATAACAACATATTTTATCTTTCAAATAACAAAATTCGAGAACATTTTTTTAGAAACATTATTCAAACCATTAATTTAAAACTAGTTTTTTTTATAGCAAAAGTAATCACAAAATATCTTTTACAAAATTTTAACAAAAATTACTTTTAAGCATAATAACTAAAATATATAGAAATAATTTTAAAAAAATTCGGTAAGAGGAGTTACAAATCTACCCGCCTTAGAAAAAAATTTCGTCCTCGAAATTTAACGACTACTAGGATAGACGGACTTGGTTGATCGGTAAAAAGTTAATAAGAATTTATGATAAAAGAAAATAGATGGAGGGGAAAAAGAATTTCTTTAATGAGAACATTACTCAATTTGGGTGAAAATAGAAGAAGTGAATGGATATGGCTTGGTGTGCACGGACACGATGCACATAGACATTTATAGGTGGAGAAAATTTAGAAAAAAAATTGTTTGAAGAAAATAATGGCAAGCTAACATATAAATAGGGTGAAAATTTTGGTTAGATAAGGATTATGATTGTTTAAACCCCGCTAGATAATTCACAATTAATTTAACCATTTTTAAAACCAATTCGACCAATCCCTAAAAAAAACTAGATATTCCTTATCTTCATTTTAAACTATTTAAATCAAAATTAGAAAATTTAATTTTTCAATTTAAATTATCATGAAAATTAAATAATTAAATCTAACAAATTTTCAATTATCTTTTTTTAAATAGTAAAAAAACAATAATAATTAATTTCAAAATTGAAGATAATAAATACATAATAGTTGATAGATCTCTTTGCAAAAAAATAAATAAATTATAATTAGTTTTTAAAAATCAAAATATACATGAATTTAATTTCATGTACCTCTCATGCGAATAGAACATATTATTTACAAAAATATTATTTTCTAACTTATCATAAATACTTGTATAGTGAGTAAAAATAGATTTTACGTAGTAGTAAAATAAAATCAAGTTTGTATGGCATATAAAAATATTTACCTGCTACGATATTGATCCACAATAGTTATTTCCTATAAAAATATTTGTAATTAAAACTTTTGTAAAAAGAATTTTAAATACTTCGTATATACGGATTCGCTCTAGACGTACGAATACCAACATAAAATAATTATCAAAATAAACTAAAAAAATTATAGTAAATTTTAGGGGGTTTACAGTTACTCTCCAGTTCGAAAGTTTTCCAGCCGCAGAGATACAAAATGGCATCATCCCTACTCCAAAGGTGACGATGGAAGTAGTCAATCTTCCGCCAGCACAAGACAATACTCAAGGGATCATCCCGTTCTCCACGCCTCAAGACGGAGTCGTAAGAGTCCATTCGGACAAGGCTCCCGTAACGATGAACCAGTAATCATCTTGAATCTCTCGAAAATATTTCATGACCTCGCTTCTGAAATGTTATCCTAAGATGTGTCTACCATGTACTCTCTATCTCTGAGTAGTCACCTCCACCACAATAGCTGTAAGCTGTCATAATCTTTGAAAAACATTTTACGTCCATATTACCTCTGAAGTATTATT
Organism: Iris pallida; assembly: GCA_029216955.1. Lineage (NCBI taxonomy): Eukaryota > Viridiplantae > Streptophyta > Magnoliopsida > Asparagales > Iridaceae > Iris > Iris pallida. The sequence continues at coordinate 7,505,625 of JANAVB010043820.1, read as the reverse complement.
CTACATCGTGTCTACTATGTCCATATTACCTCTGAGTAGTCACCACTTTATGATAACCCCAAACTTGTCATAACTCCCTAAGAAAAAAATAGTTACGTCCATATTACCTCTGAATTATTATTCTAGGAAGAAGGATGCGTGTCATGTCTATATAACCTCTGAGCAATGCCCCCTTTCCCTGACGATTCCATACAATCGTCATCTATAGAACCCTTCACGTCCATATTACCTCTGAGTCGTTTTATACCCAAAAGAGTCTATCCTTACCATGTCCATATTACCTCTGAGTAAGGAAAGTGTCTCTATAAAAACTCTCGTGTTTGCTATGTCCACATAACCTTTAATCAAACACCGCGCCCCAGGGGAATTATCCCCCCTGGGGGAATTCTCACCCCTGTACAGGATTCACACTGTGAAGAGGGACAAAACAGAGAAGGAAAACAAAAACTTCAGATACAAAGAAGGCAAAGTTTTCTATTACAAAATACGTATATAATCCCTCACAAGTTGAAGGACAAAAAGAAGCAGAAAATCAAAACTGGAAAGACTGGTTCTAGAGGTCTTCCAACCGGCTCATCAGATGAGCCCTCTGCTGTGCAATCCATACGCGGGTGCTACAGTCGTATTCCTGACGTCTGGCAGTCCCATCTTCGACATGGGTCCAAGCCTGACGCACAAGAGCTAATTCGGATTGACGAGTGCTGATATCCGCCTTTTCTTGAATCAGAGCCTCCGAACGTTGGTGAAGGACTTCCCCCTGGTCATCTGATTCCTTTAGGTCACTCTCAGCAAGGGCCAGTGCATCTGTCAGCTTCTGAATCTGTTCTCGGAAGTCGTCAGCGACAGCCAGTTCGACAATCTTTGATTCGACTTCCACAAGTCAATCAGAAAGTGCCTGGTGCATTTGCTCTTGGCGAGACTCCTAAGAAACCATCTTCTCCAGTTCTACTGTAGCTAAGACCGGCAGGGTACGATTAAGACCGTGGAGTTCCAGGGTAGAGGTTTTTAAGTCAGCCAGCAATCCTTTTGTAATCACGTCCTGAGCCTCATATTCTGGATAGTTGCATAAGAGCTGTAACTGACCTTCTACTAGGTCCCAGATCCATCCGGCCAACGGCTGACCATACAAGATGCCCTTTTATACCACGAGTCAAAGCATTGCAGATGACCTCCAGTAGAAATTGGGTGCAATATTCCTTATTAGCCAGACTCTTTGAAATCACTGGAGAAGCTGCAACCCAAGGACCTGGAGCGGAAGCAAGAGCTGAATTCTGCCCCTGTACTAGAGCGGACACAGAAGGAGCCTTCGATGAGATTCTCGATGGTTCAGGGGGAATAGCCATCTCCACAACCACCTTGACCATCGAGACTAGCCGTGCAACAATTCCTTGGGCCTTTGCTTCAATGGCTGTATCGTCGGTCGTTTGCCCGACAGTCAGAACATCAGCTCCAATACGGGCCTGCATGAGGGCAGGAGAAGGAATCCCTCCCAAATTAGAATAAGCAGGAATAGAGTCCCCCTCATTGAACCCCATGTTTTGAGGTGCATCAAGCGCATGCCTTTTAGAAAATCCCCACTCTGACCAAGAAGGTCCCGTCTGCTCAAACCGCACAATCATAAGATATGAAAAGAACGAACAAGTATGAAGAATAAAAGGACTTACCCTAGAGGAAGACCCAGCATAACATGTCATTGTACCCTTTGCAGGCGCAGGGGTCATTTTGACTCTTTTTGTATGAGGAAAGTTTCCCCAGGCAAGAGCGGGCATCCTCGCAAGCTACAGAGAGTTCGTTCCTCCTCTCTCTCCTCTGCAGATGAGCTAGAACCATCATCTACTTCGCTATCAGAGGGCACCGTCCCGGATGGAAGCAGAAAGGGTGAAGGAGGGGTTTTGATTTACGTCCCCTTAAGCCGACTCCGCTGACGATCATACTCCGGCGAGAAGGTGTTGTATACACAATAAAGCTGGGTAGCAGAGTATAGAAGACTTCTACCTCTCTGTAAAGGAGGGGTAGTAAATATGGCCCCCGTACGACTGACATTACAATAATGCCAGGCCCGAGCACCGTCCAACAAGAAGGTAGTCCGCTTAACACTAAGTTAACATGCATATAGTAAAGTAAAACGGCTAATAGAGTCGCTTGCACCCAAGTATGGCTTGGACGCACAGTTTATAACAAAGGAAACTAACAATATGAAACAAAATAAATAATGTAGAAAATAAATAATTTGATAGTTAATTAGCAAGGTATTTGCCTGTTGCGATGCCTGGTGAGTTGCCTGGTATGGTACAATAAAGGTGGCACAAGATCGACTTCGGTGTTACAACTATGCAAGGGAGCCTTTGTTGACGGCACAGATGGTTTCATCGGGTCCAGGACGGTCAATTTAGTTAAGGACGATATAAAGAAGTCTAGAATTGGCGAGAGAATAGGTTTAGTCATGGGCTAGAAGAAAAATTGAAAGAAGTGGAGAGTAATATATATGTTTTTATAAAACTTTTCTTAATACTTGAATATAGTTTTATTTAGTAAAAGAATCAAATTAATTACTTAAAAACCCAAAAATCTTTTTAGAAAAAAAAACTCTAAGTTTTGACAAAACAATATTTCTAAGTAGGAAAACTATATTTTTAATAATAAAATACTTTTAGATAATTATTTGAAAATACTTAAAAATTTATTCTATAATTTGGAACCTATATTTTTCTTATTCAAAAATATTTTAGATAAGTACATAAAATCTAAAAATTAAAAACAAAATCTTGTCAAAAATATATTTGATAAATATATATATAAAAACTAAAGATAATATTTTAGGCTAAAATCCAAATTTTAAAATGACCTAGATAGCTCTAACCAGTTTTACATATAGTTTAGAAAGTAATATATAATTCTTAAATAAATACTAATAATCATGATAACAAACTTTAATAATCTAATAGTAAAAATGGTAACAACAAGTATAGTAAACTTAAATACTGGTAAAAATAACATTAATAATAATAATAATAATAATAATAATAATGGATCTTTCTACTAATACAGTAGCTGTAAAGAAAACATAAGAATATTTCAATATACTAAGATATATTAAGGAAATAATAATAATAGATAAAGCTGTATGCTCCTCCCGACGGAGAGGACACACTACAGACAAAAAAATAAAAAAAATAATAAAAAGGAGAAAAAGAAACTGAATGAGGAGGAGAGAGAAGGAAAGATGGAGAAGAATCGAGAGATGGGAAGAAGAGGGAAAGGGGGGTGAGAGCTCGGGAAAGAACGGCGAAGAAAGGGGAGCTGGGGTTGACGGCCGGCGGCGTGGCGCGGCGCGCTGGAAGAGGCGGTGGACTCGGGAGCGGTGACGCGGGAGTGTGGATGGGAAGGAGGCTCGGCGAGGGAAGCGGCGGCACTGCGCGAACGGGGGAAAGGGGCGAGCACGTTCGGTCGGCGGGGCGACCGGAAAGGGGTAGCGGGCGACGGCGTTCCGTTCTCGAGCGCGCGAGCAGAAGTCGCTCGGCACCGAAGCTCTCGAGCGCGGGCAGCTGATCGGGACATGGGCGGTCGAGAAGTTACAGCCGCGGCGCTGCGGCGAAGATTCAGCCAGGCGCTGCTCCGGAACTCACTGGAGCTCCGTTCGCCGAGGCGCAACTCTGTGAGGTTCGGGAAGCAAGGGGGATGAGGCAGCACTGTCGCAGTCGCCGTGGCAGCACGGCGAGGGCGACGCGACCGACGGCTAGGTCAGGTTTGGGGTTTAGGTTTTGATTTATTTAATTTGCTTTTTCTGGAAGGCTGGTGGTTGGACTAAAGGTGTGGTTGGCCTCGAGGTGTTGGCCGGTGGCGGATGGTCGGAGGTGTTCGGGCTTGGGTGGCCGGAGGCAAGTGGTTTGGTTGAGATGAGATAGGGGGTTTGGCTGGACTGTCGGGAAACGGTGAGACGGGGTGCTAGCATCGAGATGGTTCTCGGTGGGGTTACGACTGTGGAACAAGGGACGATGGTGTTGGCGGGATGATGGTGATCTGGAGGTGGTTCTGGTGATGGTCGAGGGGCAGGACATGGTGGAAGGGAGTGTCCAGTGGGGGTTCGGCCATGGGCCGAGATCAGAGAATTTGGCGGTTTCGACAATGGCGGTGGTGGTTGCGTTGGTGTCGTTAGGGTTAGGTTTAGGATTTGGTATTGGATATTTGATTGTGTCAGGTTTGTCGACACGGAGAGATGGATAATGTATTTGTAAAGAAAATGGAATAAGAATTGGACAGGAAGGGATTACATGGACACGATGCACTCACGTGGGTGGAGAAATTTGTGGATGGTTGGAATTTATGGAAAAAATTTGTGGAATAGTTTTATGGAGAAACAATGGAGAGTCTCCCCTATTTATAGGGTTGAGGAATCCTTGGTAGATATGGATTAGGACTGTTTAAACTCCAATAAGATAAATCATCTTTTTTTCAAAAATTACTCCAATCAATCCAAATCCAATTCGAATTTTAGATAAATCTAATCTAAATTAATATAGATAAATTTTGTCTCCAAATAAAAGCTATTTAAAATGTTTTCAAATGTAAGCCAATAAAAATAATCTTCTCAAATATACTTCATCATATTTAATTCTATTTAAACCAAAACAATATTTTCAAATACTTTTTCGAATAATAAAATATTAATATTAAATAAATTTTGAAAATAGAATTATATTTATAAATCTAAATTTTTGTACCTCATATGAAATAAATATTTGCACAAAACATTATTTTCAAAATTACCATTTAAATTATCACCATTAAATTCAAAATACCTTTTCATAAACAATAATAATTAATTAATTTCAAAAATCATAATAAATATTTTAAGCATTAATAGGAAAAAAAAAAATTAAACTACATTTTTAATAATTTAGATAAAATAATTTCGAAAATAAACATAAATAATCAAATCTTTAAAATACCTTCTTGCTAAATTACTTTTAATAAAAATAATTATTATATATATTATTTTGAAACCATCATCGATAATAAAATCAAAAATATTTTTCTAAAAATATGTACCTCGCACATATTCGCACTCGACGAGTAAATACGAAAAATACAAATTCCTGTACGACGTACAATACGACTATGCGACGTATAAATAGAAAAAAAATCAGTACTAAAAATATAGTAAAAATTTAGGGATTTTACATCCTACCCAACTTACAAGAATTTCGTCCTCGAAATTAAGAATAAATAGGGGTTGAAAAGGTACAAGGGTATATCGATGAGAAACAATCAAATCACGACGTTCAAAACATACATTAGAAAATCGTGATTTCGATAATTGCGGAAATAAATCACGAATTTAATTTAGGGAGTAATTTATGGTCGCGTGTTAACGTAATAAGAGACAAAGATTAATGGTCAATAAGAGGTGGTAAATTGATTTGAGATCAAGGACATGTGGTTTTCTAGGGAGAAAATACTCATTTAGGTTTTAGGGGTGTTAAGGAAATAATTTAGTCATTTCTAAATTTCAAATGATTAGAGATCATGATCAAGAGTCGAAGGGTAGGGCGTATAACTCGAGGCAAGGTTGTAAACACATGGCTTGGTTGATGGCTAACTATAACTATCGTGGTCATAGGGGGAACACTTGGTTTCTATCTATCAAGTACGAGTGTTCTGTCCTTCCAAATTAAATGAAAGACAAAAATAAATAAGAGTTCGAAGGAGATGTTTTATGAATACGAACACGTGGTTCAAAGGCGACTAAATAATTTGAAAAGAGTTGCCAAGGCTGTCGCGGATGGGACTCTAGAGGGCAAGTTTAGCTATGTCCCCATCCACGTAGAACGATAAATAAAAGCGAACCAAAGTACACTCGATTAATCAGACCATCATGCACCGGTTCTGACTAGACGAGCGCGCGCTCAATAACATGTGTCTTGAACAAGTTTGATAACGGTTAAACTTGCAAAACTAGGCTATAGTAGCAACATTTAGACAAGATGGTAAAATATAGGCAAGTAAGATTATTATTGAAAGAGACTAGAATTAGTTCGAACAACTTAAGAATCTAAGTCTTGTTTGGTGCCTATATAGTCGACCTATTGTCTCCTTGTCTAAGGCTTTGGTCGACCAATAAGGTATGGTCTTTAAAAATTTATAGTCTAGGTAATCCACTTAGTATCTACTATAATGAGTCATAAGAATGAAGGCAATGCTAGGTCATGAGGCATTCTACCCAACTTACAAGAGTTAAACTAGTATGGTGATGGAACATTGGGTCATGTCCACCTAGTATAGGTTACCTTATTAATCTCTATCAAGTACGAAAGAATGTACGAATCACGATAGAAGGGATCAAGCAAGATGTAACTCGAGAAGAAGGCGGTCAAGTATGTGGATGAGATCCTAGACTCTAATCCTATACGCAGGCTTGCTTGGTATGGTAAAGTAACCAAACAATTTATCTAGACCTGCATGGGCTACCACAAAAACATGTGACGCTCCAGTCCCAAAATACGTAGGACTAAGTACGTGGACATGCCAGTTGTATACATACAAAGTACAGGGGCCTTGTATGAATGCATAAGCTATAAAATGCAGTAATCCAAGACAAACTAAATCTCATCCACAATGAAAAGAATAATAAAAGATATCATATAATGCATTATTTTGGTACAATATATTGAGTGGAGACACATCCACTACCAACCAAAATAAAAAGGAAAAAGTACATGATATATAAAAGCTAAGTGGAAGTAGCAAGGAGGAACCAAGTTACGTCATCTTCGAATAAATGGAAAAGACTACGATCCCGGCTAAGATACATGCGGAAGACATGAACACACACTTGGGAAATAACCAGGTCCTCAGACGGACGTAGCAAGACACAGGAAGAACATGCTAATATGAACTGTCAGAATAAAATAATATATAAAAGACTATTCAAAACACAAATATGCAAAGGAGATTCTAACCGCCTAATGTGCAATTTAGAGGACAACTTTCATGCTCATGGGTGAGATTTTAGGCTATGTGTACATAACTGGCATCCAGTCATCTGTATCCGTCCGTAACGTCCAAAACGTCAGAGGACATCTGCAAATAAATCGCCACAGTTCCATCCGGAGACTGTGGTTTACCTATTTGGATTCCCATACGTACTAGCGACTGTCCTCCCCTAATATATCCAACACTGTTTAAGTCATGTCCATGGCTCGTCCAGTTTTGTAACTGCTTGAGTCTCTAAAACCTTAGTCATAGCAGTTATGATCATCTATCCGTCACACGACTTTAGAGAGGGCCAGTCCATAAGTCATGTCCCTATTAAAATGTCTCATATCGTGTAGTGTGAGTGTCATGGCCAAAGGAGATACAAGGATATCCTCCAACAAGAAGGTAGTCCGCTTAACACTAACTTAACATGCATATAGTAAAGTAAAACGACTAATAGAGTCACTTGCACCCAAGTATGGCTTGGACGCGCAATTTATAACAAAGAAAACTAACAATATGAAATAAAATAAATAATGCAGAAAATAAATAATTTGACAGTTAATTAGCAAGGTATACTTGCCTGTTGAGACGCCTGGTGAGTTGCCTGGTGTGGTACAATAAAGGTGGTACAAGATCGACTTCGGTGTTTCAACTATGCAAGGGAGCCTATGTTGACGGCACAGATGGTTTCATCGGGTCCAGGGCGGTCAATTTAGTTAGGGACGATATAAAGAAGTCTTGAATTGGCGAGAGAATAGGTTTAGTCATGGGCTAGAGGAAAAATTGAAAGAAGTGGAGAATAATATATATGTTTTTATAAAACTTTTCTTAATACTTGAATATAGTTTTATTTAGTAAAATAATCAAATTAATTACTTAAAAACCCAAAAATCTTTTTAGAAAAAAAAACTCTAAGTTTTGACAAAACAATATTTCTAAGTAGGAAAACTATATTTTTAATAATAAAATAATTTTTGATAATTATTTGAAAATACTTAAAAATTTATTCTATAATTTGGAACCTATATTTTTCTTATTAAAAAATATTTTAGGTAAGTACATAAAATCTAAAAATTAAAAACAAAATTTTGTCAAAAATATATTTGATAAATATATATATGAAAACTAAAGATAATATTTTAGGCTAAAATCCAAATTTTAAAATGACCTAGATAGCTCTAACCAGTTTTACATATAGTTTAGAAAGTAATATATAATTCTTAAATAAATACTAATAATCATGATAACAAATTTTAATAATCTAATAGTAAAAATGGTAACAACAAGTATAGTAAACTTAAATACTGGTAAAAATAACATTAATAATAATAATAATAATAATAATAATAATAATAATGGATCTTTCTACTAATACAGTAGCTGTAAAGAAAACATAAGATATTTCAATATACAAAGATATATTAAGGAAATAATAATAATAATAATAATAATAATAATAATAATAATAATAATAATAATAATAATAGATAAAGTTGTACGCTCCTTCCGATGGAAAGGACACACTGCAGACAAAAAATAAAAAATAATAAAAAGGAGAAAAAGAAACTGGAGGAGGAGGAGAGAGAAGGAAAGATGGAGAAGAATCGAGAGATGGGAAGAAGAGGGGAACGGGGGGTGAGAGCTCGGGGAAGAGCGGGGGAGAAAGGGGAGCTGGGTTGTCGGCAGACGGCGTGGCACGGCGCATTGGGAGAGGCGGTGGACTCGGGAGCGGTGGTGCGGGAGTGTGGATAGGAAGGAGGCTCGGCGAGGGAAGCGGCGGCGCTGCGCGAACGGGGGAGAGGGGCGAGCACGTTCGGTCGGCGGGGCGACCGGAAAGGGGTAGCGGGCGGCGGCGTTCCGTGCTCGAGTGCGCGGGCGAAACTGGCTCGGCGTCGGAGCTCTCGAGCGCGGGCGGCTGATCGGAACAAGGGCAATCGGGAAGTTACAGCCGCGGCGCTACGACGGAGAATCAGCCAGGCGCTGCTCCGGAACTCACTGGAGCTCCGTTTACCGAGGCGCGGCTCTGTGGGGTTCGGGAAGCGAGGAGGATGCGGCAGCGCTGTCGCGGTCGCCGTGGCAGCGTGACAAGGGCGGCGCGACCGGCGGCTAGGTCAGGTTTGGGGTTTAGGTTTTAATTTATTTAATTTACTTTTTCTGGGAGGCTGGTGGTTGGGCTAAAGGTGTGGTTGGCCTCGAGGTGTTGGCCGGTGGACGATGGTCGGAGGTGTTCGGGCTTGGGTGGCCGGAGGCAAGTGGTTTGGTTGAGATGAGATAGGGGGTTTGGCTGGGCTGTCGTGAAACGGCGAGACGGGGTGCTAGCATCGAGATGGTTCTCGGTGGGGTTACGACTGTGGAACAGGGGACGATGGTGTTGGCGGGATGATGGTGATCTGGAGGTGGTTCTGGTGATGGTCGAGGGGCAGGACGTGGTTGAAGGGAGTGGCCAGTGGGGGTTCGGCCATGGGCCGAGGTCAGGGAATTTGGCAATTTCGACAATGGCGGTGGTGGTTGCGTTGGTGTCGTTAGGGTTAGGTTTAGGATTTGGTATTGGATATTTGATTGTGTCGGGTCTTTCGACACGGAGAGATGGATAATGTATTTGTAAAGAAAATGGAATAAGAATTGGACGGGGAGGGATTACATGGACACGATGCACTCACGTGGGTGGAAAAATTTATGGATGGTTTGAATTTATGGAAAAAATTTGTGGAATAGTTTTGTGGAGAAACAATGGAGAGTCTCTCCTATTTATAGGGTTGAGGAATCCTTGGTAGATAGGGACTAGGACTGTTTAAACTCCAATAAGATAAATCATCTTTTTTTTTTCAAAAATTACTCCAATCAATCCAAATCCAATTCAAATTTTAGATAAATCTAATCTAAATTAATATAGATAAATTTCGTCTCCAAATAAAAGCTATTTAAAATCTTTTCAAATGTAAGCCAATAAAAATAATCTTCTCAAATATACTTCATCATATTTAATTCAATTTAAACCAAAACAATATTTTCAAATACTTTTTCGAATAATAAAATATTAATATTAAATAAATTTTGAAAATAGAATTATATTTATAAATCTAAATTTTCGTACCTCATATGAAATAAATATTTGCACAAAACATTGTTTTCAAAATTACCATTTAAATTATCACTATTAAATTCAAAATATCTTTTCATAAACAATAATAATTAATTAATTTCAAAAATCATAATAAATATTTTAAGTATTAATAGGAAAAAAAATTATACTACATTTTTAATAATTTAGATAAAATAATTTCAAAAATAAAAATAAGTAATCAAATCTTTAAAATACCTTCTTGCTAAATTACTTTTAATAAAAATAATTATTATATATATTATTTTGAAACCATCATCGATAATAAAATCAAAAACATTTTTCTAAAAATATGTTCCTCTCACATATTCGCACTCGACGAGTAAATACGAAAAACGTAAATTCCCGTACGACGTACAATACGACTATGCGACGTATAAATACAAAAAAAATCAGTGCTAAAAATATAGTAGAAATTTAGGGGTTTTACATCTCCAAAAACACCCGGTTTTGGTTCCTATACTCTAGGTGGGAAGGACGGATGGACTGCAACCAGAAGAACACCCCCAGGGTCAGGTCCTCGTCCACCAACTTCTCGTCAGAACGAAAGCTATCATAGGAGGGCAGAACCCGATAGATGGCATACTCTCCCAATCGACCCAGCATCCACCAACAAGTAGGAAGGTCCCGAGGGACCCATACCGTACGCTCGTAATTGCGCAGAGTTGCATCCCCCGCCTCATTTCCCAAAATTATATAAGGTTTTATCAGACCGGGACGATGTAGAGCCAACCAACCCATCAGGTAGTGATACGGGAGCTCAACTGACGGGAAGTCCTCGTTACTACCATCACAATCAAGAATCTTCTGGAAGAACTCCCACAGACCGTGCAACAGGTTGCACACCATAGCCGGTAACAACGACAAAGGTTGCTTGAAAGCGAGCCTCACGACGGGTAGGATCAGATCCTGGCTAATCCAGCTAGCGGGACCAGAACCCCCAGGCACTACAGCCATCCGCAGCCACACCATCAAGAAGGCTACCAAGGTCACTTTTGGGCTCATGGGACCAGATTCTGGCTGAAGAAGCTATGAATGTTAGAAGTGGGACCACCCTCAGCATCAATAGACGGAGCCAATACCATAGCGGCACTCATCATGTCATCTTCCTCATCAGCAGTATACGCTGGGTGCGAGGCATAGTAGGGCATCCCCGGTGTCGAGGGAACTCGGATAAAGATATAATTAACCAAAGCTTGGATATGGGGCGGGTCCTGCGCCTGGTATTAGTACCTGTACACTTGGTAGTGGCAGAATAGCTCCTTATACACATTCATCATAGCAGGATGCTCAGTCTCCAAGGCAAAGAACTCCTTACCAAGAGTATACTCCTCATAAGGATGACTTCCCCATGGTAGCTTGGATAGGGCGCGTATCTCGTGAAGCGCTAAACCTAACTCACCACAGGGAGTGAAGAACGTCCCTGTATGATGATTGAACATCTCTAATAGGGCAAGGAAAAGAGCACGGTTGACAGCAATTCTGTGCACAGAGGCTTTAACGCAGCTATAAATACCCGCTTCCTTCATGTCCCCCTTGAACTTTCTCATTGCCCAAAGAGACAATGCCTTCTACTCCAATTCAGGATGGATCAACCCATCCATGTGAAAGTTACCCTTCGGGTAAGTACAGCAGGCAAATAGTAACTTGTTGGCAAAAGGAGAGACACGATAAGGGCGCACCTCAGCAGTGAATGCTACAAATACCTGACTGGGGAGCAGGACACGTAACGTGGTATGCAAACCCTCAGGCACAGCACAAAAGAAATCCTTTGGGTCAGAACAGACCACCTCCTCAATACGGCCAACTAGCAGGTTCTGGCATTCTGGTGTCAGATTCCAGCGCTTACTGCACGTTTCAGATAGGCAGAAGAAAGCAGAAAGTGAAAGATGACGAGAAATGGAAGGCACGAACAAAGGAGTGCCACTGGCATTGTCGAAATACCAGTCTTCGGTGATGTCTAAAAATGTTGCGTTCTCCAATACAAATTCGTTGCCGAACAAAAAGCGAGATTTCAGCATTTTGGCAGTATTGCAAGCATCCGACAACCAGCCTCGATCCATCATGTGATGGAGATAGTTAAGGATTTGCTCCCTAATTATGGCCAGACGACTTCTTGATTGACCAGAAGTGAGTCGTCGAGCAGAAGAATGGGTAAATGTCTCTATGGCACCACTGCCTTCGCTGCCGATGGTTAAAGCCAAAAGGAAGTCCCTGAGGAAAGCTGAAGGTACAGGGACTGCAAAAAATATGCCAGAAGGACGAGAAGTTAGGTATTGAAAGTCTGTATGTCTTCAAAAGAAACACCAGCAAGTCAAAAATGCCAAATGTCGCTTCAAGACCGTATCGCAGAAAGCACGCCATTTTTGGTAAAAATTAAGAAATGAAGTCAGATGCTTACCAACAATAGGAGGTCGTACTTCTTCATTAATAAAGAGTTGTTTGATGGCGACATCCTCAGAAGGCAACTGTTTGCCTCGAGTCGGATGACGGCTTGTTCCCTCTTTGCTAGTTTATTCTGGGATAGAGACCTCAGATGGCCTCGTCAACTCCGTGGCTGCTCGAAGGTTACCCCTTGCTGCATATCAAGAAGAACCGATTATGCCACCATAGGTTCTCGGATAGCCAGCTATAGGTGCTTTAGGGTTTCGGGTTTCTTGGGGGCCATGGCGAAGAGCTAGGGTTTTGAAGAAAAAGAGAACTCTAGCGTAGATTGCTGAAGAAAATATGAAGGCATACAGATTTCTCTCTCCCCCAAAATGCCTACTTATAGGAAGGGATACGTTCGTAAGAGAAGAAAAAATGCCCCGAACGACGTGGGTTCAGAAAAAAGGGGTCATGATGAACGTTTGCGTGATACGAGGAGTCATGATCACGCTTAAGGAGGAGATGGCTTAATACATTTAATGCTGGAGCCTAAGCACACCGTCAGCCTGTCCGCAGGGAGTGATAGGTATGTCCTCTAAAAAAAAGAGGAGATAGGTGTCATGCTTCTTTTTAAAGTGCCCCGAGCTTGAACCAAGTTTAAGACACTTTGAAGGGGGTCTTGTAGAAGCATGAAAAATTACAGCTGATGCAAGGCGTAGGTGGGTGCTCTCGTCACCCACCCTCTTCCTACCATGGTCTAGATGACAGATAGTGTCGGTTAGTGTCCCCTACTACGGACCTAACATCACAGAGGCGCAGACAGTCAGATGCGCAAACCGACCAAAGACGAAGACATTCTCAGGATGAAGTTCAGAAGAAAAAGAAAGCACTCTTCTTATTAATCGTAGCTACAAGGGTCTATTATACAGGCCTATCTCAAGTACATAAGAAAGAAGTTTCTTGAATCTTATTTACAAGGATCAATTATAAGGTCTTTGTTACACAGGTGAGAATAGAAATTTCTATGAACATAAGAGAAGGATCGTCTTCGATGGGCAGCCTTCACAGTGTGATCGTCATGGGCAGAAAAGAGATGTACAGTCTACATCAAAGTCTCTCCTCCACTGACTCACAGCGTCATCAGAGCCAACCCTCTTGTCACCAAGAGAAGCTAGAGCTCCAATATATACTGAAGCAGTGGAAGGCCCAGAACCACAACACGATGAAGCCCTATTGCTCCCAAAGATCAAGACAGAGCACGGCCGGCTATTCATCGGGTGAGAAATCAATCTCGAGCCCGTGGCTTGGATCTCCCACATCCCTCAGACATTATTCAGATTAGAACTCCCTAAGAAGGACATTTGCATACTTCTCAAGGGCAGTAATGGCTCCTTCTACACAGAATTCCTCCATAAGAATATGGCTCCTAAAAATGAGAGAGGTCTCAACCAGCAACCAACTTACACAAGGCCGATCATGTCTCGAAGTTAAGTTTGGATATTGCATGGTGGTGAAGGATGCCGAGAAGAAGACAACGACTCGTCAGAGGAGAACTTTCCCTTTTATATGACCGAGAGTGGCCTAAAGCGCTCACCACATGGCCGACGGTCAGAATTCTAGCATTAATGGTACAAACCTAAGACTCAGCACTTTGAATGTTGGTCTCAGACCCTTAGAATTCCCTCTATTACGGTGGCAATTAAGAGGGAAGTCCTTAAAGAGCGGGTATTTATCGCTCTTTACTTAAAGAAGCTAGAGCCTTCGAACTAGAGGCACAGCCACTTGCCTGTGCCAACCTCAAAAACAAGATGGTGGTAGGCCCCCTCCCCTTCTTTTATTCCAGAAGCCAGTATCAACACTCCGGAGGCACGGCTATCTGACTTGCCAATATCAGACGCACAAGGGTGTCATACCCTTTCCTTCACAGCCAATGCCTTCACTGTTCAGAGGCGCAGCTACTTACCTGCGTCTGTATGAGGCGCAGGATGGTGATATGCTCACACCATCTCTATTCCTATGGTGCAGTCGTCTGTTCTGGATCAGAAGCTTAAGTCACTTCACTACAAGAGACTTGAGAACTCCCATCGCAACCAATACAAGTCAACTTGTCGCTCCAAAAGCACAGTAACCTCGTCAACCTGAAGCACAAGCCTACTTGTTACCTACAACACAGTGACTCTGGAGCCCAAAACACACCTTCGTAAGTTGCTCTATACGCACAGAAGCCTCGTCATCATTCGAAGCCAAGTCCACTCGTCACCTGAAAGTACAGAGGTTCCGTCGTCTCCAGAAGCACGGTCTACTCGTCGCCATAGAAGCATAGCAACACTTAGTCCTCACTAGAGGTGCAGGAAGCATGGGTCCACCCTAATTGGTTTGTTTAAAATGCCTCTTGTAGAGAAGATTGGGATTAAATCATGATTGCTATCATATTGGATTGATTTAAATCTTAGACGAGGATCAATTAGACTCCAAATGTAAGATGAAAGCCCAAGATTTACTCGGTTGTATCCGAGCAAGCAAATCAAAATACGCCAAGTGTCACCTCCTTCGGTTATGTTTATAACTATCAGAGATCTCGTTTGAGGGGAATCTCGATGTCCGCCACGTGTCAGCACCACAGAAACCCGTACCGTACAACAACGGCAGATTCTTTCATATCTCAGGAACCCTAATGTACATCGCATATGTTCTCGGTTCTCTATAAATATAAGGAGTTCTTCATCCACCAAAGGATTGGGAGAATGACATAGAGAACATTGACAATCGACAATCTTCAAAGGAGCAGAGATCTTCATCCACAAGAGTCGGCCACCCTCATCCACCAATCAACCAAAGAACCAACCAACCAACCATCTTCAAGGGATCTTATCATCCAAACAGCCTCTTGATCGGTGACCCTTGTAATGCCCCAGTCCCAATATACATAAGACCGAGTACGTGAACATGCCAGCTGCACATATACGAAGAATACTATAATATATAGAATCCTCGTATACGTACATAAGCTGTATATAAAATAATCACAAGCCAGCAGAATATAACAATCTAATCTCATCGCAACTCAACACGAAAGATAATAGAGTCCAGATAATAAATGAGTGTATCAAAAGATAGACGGGTGGACATACCCACTCCAAATAGCTATGAAAAATAGTCTCATAAGATCGGAGTCCAACCTCCATAAAATAGAAGAAAAAGAGATTTAAAAATATCCACTAATGTCTCAATAAATGAATAGACTAAAAATCAGTCGGAGATGTCTCGTCATCGATATAGGATAGATCCAGCGCCGCTTTTTACTCCTACTGGAACTCGTCTAAACCTGGAGAGATAACCAGATCCTCAGCGGGACATAACAAGATACAAGAAAACACCATGCCATTTAAACTGTGATAATAAATAGGAAATAAAGTGATGCATGCAATATGGTACCTAACTATTCTACTGTGAATATGCAGTTGAAATACAATCCTTCGACGCATAAACCCTGGCTGAATATAGGATCTAGTATGGTCCCCTCTTGGGCACCAGTGACCAAGCGCATAACGTTCAAGAACGTCAGTGGCCAACCTGAGGGGGTAAGCATACCCGTATCTCCAGCGGAGCTTCCGGGTTACAAGAGAAAGTGTAATAGAAGCCCATACGTCAGGTATTGTTCTTCCCATCCAATGCCTAGTATTGTCATCTCTATGACTGATATGAACCTCTAGTAACTGCCGTGTCTACTAGCATGTAATTCTATTGGCAGTTACTCCTATACGTCGCACGCTCTATACGTATTGGTGGCCAGCCGACTACGCGAGTACGTGTCCTACATATGACTCAAAATATGTGGCAAAGCAAGTGTCAAGGCCGTACGAGATATACCAATATCTCATCAACAATGGGTGGTCACTAGACTAAGTCAATGCAAGAGAAATAAATAAAAATAAAAAAATGACCAATAGAGTCGCTTGCACCCAAGTATGACTTGGACGCACAGTTTTATAATAATAACAATAATAAAATGCTGAAAATAAATAACTAAAAATAAGAATATGTAATCACAGAGTAAGGTGGCAAGGTATCTTGCCTGGTGGTGCGAAGGTGGCAAGTCCAAGATTCACAATGTCAGCAAAAAAAATATCACAATCTCCAAACAACTTCGGATGCTGAAACAAACATCAAGAACGTACTCGGAATAAATAATATACCTAGGAAATGCCTGTCTAAAAGCCTAATTTTGGAACAGGGGCAAAATCTTAATTTTGGGTCAAAACGATATCTGCCGTTGGACCCGTTTTGTACCGAAACGTATGCCAATGTCTACGGTATCTAAAGTCATCGAACTACGTGTCTATGGATCCGATTTGAGGAGAGGAACTCAACGGTATGTCTGATTTTGGATTTCGATGAGCCGTGCACAAAATCGCCGATTGGGTCGGGTTGCGGGCCTACCAAATTTGGCATTCCGATCAACCTTATCAGAATTGAACCGTACTATATAGGACCATAAAATCGATACGGTCCTGATGGCACAAGTTTCGCGTCGATCAGACGAACGTACACGAAGTTATGGCCAAGTTTGCAAAGCGTCGATACGGCGGTATCTCGACGGATAAACACTGATTTCGTCGCGCATACGCAATGAAATCGAGTTCCGTCAGTTTCCACACGTCGGCAACATCCATACGCACCTTTTGATGCGTATATTGTGCAACCATGTCGTCCGGTTTGTCGGGACGCATGCCGTATCGAGAAATTTTCTAAAGTTTTTAATATTTTTAACACAATTTTTTGCACAAGTTTAACCTCATGTAACTTTCTGTACAATAAACGAAATAAAATTCTATAAAGTGCATTTTGATCTCGATTATTTTATTTATGACTGTTTTCAATTAGTTTATTAAAAATCCTAAAGTGCTGATCAAAAGATGGCTTCCAAGTTGGGTTCTTGGACTGTCCGATCCTCTATTTTCGAGTCAAATTTTTACTCGACTCTGCATCGAGTTTCCAATCAATATAGGGGTAATTTTGAAACCCACCTGATGGGTTTCGAAGGGGGTTATGTTGGCCTCATGTCGAACTTCGTAGATTCGAAAATAATAAAACTAGACATAAGTTATAAGGGTCGAAAGTTGGTACCTGGATTCGGTTGATAACAGAGTGTTCTCTGTTTGTGCTCAGGTTTTCGCTGTTTTTCGGCGATCTAGTCGGCGGCGGTGGCGGACAGGCGGGCGGACATTGGTACGGGGGTGTCGGGGTCGTGCTGGAGTTGAAGATTGGGGTCGAGGACGAGTAATTTGGTGTGCGCGATGGTTTCGAAGGTTGGGATAAAAACCGTAGGTTTATATGGGTATCTAGTTTTCTATTACTATTTATGTTCGGATTTTTAATTCGATTAGGTTAAGATTGTGTTCAAGTCAAGGAGAATCTTATTTAGGATTTGATGGGATTTTACTTGGGAAGATAGTGGTTTTGAGTTGAAGGAGATTCAAATTTCGGTTTTGAGACTTAACTCTCTGTGCTGAGCGAAATGTTCGCTCGGGTTGGGAGAGATGGGAACAGTGCTAGGCACTGTTCCAATAGCCTTTTTTTTAACTCAGTATATATAAAAAAAGGATATATACACCTAAAATATATATATATATATATATATATATATATTTTTATATATATATATATACATATACATATATATATATTTATATATATATATATATATATATATATATATATATATATATATATATATATATATATATATATATATATATATATATATGTGTGTGTGTGTGTGTGTGTTTGTGTGGGTGTGTGTGTGTGTGTAAGTATTTCCTATACTTTTGTACACTATTTTAAACCCTTTAATTCTATAGATTCAAAATATTTTAATAACTAATTAACAATTTCTTTTCTATTTATTGATTTTAATACATACATATATATATATATATATATATATATATATATATATATATATATATATATATATATGTATATATATATGGATGGAAAAAAAATATATACATATATATATGGATGGCAATGGGGCGGGTCGGGGCCGGGGATCATACCCCCCATCCCCGTCCCCGAGTAGTGTCCGCATCCCCGTCCCCAACCCCATCCCCGATCGGGTTTAAATTTTTATCCCCGTCCCCGTCCGTGTTTAACAATGTACTCCCCATCCACGTCCCCGCCCGATTAACACTTTTTAGATCGGATTATATATATATATATATATATATATATGGATGGCAATGGGGCGGGTCGGGGCCGGGGATCATACCCCCCATCCCCGTCCCCGAGTAGTGTCCGAATCCCCGTCCCCAACCCCGTCCCCGATCGGGTTTAAATTTTATCACCGTCACCGTCCGCGTTTAACAACGTACTCCCCGTCCCCGTCCCCGCCCCATTAACACTTTTTAGATCGGATTTTTCGTCCCCATTTGTCGTCCCGTTAATAATTTTTTCTGTATAAACTATTTCATTCCAAATTTTTTTTACAAGACATGTTGATTTAATAAAAAATTATATCTAACTAGTACTAGATAGATCATGAACTCATACAAATTTGTTGTACATATAACTATAAGTAATCGGGGTCGGAGATTTACCGGGACGGGGAGTACAATACCCATACCCGGCCCCGAATACGATCTGGGATTTTGTTTAATCCTCATTCTCGTCCCCATCCCCGTTTCTATATCCCCAAACCCGTCCCCTTCGGTGGAAAAAAGTCGGATCCCCATTGGGTTCGGAGGAAGTTGCCAACCACGGATATAGGAAGTCAGGATCCATTGGGTTCGTAGGGCTAGCAGGGGTCGGCGGAGGCAACGTTCACGGTGTGAGAAGGGGAAGGAGATTAGGCAAGTTTGGCGACGTGTTCAAGGGCGTGATGCTAGCACTAGCAGTGGATCCATGCAGCACGGATTGCGTAGGAGTGAAGGCAATCGTGCGTTTTCAGCTCCGCCATTATGGCACGTGGGGGAGTCATCTTCAGACCAGGTGGCTTTATGGTTGGATGACGGGCGCCCCATGCAAGGGGGACGTAGCGCCACGTGCTCTTGTTTGGATGGGCAGTCGGGGCCTGAGCGAGGTATTCATCCTATTGATTTATCGGACCTTCCTATCATTATTCATAGTCAGCTGGGTCAAGGAGTCATAGCTGCTGGTTCCGATATTGAAGAACTCAGCTTGGTGGTGTGGGAGAAGCTTGTCTCCGGTCCTATCAGCATCTGGGATGATGATCCTATTTAGGGAGATGATATGGTTTTACTGCCTGAATATAGCACTTCCAGTGTCCTTCGGGAGGGTCGAGACGATAGATGGCAGATGGTACCCTTCAAAAAGGCGGCTGGTAAGCGAAGGAAGTCGATGGCGCCTCAGTCGGATTGATTACTTCGTTCTCATGCTTCCCGGGTTAGGCGGGACCCCAAGTGGGTCCATGGTTAACTTCCTTATATGGAATGTTCGGGGGACGGTGAACAGATCTACTTTATGCCATCTCAATTCCTTGTGTCGGACCAACAATATTCAGGTTCTTGGTATTATCGAGCCCAAGGTGGCATCTTCTAAGCTCTTGTCTTATCAATTGAGGTTGGGTTTTGATGCTAGTTTTTGCAATGAAAAAGGGAATATTTGGTTTTTTAGCAAGTCCGGTATGGGGCTCACCTGTATTGATTCATGTAGTCAGGCTATCTCGATGCAGCTTTCTTTGAGTTGTTTTTCGGTTCCGGTGTGGCTGTCTGTAGTTCATGGTGCTGGGACAAGACAGGAGAGATGACGTCTTTGGCGGCATTTGCTTGACGTCCAAGCCAGGGACGTTGCCATGCCCTGGGCTGTGGGCGGGGATTTTAATATCATTGCTTCTCCGAACGAAAAATTTGGAGGTCGGTCGTCGGATTCGAGGGCCATCTCTGATTTCCTTGACTTCCAGTTGGCTGTCGGTCTTTCTGATGTTGGTTTCAGAGGTAGCTCTTTCACCTGGGTGAATGGCCAGTCTGGGGTTGATCGGCAGGGATCTCGACTGGATCAATTGCTCGTGTCGGGTAGTTGGTTAGATGGTGTCCAGGTTTCGTGCGAGCATCTCAACCGGGCAGAGTCTGATCACGCGCCTCTTTTGATATCTTGCCAGCCAGTTTCTTCCATTAAGCGTCGAGGATTCAGGTTCCTCGACTTTTGGACGTCTCATCCTGACTTCCTATCCGTGGTTGCCCGGGCGTGGAAATCTTGTTGGCATTATGATGTGCTTGAGCGACTGGGCATGCGCCTATGGACTACGGGGCAGGTCCTGGCCGGTTGGAGCAAGTCTACTTTCGACGACATTTTTCAGGAGGTTCGTCAGACGGAGGATGTTGTTTTGGCGGCAGAAGAGAATTATGATCTTCATCCTTCGGAGAGAGGTAGGGCTGTTTGGATGGAGGCTGTAGCCAGACTGAAGCAAAAGGTCCAGGTTGAGGAGTCTTTTTGGAAACAAAAGGCCAGATTGAAATGGGACCTGGAAGGTGATAGGAATACGCAGTTTTTCCATGCGTGCACCAGGAGCAGGCAGCGAAAGGTGGCTATTCAAAAAATCATTCGTGCTGATGGCTCCAAAACAGGTTCTAATGTTGAGGTGGCGGCGGAGGCTTCTTTATTCTACTCCAACCTATTCCGGGCTGAGTCGATTTCTGAGGATGATGCATTCCTCGATGTCATCCCTAGTCTTGTCTCTGTGGAGGATAATTCTGATCTTGCTCGCTGCCTGGATAGATCGGAATTGTTCGAGATTGTTCGTGGGATGGACCCGGCTAGTGGTGCAGGGCCGGATGGATTTTTTGGGAGGTTTTTCTCATGTTGCTGGGATATTATTGCTGCTGACGTGGAGGAAGCCATTGGCTCTTTTTTCTTAGGTGCCCGGCTTCCGGAATCTATATCTAATACTTTTTTATTCCTTATTCCGAAAGTCGAGCACCCGAGGAATCTTTCTGATTTCCGCCCTATTAGTCTCTGCAATTTCTGTAACAAGATAATTTCCAAGATTCTTGCTTGCAGGTTACGGGACATTCTACCCAAAATTATCTCTCCGGAGCAAAGTTCTTTTGTTATGGGGAGAGAGATTGTAGACAATATCATCATTGCTCAGGATATGGTAGCATCTATGAGGGAGTCCAATCATGGTGGCAATATTGCAATCAAGCTTGATATGCAGAAGGCTTATGACAGAGTTAATTGGCACTTTCTTCTTCGGGTGTTACGACCCGCACCCTAGAGTAAGTGCATGAGAACGTAACAACGCCCAGCCTACGCCGCAGTGTCGGCGGTAGAACGCTATCCTAGGTCAATCATCTAACAATATAAAGGTACCTGTACAGTATATGCACTCCGAATGGAGGTAACATAGCAATATACAATCTCAATCACATCTAAAGCAGAATGAAAGATAGGAAGATAGATACTGGAATGGAAAAAAAAACACATAAATACGACCAGAGAGTCTAAGTGTCTACTGACATAACAAATCAGAACATCCAGCTCAATACAAGACTCTAACACTGAAATGAAAGAATATATACAATCTAGATCTCAAATGACAGAAATAGGAAACCTAGACTAGGGAGCCTCAGTCTCTAAACTAGTGGATCAGGCTGGAAATCTGGGTTACACATGGCATCTACAGCTGCCCCATAGTAGGTGTCTATGCAGGCCTCCTCCTCATCCTCTGTAATATTTTCAACAGGTCCAGTCAGGACGGGAGCGAGCACAAAACATCTCACGCAGTTCATAACGAGTTAGGAAATATAAAGCATGCAATAGAGTAAAGTACATGAAACGCTGAAAGAAGAAGATATATGAAAAACAGTAGAGATTTGATAACAGGAAATATCTAAATATGATAAGTAAGAACTGTAAGGAACATGTGATTTAGAGCACAATATGGTTATGTAAACGGGTTAGGTTATACAATAAAATAGGACTCCTTTGTACGTGGGTGTACAATGGACATATACAATTTCTTATACAATACGATTGATCACATAACCATTTCTACTCCCCCTCCCCAATCAATACACAAGGATCCAATTCAGTTACGTTACCTTATACAATGGCTTGTACAATGGCTTGTACAATGTCTTGTACAATAGCTTGTACAATGGCTCAATATGATACTGAGAGTACAATATGCACAATGAGTGTACAATGATAAGGGTATTCAATAAATACAACATGTAAGTGAAACGCACATCACAATATGTACTTAGTGAATACAAGAAGATAACATCTCAGAAGAAGATCCATATAGTACCAATCCGTGATAACAGTCGTGTCAGCATCAAGTACAGTAATCTAGAGCAAGAATGTAAATCCATATAAGTATGAAACGGTCAGAGAATGTACTCGCCTGATAGCCTGAGTGTCTGAAGAGAATATACTGTCCGAGGAGTGGTGTCTGTCTCCTATAGAACAGCACAAGTCACAACAAGTCCAGAATAGTGGAGTCCTACTATGCATTCTACATGATTCTAGGTCAATCTAGGCCAAAGTCAACTCTTGGTCAACTCTGGTCAACCCTAGAAGTCAAACTAGGTCAACCAAGTCTAATTAAGTCTAAACTAGGCTATTCAAATCTATACTAGCTAGCAAAACCCCTAACAAGGCTAGGCAAGCCTATACTAGCTATATCACAATGTAGCTAAGCTAATTTTAGAATTCCTTAGTAAGTTACAACCTCACTATTTCACCCATAGCTTAACACCACAATATTACACTACACAATCTAGGCTAATTGCAACTTCTACATCATTAGCTAGCAAGGAAGCATAGATATAGATATATATGCACTCATATAATTACCCACATATATTGTATATGCCTAAACATACAAGGCTAGAAATATAGAGAAAGAGAGAGAGAGCTAGTGTGTATTGAAACATGAGTGTGTGTGAATACTGTTTGCAGGAAAATACACCAATGAAGAGTGTGTGTACAGCAGGTAATAATGCAGGAATCAACAGTGAGTGTGTGATATGTTCTGTGTAAAATATGTGTGCAGGAATGCTCAAAACAGTGGAAGGTAATAGCCAACAGGAAGGAAGGGTTCAGCAACCATTTTAAGAGTGGTTCAGTTAAGACAGTGAAGGGGTGTGTCACATGTATATGCAGGAATTACATGGCCTATTCCCAGGTTCACAAAACTGGAATCAATCTCAGTTAGGAAGGAAGGAGGGAAACCAATTCATTGCCCTTTACAATCTCAGGTTTAACATAACCCAAATGACAGAACTCAACATCCAGCCACACAGTTGACTTAAACAATTTCAGGTATCTATTAATAGGCAAAAAGGAATTCAATTAAAAACAGTCTACATATCTAACTGTGGCAGTAGCAATGTCCTAGTTAACATTAATCTGGAACATCAATAATCCCAAGTACAGTTCAAAGTTAGACCACAAACTCAGTTATACACCCATATATTAAATGAAATCAATAGTTAATTACTCACTGAATTCTCAGGTCAAGTAGTCTCAGATTTTTCGAAGAACCATTCATAGCATTTAATCCCAATAGTATCCCCACATGAAACCAACACAAACTCTAACATAACATGAATGCAATATGTGTAGGCTATCATTGGAACTGGAAAAACAAGCCATTCAATTAAGGAGAAGTCATGATACCTATGTATCAGAAATTGACAATTAACACTAAGCAAATCTAACATTGCAACCCATACATAACATCGATTATCCCACTTAAACAAAGACTAATCTGACATGTAATTTAAATAACAGTAGTTTGTGACATGTTAGGATGCAATTCAGCAACTAGTTTAATCACTAATTATCAGGAATTAAAAACAGGAAAGGGAAAACAGTGTATCAGTGTTAGTGAACCCAACTCATGCTCGAGACCAAACACATCCAAATCACTAACTACTATGCAAAATCTAATCTACCACATATCATTAGACATGTTAGGATCCATATTCGTAAGTTAAAACAGGAATCAAACCATTAGAAATCGGATTTAATCAACAGAACAACTCAAAACACTGAACCACATAGGCCTTCCATATGCACACGAGATCCCGTGTCCGACACGATACCAACTGACACGAGGCTTGGGGAGTGTCATGACAGACACTGCCCCTTGCTCAGTGTCAAATATCACGTGTCCTCGTGTCCTGTGCAGCCCGCACGAGCACACTGGTAGCAGGGGAGCTACAGTGCTCGTGCGCGCGCCACGAACCCGCACGTGCACGTGTCGACCACGACTCGACACGACACAGAAATCACGATACAACCTAGGAAACCTCTAAGCAAACCCTAGAAGTCTATTCCTATTCAAATACAACAGGTAAACTGGATCGACATGCCCTTTGTGGCATTCTGTCGAACACCATGTCTAGTGTACTAATATGTGTCCAGAATGGACACGAATCCTTCGACACTGGACACGAAACCTATCCAGACCTTAGGGGGACCCTTAGGCTTCCTATACATGAACACCAAAAGAAATTTCATAGAGATTTGAAGAAATTACCTTTTGTTGAACTTTCAATAGAAACCCCCTATTCAATGCTCTCCACTTGAAGACCCAATCAATCCAAAATAACTACACACTGAAATGAGAGCTCAACAACAGCAATAACAATCCTATTATAACCTATTGGAATAATTTAGAAAGAAAAAGGAATAGGAAATGAGCTCTAGGAATTAAATGACATAAACTCACCTCCTTGAAATTAGGGCTCTTCCTAAGAAAGAGGCAACCCTAAACTAAGAGAGTATTTATAGGGTGGTGTTCCCAAGGAGGATATGGTGGCTGGCCACTAAGGCTTAGGGTTAGGGTTTTGTCAAACTATTGGGCCTTGGGCCAAGTTACAAAGCTAATGAGGATTAAACTAATTAAAGGCTCTAAACCATATGCCATGACTTATGACTTTCCTAATCCTTTTGCTAAAATGACTAAACCAAGTCCTAGGCTAGGTTAGACTAGAGTCACTTGACCTAACCATGACCCACTAACTAGGGTTAGCTTCTAGGTAGGTCTACAAAGTCAACACTAGTCAAAAGTCAACCTAGTTCAAACTATCTCAAATAATTCCTAAAAATTCTCATAAATTCAATAAATCCTAATAAATTTAAATAATAATTAATAATCCCAAATAATTCTTAAAATTACAAAAAATGACTAAAATACCCCTCAGTCTGGAAATGAACACTAGCAAGACACCAAATCATAAGCCATGAATTTAAATAGTTTAAAAATAATTAAATATCACTAAAAATCATAACATGAAATAAATACCATTAAATAATAATTATAATTACAAAATTTCAAAATTATCCTCTTCTGGAAAACTGGGTGTTACAATCCTACCCACCTTAGAAAAATTTCGTCCTCGAAATTAAAATGGCAGTAGTCCTTCTAGGTCAAACACCCCACAATAAGAGTCTCAAACATACCGTCAGATAATCATATGTGTCTGTCCAAAACCATGATACTCAGAATCTCTGTCATGCCAGTGAGCAAGGCTACGATAATCACAGAGTCCTTAACTATGGTACATACCTCTAGAACTATGGTATTTAAAATTTTTGCATTGCCGCGCGCTTGGCAGCAAAAACCTTAAATTTCCACACCCGAGAAATACGTCCAAAGTCCAACTATATGTCCTCACTATGCCTGCTAGCATGACCCTAGAGGATTCTAAAATCTCATAATCGAGGTGACCTAGCCCATACGACTTATCTCAGAAGAAAATTAAATTATAACACAAAAACAACAATACATAATTGATCAACCAACGAGGAACAGAGAGAATCGAAGTTCAAGGCAGTAATTGTAGAATTTGAATCAAGAACGGAACCTGCAACTAGATCTCCAACGGCCTGAGCATCTTCGGCTGTCATGGCGAAAGCTCGCCCTGGCTGGCCTCCCCTGGCCTGCTGCTGATGCTATACGAACCTCTCCTGCTGAGTCTGCAATGGTGGTCCCCTCTGCTGTCCTGCCGGAGCCCTAGCTCTTGGTGCTATCTGAGCCAACGGTGTCGGGTTCTGGGGACACTCTCTACACTGATGCTCTACTGACCCGCAAAGTAAAAACATACCCAGTCTCTTCCTGCAATCGTTCCACCAATGGCCTGGCTTCTTGCAGAAGTTGCACACGGTGTCCTGCTGATACTACACCTGTCCCTGATCCTGATACTGAACAGGCCTCTGCTGATGCTGATGTATCTGAGCCCTCGGCTGCTGGTACTGCTGCTGAAACTGATGTTGAATGTGCGGCCTCTTGGCCGGTCCTCCGCTGCTAGTGCCCCCAACTGGGTCTCACCCTCTCTTGAGCCTAAGCTCAAGATCATCCTCAGCCAGTAAAGCTCCCGTCAGAATCTCCTCGAATGTGGCATCCCTGTTGCCCTTGGTCAAGGACTTGACTTCCTTGACCAGAGCCTTCCGGAACCTCTGGGCCTTCGCCGTCTCGCTTAAACCCTCCACGAATCTGCTGAGGCGGCCGAACTCTCCAGCGTACTTCTCCACTGACAGGCTCCCCTGAACTAGGCTCTCAAACTGCGACTCTAAAGCTCTGAGCGCTGAATCTGGGAAGAATTTCTTCTTGAAGAAGCCCTTGAACTCCTCCCAAGTCTGTCCGGCTACCCCCACCCTGGGGTCCGACTGATACCAGGTGTGAGCAAGATCTCGCATCCGGCTAGCTGCGGCCTCGATCTGAAGATCTGCTGGAATCCTGGCCAAGCGAAAGATCTCCTCTATATGCTCGATCCACTCATCGGCATATAGGATCCCCTCTGTCCCCAAAAAGTCTCTGGGGCTCATCTTCTGAAACTGCTCGATCCCCGGTGTCTTTGGCTGTTGCACCATTGGTCGAGCTGCAACTGTCGAAATAACCAACTCCATGCCTCTGTCCTGTCGAGCCTGCTGTCGGTCCATGAACTGCTAGAAGTATGCGAACATCTGAGCTGTGTCCACATTTCTTGCAGGCGGCGGCTGCTGGAACGGTACCTCTGGAATGACTGGGTCCTGTCTCCGAACTGGTGAAGGTATACCCTCAGCTGCTGCTGCTGCTGAAGTCCCAATATGAGCAGAGGTGGCAGGTGCTGTAGCCTCCCGACCCTGCTGAACTGGCTGAGAGGTAGCAGTCCCCTCTATAATATCTCCATGAATGGCACGCTGTGATCGCGTCTCCACCATCCTGAAGACAGATCAACAAATAATTGCTGAGAATAAGTCAAAATAGCAAAGGCGGGCAGTTATGTTCAAGGAGAACAATATCAGCAAGAACTGAGATGGTATGAATTTGATATGAGTTTTTCCTAGTGTGATTGAGTACCTTCAAAATATCCTAATCCTATTGCAGGCTGTAGTGATACTTTAGTTCGAATACCACTACATAAACTCGACCTGCATGGACCACCACTAAAACCGTGTCACGACCCGCACCCTAGAGTAAGGGCACGAAAACGTAACAACGCCCAGCCTACGCCGCAGTGTCGGCGGTAGAACGCTGTCCTAGGTCAATCATCTAATAATATAAAGGTACCTGTACAGTATATGCACTCCGAATGGAGGTGACATAGCAATATACAGTCTCAATCACATCTAAAACAGAATAAAAGATAGGAAGATAGATACTGGAATGGAAAAAAACACATAAATATAACCAGAGAGTCTAAGTGTCTACTGACATAACAAATCAGAACATCCAGCTCAATACAAGACTCTAACACTAAAATGAAAGAATATATACAATCTAGATCTCAAATGACAGAAATAGGAAACCTAGACTAGGGAGCCTCAGTCTCTAAACTAGTAGATCAGGCTGGAAATCTGGGTCACACATGGCATCTACAGCTGCCCCATAGTAGGTGTCTATGCAGGCCTCCTCCTCATCCTCTGTAATATTTTCAACAGGTCCAGTCAGGACGGGAGCGAGCACAAAACATCTCATGCAGTTCATAACGAATTAGGAAATATAAAGCATGCAATAGAGTAAAGTACATGAAAAGCTGAAAGAAGAAGATATATGAAAAACAGTAGAGATTTGATTACAGGAAATATCTAAATATGATAAGTAAGAACTGTGAGGAACATGTGATTTAGAGCACAATATGGTTATGTAAACGGGTTAGGTTATACAATAAAATGGGACTCCTTTGTACGTAGGTGTACAATGGACATATACAATTTCTTATACAATACGATTGATCACATAACCATTTCTACTCCCCCTCCCCAATCAATACACAAGGATCCAATTCAGTTACGTTACCTTATACAATGGCTTGTACAATGGCTTGTACAATGTCTTGTACAATGGCATGTACAATGGCTCAATGTGATACTGAGAGTACAATATGCACAATAAGTGTACAATGATAAGTGTATTCAATAAATACAACATGTAAGTGAAACGCACATCACAATATGTACTTAGTGAATACAAGGAGATAACATCTCAGAAGAAGATCCATATAGTACCAATCCGTGATAACAGTCATGTGAGTATCAAGTATAGTAATCTAGAGCAAGAATGTAAATCCATACAAGTATGAAACGGTCAGAGAATGTACTCGCCTGATAGCCTGAGTGTCTGAAGAGAATATACTGTCCGAGGAGTGGTGTCTGTCTCCTATAGAACAACACAAGTCACAACAATTCCAGAATAGTGAAATGGAGTCCCACTATGCATTCTACATGATTCTAGGTCAATCTAGGCCAAAGTCAACTCTTGGTCAACTCTGGTCAACCCTAGAAGTCAAACTAGGTCAACTAAGTCTAATTAAGTCTAAACTAGGCTATTCAAATCTATAGTAGCTAGCAAAACCCCTAACAAGGCTAGGCAAGCCTATACTAGCTATATCACAATGTAGCTTAGCTAATTTTAGAATTCCTTAGTAAGTTACAACCTCACTATTTCACCCATAGCTTAACACCACAATATTACACTACACAATCTAGGCTAAATGCAACTTCTACATTATTAGCTAGCAAGGAAGCATAGATATAGATATATATGCACTCATACAATTACCCACATATATTGTATATGCCTAAACATGCAAGGCTAGAAATATAGAGAAAGAGAGAGAGAGCTAGTGTGTATTGAAACATGAGTGTGTGTGAATACTGTTTGCAGGAAAATACACCAATGAAGAGTGTGTGTAAAGCAGGTAATAATGCAGGAATCAACAGTGAGTGTGTGATGTGTTCTGTGTAAAATATGTGTGCAGGAATGCTCAAAACAGTGGAAGGTAATAGCCAACAGGAAGGAAGGGTTCAGCAACCATTTTAAGAGTGGTTCAGTTAAGACAGTGAAGGGGTGTGTCACATGTATATGCAGGAATTACATGGCCTATTCCCAGGTTCACAAAACTGGAATCAATCTCAGTTAGGAAGGAAGGAGGGAACCCAATTCATTGCCCCTTCCAATCTCAGGTTTAACATAACCCAAATGACAGAACTCAACATCCAGCCACACAGTTGACTTAAACAATTTCAGGTATCTATTAATAGGCAAAAAGGAATTCAATTAAAAATAGTCTACATATCTAACTATGGCAGTAGCAATGTCCTAGTTAACATTAATCTGGAACATCAATAATCCCAAGTACAGTTCAAAGTTAGACCACAAACTCAGTTATACACCCATATATGAAATGAAATCAACAGTTAATTACTCACTGAATTCTCAGGTCAAGTAGTCTCAGATTTTTCGAAGAACCATTCATAGCATTTAATCCCAATAGTATCCCCACATGAAACCAACACAAACTCTAACATAACATGAATGCAATATGTGTAGGCTATCAATGAAACTGGAAAAACAAGCCATTCAATTAAGGAGAAGTCATGATACCTATGTATCAGAAATTGACAGTTAACACTAAGCAAATCCAACATTGCAACCCATACATAACATCGATTATCCCATTTAAACAAAGACTAATCTGACATGTAATTTAATTAACAGTGGTTTGTTACATGTTAGGATGCAATTCAGCAACTAGTTTAATCACTAATTATCAGGAATTAAAAATAGGAAAGGGAAAATAGTGTATCAGTGTTAGTGAACCCAACTCATGTTCGAGACCAAACACATCCAAATCACTAACTACTATGCAAAATCTAATCTACCACATATCATTAGACATATTAGGATCCATATTAGCAAGTTAAAACAGGAATCAAACCATTAGAAATCGGATTTAATCAACAGAACAACTCAAAACACTGAACCACACAGGCCTTCCATATGTACACGAGATCCCGTGTCCGATACGAAACCAACTGACACGAGGCTTGGGGAGTGTCATGACAGATACTGCCCCTTGCTCAGTGTCAAATATCACGTGTCCTCGTGTCCTGTGCAGCCCGTACGAGCACACAGGTAGCAGGGGAGCTACAGTGCTCGTGCGCGCGCCACTAACCCGCACGTGCACGTGTTAACCACGACTCAACATGACACAGAAATCACGATACAACCTAGGAAACCTCTAAGCAAACCCTAGAAGTCTATTCCTATTCAAATACAACAAGTAAACTGGATCGACATGCCCTTTGTGGCATTCTGTCGAACACCATGTCTAGTGTACTGATACGTGTCCAGAATGGACACGAATCCTTCGACACTGGACATGAAACCTATCTAGACCTTAGGGGGACCCTTAGGCTTCCTATACATGAAGACCAAAAGAAATTTCATAGAGATTTGAAGAAATTACCTCTTGTTGAACTTTCAATAGAAACCCCCTATTCAATGCTCTCCACTTGAAGACCCAATCAATCCAAAACAACTACACACTGAAATGAGAGCTCAACAACAGCAATAACAATCCTATTAGAACCTATTGGAACAATTTAGAAAGAAAAAGGAATAGGAAATGAGCTCTAGGAATTAAATGACATAAAAACTCACCTCCTTGAAATTAGGGCTCTTCCTAAGAAAGAGGCAACCCTAAACTAAGAGAGTATTTATAGGGTGGTGTTCCCGAGGAGGATAGGTGGCTGGCCACTAAGGCTTAGGGTTAGGGTTTTGTCAAACTATTGGGCCTTGGGCCAAGTTACAAAGCTAATGAGGATTAAACTAATTAAAGGCTCTAAACCATAAGCCATGACTTATGACTTTCCTAATCCTTTTGCTAAAATGACTAAACCAAGTCCTAGGCTAGGTTAGACTAGAGTCACTTGACCTAACCATGACCCACTAACTAGGGTTAGCTTCTAGGTAGGTCTACAAAGTCAACACTAGTCAAAAGTCAACCTAGTTCAAACTATCTCAAATAATTCCTAAAAATTCTCATAAATTCAATAAATTCTAATAAATTTAAATAATAATTAATAATCCTAAATAATTCTTAAAATTACAAAAAATGACTAAAATACCCCTCAGTCTGGGAATGAACACTAGCAAGACACCAAATCATAAGTCATGAATTTAAATAGTTTAAAAATAATTAAATATCACTAAAAATCATAACATGAAATAAATACCATTAAATAATAATTATAATTACAAAATTTCAAAATTACCCTCTTCTGGAAAACTGGGTGTTACATCGGGTGCTTCGAAAATTTGGTTTCAAAGAAGCCTTCTGTGATCTCGTCTATCGCCTTTTGGCAGACACCCGGTATGCGGTTCTTCTCAATGGCGCTCCTACTGATTTCTTTCCGACATGGAGAGGGATCCGGCAGGGGGATCCGCTCTCCCCCGCTCTTTTTATCATTGCCGCGGAGGTGCTTTCTCGGAATCTCAAGCTGCTTCAAGACACTAATAGGAGATCTTCTTTTCATACTCCGATTGGGGGACCGCGTATCTCGCACTTGGCATATGCGGATGATGTGCTTATCTTCACTTCGGAGGATATTGCTGGATTGCGTGCTCTCCAGCAGGTGTTGCATCATTATGAGGCTGTATCAGGTCAGAAGATTAATTATTCCAAATCTGCCTTTTATACTGCTAATCCTTTGGCTGAGGATCGTGCTCGGACTATTTCTACTCTATTTGGATTTTGCACCGGTACTTTGCCTCTTGTGTATTTAGGATGTCCATTATCGTACGGGAGACGGAATGCGGGGATGTTTAGTAATTTGCTTGATAAAATCAGATCGAAGCTGTCGGGTTGGCATAACAAAATTCTTTCTCCTGGGGGGAAGCTGGTTCTTATTAAGAATGTCCTTACCTCTATTCCTATGTATACTCTAGCAGCGTGTTGTCCTCCTCGGGCAGTTATCAGGGCGATTGAGCGGATGTTTGTGGCTTTCTTTTGGGGTAGCATGGATGGTGTCGCTAAGAGGAGCTGATTGGCATGTCGTTATGTTACCCGGACTAAATCAGAAGGGGGTCTTGGGATCAAGTGTCTGAATGATATTATGGATGCTTTTTCTATGAAATTATGGTGGAAGTTGCGGCATGGGAGGGGGCTTTGGGTGGAATTTCTTAAATCGAAATATTTCCGTAAGCGTCACCCTTGCGAAGCCTTTTTGACTTCCAAGTGTTCTCCTATTTGGTGACGGATTTTGAGGGGGAGGAAATTGGCGGAACCACATATATTTTTAGACTGGGTCGTGGTGAGGGCTCAGCGAGGTGCGAAGCGTAGATCCCGGGGGGTATCAGATTGCGTCGTATTGCTGACCCGTCGATCGGTGGAGTGGTTACAGGGGCCAGGAGAGGTACAGGAAGGCGGACGCGGGTGAGATTGGGGGCCCGGGCGAGGGTGCCTGGAGATTCCGGGTTGGCGGGGCAGCCACCGACCAGCAGTGGGGGGGCGGGCGCTGACGTGGTGGCTCCTTTGGAGCGTCAGGCGCACCACTCGGGACGGGGAGCGACGGGGAGCTTCGGCGGTCGGCCAGATTGGCCGAAAGGACGGCGCTTCATATTCATCGACCGGTGCTTGTGAGGGATATATCGGATAGGGGTAGAAAGATCCGAGATTCTAGAGCGAGGAATTCTGACAATGGTGGTCCTTCTATCAGATCGTTATGGACCGATGCGGGCTGGAATCGGCAGATGATCTCGGAGATTTTTGGGGATGAGGCAGTGCGGCATCTCAGTACGGCTAATCTGACGTGCACTACAGTTCCTGATTCCTTTGTCTGGGGGGGATCGGTATGAATCTTTCTCTTTGGCAAAGGCTTGGAGGATTTGTCGGATTCATCATCCAACCTCCTCCTTATTTTTCCGTATATGGGGACACTGTATTCCGGCAAAGTGGAGCATTCTGATGTGGCGGGTTTTTCACAACCGATTTCCCACTGATGACAACATTCAAAAGATTGGTTTCCATCTGGCATCCAGGTGTCATTGCTGTCAGGATGGGCACGAGGAGACTCTTCAGCATATTTTCTTCCACGGGGATCACGCCTCGGAGGTATGGTCTGTCTTTCAGGGTTTTTTCAAAGCAAGGTTGCATCGAGATTTTTTGGCTTTCCTCAAAAGATGGTGGCGTAGTCCGGACAGTCACCATAGGAGATCTTTGGCTGGTGCGATTATATGGATGCTTTGGAAGAATCGGGACAAGCATCGTTTTGAGGGTCGTAGTGCTGTTGTTGCTTTCTTGGTCCGGGAGGTTAAGCGGCAGTTCAGAAAGTCACTTTTGAGTTGTCGTCACCTTCCGCCTATTCGGATTTGGACTTTTGATTAGTTTTCTGTCTGTATTTTTCACTTTCTTTGTTACCTATGAGGTCGGATGTACTCATTACCCTCTTTTCTAATAAAAGGTAA
Organism: Iris pallida; assembly: GCA_029216955.1. Classification (NCBI taxonomy): domain Eukaryota; kingdom Viridiplantae; phylum Streptophyta; class Magnoliopsida; order Asparagales; family Iridaceae; genus Iris; species Iris pallida. The sequence goes on along the minus strand of JANAVB010043820.1, from coordinate 7,471,456 downwards.
CAGTTCCTTAAAAAAAAAAATTTAAAAAAAAAAAATATATATATATATATATATATATATATATATATATATATATATATATATATATAGCAGATGAAAAAAAAAGAAAAAAATATAGCAGATGACCTCTAGCCTAGTGGTTAAGAGAGATGCATGCGGCCCGAGTGGTTAGGAGTTCGAATCTCAGTGGGAGCGATTCCAGAAAAAATTTACCAAAAAAAAAAAAAAAAAAAAAAAAAAAATATATATATATATATATATATATATATATATAATGGATATATCTACAAACAAACTCTGCAATATGTCATCTTTTTTTCGGGTGCCTTTAAGTTTTCCCCGTGGGCACAAGCAATCCTTATTACCCTGTACAAACATAGTTGGGACCAAGAGTTTCAACAAGGTCTTATCACGTACTCCATTTATACCCTTCAGAGGATAGCCCAAGCAGATAATTGCCGAAACATGGATGTCTTCTGCACTTGCTACCATCCAGCTGACTCTTGAGCCCATGGACTTCCCCACTAAAACCAGGGGATGGCCAGTATATCTTGTGGTGGCATCTTTTATGACAGACACATGATGATCAACTAATTTTTCAGCTTTAGGAGGAGCTCTGCGTTTCCCACCAGAGATATATGGATAATCAAAGGTGACCACGTCCACAGCACTTAATGCTTCCCCTAGCATTTCTTTCCATCTGATCATCCATTCGGAAGTGGATGGAGCTCCAGCGCCATGAGCGAACACCAGCAGAGGCTGCTCCTTCTGCTGCTTCTCGTCACTATTGTTATTATTATTTGGGGAGCATTCTGTTGCGTTTTCTTTACTCCGTTCCTTCTCCTTCCTTTGACGCTTTGTAGTAGGAGGAAGTTCTGAGGACATGACTGAGAAATATATATATATATATATATATATATATAGGCACATAAAAATTTTAAAAAAAAATCATAAAAATCAAAAACTTATAATATACTTATAAAATATTTTTCAGTGGTAATATGCAAGCCATATTCATTATATAATTAATTACTAAATAAACACTAAATAAGAAATACCATAATAATATTTAAAATAAATATATAAAAATTATAAAAATTTGGGGGTTTACATCCTATTCAACTTAAAGAAATTTTGTTTTCGAAATTAATTCTAACGTAGGGGGGTATGCAATACAATGCGAAAAAAGTGGGGACTAACTTATGAGGGTCGTACCTTGGTTTCCGGGCAATGAGGCGGTGGATTATATAACCACATTGGCTTCACATCTTATAAGAGATGGTGATCTTGGTTCAAGGCTCTAGCCAACTTATTGAAGTTGGCTAGTTCGAGTCGATTTGGTTAGATAGGTACCGTAAGTCTGAGTATGTGCCTTCTATGATTTTTGTGTATAAGTAGGCACAAGGGAGCTGAATTGAATGACACACTAGGGCAAGTGCACCGTGGGCTTCGAGTAGATCACCACCATATATTGGATCGAAAGTTTTGAGTTGAGTTCGGTTCTCAAATTGAAGTTGAAAGGTTCGTCGGTATTATGGTAAGGTTTATAATTAGCCATTTTTACTCTAAAATCGTATCATAAAAATAGAGTACAAGGGGACGTATTTTAGTGGGATATGATATGTCTACATGAAGGTAGACTCGTCTAGGTCTTGCATATGAAATTTTTTGGAAGGTAACAGCTGGTCTCGTGCTCCGAATCTCAATGTCATGGTCGGGGACCCAAAATGATCTAGATAGAAAGTAGGAGTTCATGAAGCACTAATTATCACTCTAACAGAAACCACTTATTCTAATCAATTGGCAATCCTAGTACATTCTAAATTCTACTGGAGCTCTACAATATATATTTTACATTAATTCATTTCTAAAAGTTAACAAAGACACTGTTCTATGGTTTAATGGAGTTAGAATGGTTCGAGTCAGAAGGTCATACCTCAATTTGTGGGAGAATATACACGATGTAATAAGATACGAGATGTGGTAGATATGAGTCAAGTTTTGAAGACCGTACTTCGATTCCACACAAATGTCAATGATTGTATGAATATAGCTTTCATGGCTATAGATGGTATGGCGAACTGAGGAGGATATTCCGGGTCTATCTTCCCTCAATACGAGCATCTGTCTTTCCGAAATCCGTAAAGGCAAAAACAATAAGTGTTCCAAGAAGAGAGGATCGAATACGAATATGGGGTTCCAGAGGCGTTTTAATAATTCAAATAGAGTTGTGAAGGCAGTTGCGGATGAGATCCTAGAGTCATCTATATCTCAATCCACGTATGATAAGCAAATAAAAAGCGAACCAACTGTACTAAGGTTGATCAGACCATCATTCACTGATTCTGATTAGACAATATGTTAGTAGGCATCTCCAATAAACACATGTTGTGAACAAGCTCGATAAAGGATCAGCTTACAAAAACTAGGCTATAATTGTGATCTTTAGTCACGATAGTCAAAAGTATAAGTATGCGGAATTTATGATTGAAAGAAAACATAAGTAGTTCAAAGTTTAAGAATCTAAGCCATGTCCGGTGTTCGTGCTTATACAGTCATCCTACTGTCCGAATTTCTCCGGCCTTAGCTAAACTCATGATGCACGGATCTTGTGTCAAAATCATGATAATAGAAAATATGACGATTAAAATCATACCTGCTATGATTTTCCTTGCTGGTTTCACATTCTCCACTGCTAGCGAGAAGGCATGCCCGTAACTCTGACTGGGGTCCTGAGGTCTAGCTTTGTGGAACTGCAATCACTGTGGAGGTAACGGTGGACGTGGTGCTCCTACTATTGGTGTCATGAGCCTCGTCGCATGCTGAATCGGTTGAGGTGTGGGAAGTGCTGGGGCTGTTGGCCTGGGAGTCTGCTGATCATGCACTTGAGTTCGGGGCTCGGGACAATCTTTGATTATATGTGTTAGCCCATTTCATGGTCACACCCAATTTTAATAATCGACATAAACTTAAGTCAATACACAAAATATACGAACTGCTGCTATTCATTTCAGGTCTTATAAAATTAATATCAACAAGCGTACTACTACATCAGCAAGTACGTAAATCATCATTCAGAAGCTTATTTTCATTAGAATCTAGTCCGAGCCATTTTATAATTTATTATATATTTTATTTTTTTTGAGTCTTGGATATAAATTGTAAGATCGACCGGATAATACTGGCTTAGGTTAATCATAGTCCACTTTCCTATACAGCCTACCTATCCATAGTCCACCTACCAAAAATTTTATTTCCATTCTGCAACAGAATTTGACAAATGTCTTACATTTTTACTGAAACAGAACTCAAACAGAGTTCGGCTCGAGTTCGGTCCGAACTCTGACCGAGTTCGGTCAGTTTGAATTTAAATATTTGTTGCCTCCAAATCTGCATGCAACGTTCATTTGCAAAAAATTTGCATCAGAACTCTGTCCAAATTCTGTCCGAGTTCGGTCCTCGAAAACACCTATAAATAGAAGAGAATTTCCTATTCCAAAACACTCAATCAATTTCATCTTCTCTTCTCTCTTCAATAAGTGTTTTCATCTGATCAAAAGCTTTCATATCATACCAACACTTCTCTTAGCCAAAAGCCAGTAATATCTATTCGATTTAGAGTCTTTTGGTTCTCAAGAGTTGTAAAGAAGTTGTTCAAAGTACATAAACTATCTCTGTTGTGGAGCCGATCGTGCGCTCATCACCAAGCACGGTGTTGTGAAGTCGGTCATGCACTTGTCACTAAACACGGTGTTGTAAGAGACTGCAAGCTCTCAATTAGCTTGTGCGTTAGTGGATTAACATCGAGCAAGAGTACTCGAGACTAGATTAATCATCTCAGAGGGATACCAGTATACATCACTGTGTCACTGAGTTTGATCTCTCTATCTCTTGCTATATTTATTTACTGTCTCTTATTCATTGCCACAGTTATTTGCTTTTAATTTTTAAATTGGTGATTATTTTTTGCGACACTCACACTCACACTATTAACCCCCCTCTTGAGGTGCTCAACGGTCCTATAATTGGTATCAGAGCAGGTTATATTTTAATATAACAAACCTCAGAGAGTATATATGGCAGCCGTGAAATCAATATTCAATGGTGAAGGGTAATCCACAAATAGACCTCCACTATTTAATGGTACAAACTATACCTACTGGAAAACACGGATGACATTTTTTTTAAAGTCTCTTGACTTTGATCTTTGGTCTATAGTAGTTGACGGTTATAAGAAACCGGCACCTACAGTAGTTGATGACCTGTTTGTAGACAAGCCTCATGATAAATATACAGAGGCTGAAAAAGCAAAGACAAGTCTAGATGCTCGTGCCATCAATGCACTGTTCTGTGCAATTGACAAAACATAGTTTAACAGAGTTTCAATAAGACGTCTCATGAGATTTGGAAACTTTTTGAGGTAACTCATGAAGGTACTTCCCAAGTGAAGCAATCCAAAATCAGCAGACTAATACAGGAATATGAATCTTTTAAAATAAAATCCGGTGAGTTAATTACACAGATGTTCACTCGTTTCCTTCATATTACTAATCATTTGCAATCTCTTGGTAAGGATTATAGTAATCACGAGAAGATCAGAAAAGTACTACGGGCTCTAACCAAGAACTGGAACCCAAAGGCAACAGCAATCATTGAAGGAAACGATCTCACCACAATGTCTCTGGAAATACTGATCATGGCGTAGCCGCTGATCATGGCGTTCCAGTGGTAGAGGTTCCTGTCGTGGAGGGAGTCGAAGAGGGCCCGGGAGTCGGAGGGGGAGGAGCAGAGGGAGTACATCGTGAGGAGGCGGGTGGTGACGACCGGGTCGGACATGAGGCGGTCGGAGCTGGAGATGAGGGCGTGGAGCCTGCGTCCGGCCTCGATGTCTTGGTTTTGGCCGATGGAGCTGAGGAGGATGCTGACGGTGTCGGAGTACGGGAAGGGGTTCGACGGAGAGAGGAGGTGGAGGGCCTGGGAGATGTTATTGTCGTTGCAGAGTTTGGTTACGTCTTGGAAGAGAGAAGGTGTTTGGAGGAGGTGGAGGTGGGGTTTGGATTGGGGGTGGGCGATCGGACGGTGATGAGAGGGGCGGCAGGCTTTGTGCGGTGGAGGGAGAGGCGGCAGGGGTGAGGTGAAAGAGAGGAAAATTTTAGGGTTTTGGGAGAGGCGGGAAGAGGGGGCAGAAGGGGAGCAAGGAGATGGAGAGTTTTTCTCAATAAGATCGTGGGGGGATGGAATATATTATAGAAAGTTTATTACAAGTTTGCCACCGCTCTAAAATATTAATAACGCTTTATTTTAAAAACGTTATAAAAAGTCCAGAATTAGCCCAAACCGTCATAGAAAAAAGGAATTTCAAACTTTTATAACGCTTTGGTATCAGGCGTCATCAATACGTCTTATCGAGCGTCATTAAAAGGGTTTTTTGTTGTAGTGTTGGCAATCCTAGTATATTCTAAATTCTACTGGAGCTCTACAATATATATTTTACAGTAATTCATTTCTAAAAGTTAACAAAGACACTGTTCTATGGTTTAATGGAGTTAGAATGGTTCGAGTCAGAAGGTCATACCTCAATTTGTGGGAGAATATACACGATGTAATAAGATACGAGATATGGTAGATATGAGTCAAGTTTTGAAGACCGTACTTCGATTCCACACAAATGTCAATAATTGTATGAATATAGCTTTCATGGCTATAGATGGTATGGCGAACTGAGGAGGATATTCCGGGTCTATCTTCCCTCAATACGAGCATCTGTCTTTCCGAAATCCGTAAAGGCAAAAACAATAAGTGTTCCAAGAAGAGAGGATCGAATACGAATATGGGGTTCCAGAGGCGTTTTAATAATTCAAATAGAGTTGTGAAGGCAGTTGCGGATGAGATCCTAGAGTCATCTATATCTCAATCCACGTATGATAAGCAAATAAAAAGCGAACCAACTGTACTAAGGTTGATCAGACCATCATTTACTGATTCTGATTAGACAATATGTTAGTAGGCGTCCCCAATAAACACATGTTGTGAACAAGCTCGATAAAGGATCAGCTTGCAAAAATTAGGCTATAATTGTGATCTTTAGTCACGATAGTCAAAAGTATGAGTATGCAGAATTTATGATTGAAAGAAAACATAAGTAGTTCAAAGTTTAAGAATCTAAGCCATGTCCGGTGTTCGTGCTTATACAGTCATCCTACTGTCCGAATTTCTCCGGCCTTAGCTAAACTCATGATGCATGGATCTTGTGTCAAAATCATGATAATAGAAAATATGACGATTAAAATCATACCTGCTATGATTTCCCTTGCTGGTTTCACATTCTCCACTGCTAGCGAGAAGGCATGCCCGTAACTCTGACTGGGGTCCTGAGGTCTAGCTTTGTGGAACTGCAATCACTGTGGAGGTAATGGTGGACGTGGTGCTCCTACTATTGGTGTCATGAGCCTCGTCGCATGCTGAATCGGTTGAGGTATGGGAAGTGCTGGGGCTGTTGGCCTGGGAGTCTGCTAATCATGCACTTGAGTTCGGGGCTCGGGACAATCTTTGATTATATGTGTTAGCCTATTTCATGGTCACACCCAATTTTAATAATCGACATAAACTTAAGTCAATACACAAAATATACGAACTGCTGCTATTCATTTCAGGTCTTATAAAATTAATATCAACAAGCGTACTACTACATCAGCAAGTACGTAAATCATCATTCAGAAGCTTATTTTCATTAGAATCTAGTCCGAGCCATTTTATAATTTATTATATATTTTATTTTTTTTGAGTCTTGGATATAAATTGTAAGATCGACTGGATAATACTGGCTTAGGTTAATCATAGTTCACTTTTCTATACAGCCTACCTATCCATAGTCCACCTACCAAAAATTTCATTTCTATTCTGTAACAGAATTTGACAAATGTCTTACATTTTTACTGAAACAGAACTCAAACAGAGTTCGGCTCGAGTTCGGTCCGAACTCTGACCGAGTTCGATCAGTTTGAATTTAAATATTTGTTGCCTCCAAATCTGCATGCAACGTTCATTTGCAAAAAATTTGCATCAGAACTCTGTTCGAATTCTGTCCGAGTTCGGTCCTCGAAAACACCTATAAATAGAAGAGAATTTCCTATTCCAAAACACTCAATCAATTTCATCTTCTCTTCTCTCTTCAATAAGTGTTTTCATCTGATCAAAAGCTTTCATATCATACCAACACTTCTCTTAGCCAAGCCAGTAATATCTATTCGATTTAGAGTCTTTTGGTTCTCAAGAGTTGTAAAGAAGTTGTTCAAAGTACATAAACTATCTCTGTTGTGGAGCCGATCGTGCGCTCGTCACCAAGCACGGTGTTATGAAGTCGGTCATGCACTTGTCACTAAACACGGTGTTGTAAGAGACTGCAAGCTCTCAATTAGCTTGTGCGTTAGTGGATTAACATCGAGCAAGAGTACTCGAGACTAGATTAATCATCTCAGAGGGATACCAGTATACATCACTGTGTCACTGAGTTTGATCTCTCTATCTCTTGCTATATTTATTTACTGTCTCTTATTCTTTGCCACAGTTATTTGCTTTTAATTTTTAAATTGGTGATTATTTTTTGCGACACTCACACTCACACTATTCACCCCCCTCTTGAGGTGCTCAACGGTCCTATAATTGGTATCAGAGCAGGTTATATTTTAATATAACAAACCTCAGAGAGTATATATGGCAGCCGTGAAATCAATATTCAATGGTGAAGGGTAATCCACAAATAGACCTCCACTATTTAATGGTACAAACTATACCTACTGGAAAACACGGATGACATTTTTTTTAAAGTCTCTTGACTTTGATCTTTGGTCTATAGTAGTTGACGGTTATAAGAAACCGGCACCTACAGTAGTTGATGACCTGTTTGTAGACAAGCCTCATGATAAATATACAGAGGCTCAAAAAGCAAAGGCAAGTCTAGATGCTCGTGCCATCAACGTACTGTTCTGTGCAATTAATAAAACATAGTTTAACAGAGTTTCAATAAGACGTCTCATGAGATTTGGAAACTTTTTGAGGTAACTCATGAAGGTACTTCCCAAGTGAAGCAATCCAAAATCAGCAGACTAACACAGGAATATGAATCTTTTAAAATAAAATCCGGTGAGTTAGTTACACAGATGTTCACTCGTTTCCTTCATATTACTAATCATTTGCAATCTCTTGGTAAGGATTATAGTAATCACGAGAAGATCAGAAAAGTACTACGGGCTCTAACCAAGAACTGGAACCCAAAGGCAACAGCAATCATTGAAAGAAACGATCTTACCACAATATCTCTGGAAATACTGATGGGCAAGCTCATGACCAATGAGCTTGATCTGCAAGAGTTTGAAGAAGCAACCCCAAAAGAAAAATCTGTCGCCTTTAAAGCTCAAGCCAGAAAATCTACATGCAATGATTCTGAGGAAGAATCATCAAGTGGTGATGAACAAGCCCTACAAGTGAAGAACTTCAGAAAATTCCTAAAGTTTAAGAAATCAAACAGAAGGAAGAGAGATATCCAAGAAAGCAATGATGATGAAACAATATGATTTGCATGCAAGAAATCAGGGCATATGACGAAGGACTGTCCAACTTCAAAGAAAAGCAGTCCATACGATATATCAAGATCAAGCAGAAAAGCAACAACTAGTCGAAAGTATGCAAACACAACTATCTGGCATGAAATTGATGCCAGTGATACAGAGGAAGAAGACAGACCCTGCAGAAATGCCAATGTCTGTCTTATAGCTTTTAATAAGGTATCCTCAAATCCTTTGTGTTTGCCATTAATTGTAAAAGTACAGAACAATTATCGGAGGACTGAACTTAGACTCACAATACAAACTCGCTTGTACAAAGAAAGCCTAGGGACGAAAACCTAGGTACAGCAGTCTAAGTACAATTGTTTATTTTAGATTCTGGAGGGTGACGATAGAGGCTCGGGAAGGCGACGGCAGCCCTGCCTTACTCCTTGGACGATCGGTATGCAGTCTTGGCTTCTTGTGAAAAGATGGTTGGCATTGACGAAGAAGTGCTCTTTTTGCTCCTCTGTTGCTCTCCTGGCTTCTCTCTCTCTCTCTCTCTGTGTATTCTCTCTCTGACTCTGTATATTTTTTTATTCTTTTTGTTGCCGGCCCTTGTGCAAAGAATTGATGCTGGCTATTTATAAGAGTGAGGTATGATCATTAGGGTTTGCTAATGATCATTGTTTTGGAATGTCGGCGCTCCTTCAATCTATCTGAACCCTTGGTCCTGATTACAATGAATCTCGGCCATCAATGAGGATAGCACCGAATCTTGTGAGCAATTAATGTTGATTGCTTTAAATCTTCATGATTGATTATACCAATGCTCGATTGCTCGCCACGTGTCCCATTGGCTTGATGATAAATGATATGCCTTGATCTCAGTAATTATGATGATGATGTCAGATATATTTGTTGAGATTCGGTTAAATCGTTGATTGATCCGATGCCAAGTGTTTCGATTGTGGGTCCTGCCAGAGCCGCATAGGATGGGCAACACTTGAACCGCAGGAAGATACTCTTCGTGAGCCGTATAGGACAATGCTTCATCGAACCGTAGGGAACGAACTCTCAATGAGCCGCATATACATAATCTTTGCGAGCCGCATGAGCTAACGTTGTATTGATCCGCAGGGACTGAGCTCTCAGTGAGCCGCATATGGCTGATTTCTACTAGTCAAATAGAGTGATTTCTTAGTGACCCGCATGGAGCTGTTATCTATTTAAGCCGCATGAGATGTTGCCACGTGACAACCTAGGATTTCTGACGGATCGGGTCAGAGATCTTCTTCTTTTCCCGAAGCGTCTGTCATTATGGCAGAGCCATTATGACACTTTATGCCAGAGCCGCCACAGTCGTCAAATCGTGTCAGAGCATTAAATGAGGCCATTTATTCAAAGGGCCAGCTGTAGGAAAGGATCTCAGGGGGACACGTGGCATGGATCGAGCCGCATATTCCTGCTGAACCGCATACACTCTCGAGCCGCATGAGACAGTGAGTCTTCCTTTGAACTATATAAGACAGCCCCCATATGAGCCGCATAGGCTTCGTATCCGGAGCCGCATGGACCATTATTCTGATATTTTCCATGCTTCTACACTTTGTATGACGATTTTACTTTCGATGAATTAGAAAATGCCTTCAGCGAACTACTTAAAGACCACAGAAATGTGCTTGACAAAAAGAGATTAAGGCATACACTACCGAGATAGCTAGACTGTCCAGTCTTACTTAAGACATTAAAGAGACGTCTACTACCGGTAACACGGAAGAGATAGTCAAGCTTAAAATAGACTATCATGAGGCTATCCTCAAAGTTGAAAAGAAAGAAAGAGACTATGTCAAAATACAAGAGTTATATGACATAGAGAAGAAGAAGCACTTAATCACAGAACAAATACTCATAGACATGACTACTAAATATGAAGAGTCTTTTGCGGTTTCTAAAAAGTTAGAAATCAAGTTAGGCAAACAGGCAATACTTGTGACATAGCCTAAGTTTAGTCCTAATGCTAAGTATACAACTAAGAGGACTAAAACTCAGAAAGCATAAAAGAAACACGATTATTACCATGCTTTCACTTATAGGTTTTCAAAGAAACCAAATAGGCATGTCAACACAGATTCTACTAGCACTGTTTCAAAACTCACTTGCACATATTGTGGTGCTCATGGACACATATTACAGTATTGTTTAGCAAAAAAACTTGTTGACAATCGCACATTATTTTGGAGACCTAAGACTAATCAATATGGACCCTTCAGTAAATGGGTACCAAAGGATTCATCTACTTGTTTTGTAGGTGGACACTCAACCCTCTCATGCTAAAAGCAAGTGGATCCTCGATAGTGGATGTTCACGGTACATGACTGGTGATGCATCTTTTTCGCCACGCTATCGATGAAGAAAGAAGGATATGTCTCCTTCGGAAATAATCTGAGAGGTGATATCATTGGCAATGACACTTTTGGTATATCTCCTTATCCTGTAATAAAAGATGTTTGTCTAGTTACCGAATTGAAACATAACCTATTAAGCATAAGTCACTTGGCTGATAATATTTATGGTATCAACTTTGTAAAAGACAAATGTACCATATATGATATGTCATCTGGTAATCCCGTATATGAAGGGATTAGAGAAGACAATATTTATGTTTTTCTTTCTGGAGAGTACTAATAATGTAGGAAGTTGCCTAGTAGCTATCCTAGATAAAAGCTGGCTATGGCATATGAGACTAAGACATGTTAATATGGACATTATCTCACAACTGAGTACGAAGAAGCTGGTAAAAGGACTCCCTGAAATTCCATTCAAGAGAGATATGGTATGTGCAGACTGTAAAAAGAACAAAGCACATAGGTCTACATTTAAATCCATCAATGCTGTAAGTACTTCTAGACCTTTGCAGTTGATACATATGGATTTATTTGGTCCTAGAAGAGTTGCTAGTCTTGGCGGTAAGCTCTACGCATTTGTTATTATTGATGATTTCTCTAGTTTTACTTGGGTTTACTTTTCATCAAACAAAAGTGATACTATTTTTGAATTTTAGTTATTTTGTAAAAAAAAGGTACAAAACAAAAAAGGCTTCATGATTACTCATATCTGAAGTGATCATGGTGGCAAATTCGTAAATACTGATTTCAAAAAGTTTTATGATGATAGTGGATACTACCACAAATTTTTTTGTCCTAGAACTCCTCAACAGAATGGTGTTGTTGAGCGGAAGAACCGTACTCTAAGCGAGATGGCTAGAGTCATACTGAATCAGCATAATCTTCCTAAATATTTTTGGACAGAAGCTGTTAGCACAGCCTGTCATGTTTTAAATAGGGTGTTAATTCGACCCGCCTCGAAGAAAACACCTTATGAACTTTGGTTCGGAAGGATTCCAAACATTTCTTATTTCAAAGTTTTTGGATGTCGTTGTTTTATCCTGAACACCAAGGACAACTTGGGTAAGTTCGACTTTAAAGCAGATGAAGGGATATTTCTCGGATATGCTGCTAAGAGTAAGGGATATAGAATTTTCAATAAAAGGTCTATGATTGTTGAAGAATATATTAACGTTACTTTGGATGAGCTCAATAGTCATAGATCTAGCGATAGTGATGATGAAGATGTACAAACAAAAATCGATAAAAGTCATATGGAAGATCTGACTCATAAATTTGAATCATTGAAGTTCTTACCAGATCATCTAGAGATACTCATTATAGGTAATGTATCAAAAGGTGTAAGTACACGCTCCTCTCTTAGAGATTCTGAAATAGCAGCAAATGTAGCTTTTATTTCTCAAATAGAACCTAAGAATATAGAAGATGCCTTTAATGATGAGTTTTGGATTAATGCCATGCAAGAGGAACTTAATCAATTTGAGAGAAACCAAGTTTGGGAACTCGTTCCTAAATCTATTAGTCAATCGATAATTGGTACCAAATAGGTGTTTTAAAATAAACTATGTAAAGATGGACAAGTTCTACGCAACAAAGCACGTCTAGTGGCACAAGATTATAATCAAGAAGAAGGTATTGATTATGACGAGACATATGCTCCTGTTGCTAGACTAGAAGCTGTCCGCATGTTTTATGCATTTGTATATTTTAATAATTTTAAATTATTTCAAATGGACGTGAAAAGTATATTTTTGAACGGATTTCTAAAGGAAGAAGTTTTTGTGAAATAACCCCCTGGCTTTGAAGATTTTTAAAAACCCGATCACGTTTTCAATCTTAAGAAAGCATTCTCTGGACTGAAACTGGCACCTCGTGCTTGGTATGAACGCCTAAGTGCCTTCTTACTTGATAATGGCTTTTTAAAAGGAAGAGTTGATACAACTTTGTTTATCAAATCTTTAGATGATGATATTCTTCTTGTGCAAATATACGTTGATGACATTATATTCGGTTCTACTAATGAAAAACTTTGTCAAGAGTTTGCTAAGTGTACGCAGAGTAAATTTGAGATGAGTATGATGGGAGAGCTGAACTTCTTCCTAGGACTCCAGATCGAACAACACTCAAAGGGAACATTCATCAATCAAGCCAAATATATGAAGGACATACTGAAAAAGTACGACTTTGAAAATGTAAAGCCTATCGGAACTCCAATGGCTATATCTATAAAGCTTGACACTGATGAAAGTGGCAAACCTGTCGACCAGCGTAAGTATCGAGGTATGATTGGTAGTTTATTATATTTAACTGCTAGTCGCCCTGATATTATGTTCAGTGTTTGCATTTGTGCACGATACCAGGCAAATCCTAAGGGATCACACCTAAGTGCCGTTAAGCGTATCTTTCGATACCTTAAGGGAACTTCTACAGTCGGCTTGTGGTATCCTAAACCCAAATTCTTTGACCTGATAGGTTACTCGGATGCAGATTTTGCAGGATGCAAAGTACACCGTAAAAGTACCAGCGGTACATATCATTTCCTAAAAAAGGCCTTAGTCTCATGGTTTAGCAAGAAACAAAATTTTGTAGCATTATCAACTACTGAGGCTGAGTATATCGCCGCAGGACGTTGCTGTGCTCAAATTTTATGGATGAAGCAAACCCTAGAAGACTACAATCTGCACTACACTAAGATTCCCATTTACAATGATAACACTAGCACTATTAACTTGACTAAGAACCCTGTATGTCACTCACGCACAAAACACATTAAAATTCGTCATCACTTTTTACGTGATCACCAACAACACGGGAACATCTGCCTAGAATTTATTGACACAGATCATCAACTAGCAGACATTTTCATAAAATCACTGGCTGAAGACCGATTTAACGTTATGCGGCTAGAGCTCAGCATACCTGAATTTTTAGATTCATAATGTAGTATGTTTATTAAATTTATTTTTATAACTCGAAACTTTGTAATTTATTAACGAAAATTATTTTGGGTACAAGCCGAAAGGGTCCTTCTGTCATACAGGTGTAAATAGCCTGAAGCGACACGGTGTACTAGTCTTTGGACTATCTCTAGCTGAGATCCAGCCCCTACAGCTAACCCAAAGTAATAGAAGTTATTAAATGAAGAAGTACAACAGTTATAAATTTGAATTTTTAAACAAATACTACATTTATGACATTAGGAATATAAGCAGCCGAACTCGGACCGAACTCTGACCGAGTTCAGACCGAGTTCGATCGGCGTTGTACGGATTTCCGGAACCGAACAGCCGGCCCTAGCTCTATAAATTCATCTCCTTCCTTTCACTTTTTTTCATCCTTCTACCGAGAAATATCCACAAATACTCTATAGAACTTCTCCTCCTCCTTCCTTTCGAGCTTTCTCAGGAGTCTAGTGGGCCACCATCTTCCTCCTCTTCGAAGGTATTCTATTCTCTTTTCCTTCTCATCATGGCACCTAAACACCAAAAGGGAAAGGTTGATTCCTCTTATGCAGGATCATCCTCCTCTGACTATGTTCCCACAAATAGTTTTAGTCCAGCTCGACCTACGGGATCTGATGATTACGATTCAGATCTCTTTCCCGATAGGGAATTTTTTGACCTTTGGTTTGACTCGTTTTCTGGTCGTAAAATTTGTGCTGGAGCACGTGTTAACTTTACCATCTTTTCTGAATATGCTCCCACTTTCAACCATCTCGGCTTTCGTAATTTTTTTGAAGTTGCTGATAACATTTATGATAATGATGTCCGTATGTTTTACTGCTTTCTGAAAATATAACGGTAACTTCTATTCATGTGTAGCTGGGCAAGAACTAGAGTTCAATGCCACCGACATCAGTGAATATTTTTATGTTCCTGATGTTGGTGAAGCTTTAGTAGACATTCATCATATTCAATTCCCTGAAGGTGTCACCTTTGATTCCTTCAAAGAACTTTTGTGTCATCCTAAACCTGTTTCTAGAAGAATGTAATCCAAGCATCTAAATCAAAACTTCTATGAACGCCATAGGTTTATATTCTCTGTTCTTTTTCCAAAGAAGGGATCTTCTGATGAGATTACCTTTATGGAATTGACAGCCGTGTACCACATTCACTTTGGCATTCCATTTTTTGTTCCTAAGACTATGATGGCATAGATGCTTAACTACAGAAATGCAGGACGCAACCTTGTCTACCCTATGTATTTGGCTTCTACCTTTAGGAGGTTTGAACTCACTAGGTCTAGGTTATATCCTACTCTTCCTTTGCCTCCTGGTGCTAAGCCTGTTCATGATGCTGACCCCGAGGCTCCTCCTACTGCTGCTGCTCCAGCCCCTGCTTCGGGTTTTGACCATGACTTCTATCAGCGCTTTGATGATTTCGTTGCCCTCTCAGTGCAACGACATCAAGGCTATCTTGATTCAGAGTTCCGCCATATCACCCAGGCTCAGGTGTTACAGAACAGCATTGTTGATCTTCACTGGAGTCTCTCTCATGACCCCTCACATCCAGTTACCATACTTCATCACCCCAGCTTCCCTGGACCCAGGTTCGATGATGAGACAACATTTTCTCACTTCGATCCTACTACTGTATATTTTCCACCGGATGCTCCTGGAGGTGACGACACTCCTATGTGATGAGAACTTGAGCTAGTGGATTTTGGATGGAGTCTGATAGATGATGATTTTATGTAGTTTTTTTATGTCTAAACTTTATAGTTAGACATTTATTAGCAGATTGTGATGCTTGTATCTTTTATTTAGTATAACATTTTTAGTATTCCACTACTAGTTATTTCTTTTATACACTTATTATTTGTGGCAATATTGTTATTTGTGGATATCTCTCTAGCATTACTTTGTCTGTTTGATGAACATTGTTGGCTTCACACATTACGGGGGAGCTAAACCATTTTTTTATTGACAAAGGGGGAGAAAAGAGCGCAATACTAAAATCAACAATCAAAGAAACAATACAAAAACCATTTTTTTCCAGGTATTTTTATTTGTTCTATTTAGATATATTTTGGGATAGACTCAAGTTTTTCAATTATCAAAATGGAAGAGATTGTTGGCCCCTTTTATGGTCACACCGATTTTAATAATCGACATAAACTTAAGTCAATACATAAAATATACGAACTGCTGCTAATCATTTCAAGTCTTGTGAAATTAATATCAACAAGCATACTACTACATCAGCAAGCACGTAAATCATTATTCTGAAGCTTATTTTCATTAAAATCTAGTCCGAGTCATTTTAAAATTTATTATGTATTTTATCTTTATTGAGTCTAGGATATAAATTGTAAGATCGACTGGATAATACTAGCTTAGGTTAATCATAGTCCACTTTCCTATACAGCCTACCTATCTATAGTCCACCTACCAAAAATTTTATTTCCATTCTGCAACAGAATTTGACAAATGTCTTACATTTTTACTGAGACAGAACTCAAATCGAGTTCGGCCCGAGTTCGGTCCGAACTCTGACCGAGTTCGATCAGTTTGAATTTAAATATTTGTTGCCTCCAAATCTGTATGCAACGTTTATTTACAAAATCTTTGCATCAGAACTCTGTCCGAATTCTGTCCGAGTTCGGTCCTCGAAAACACCTATAAATAGAAGAAAATTTCTCATTCCAAAACACCCAATCAATTTCATCTTCTCTTCTCTATTCAATAAGTATTTTCATCTGATCAAAAGCTTTCATATCACACAAACACTTCTCTTAGCCAAAAGCCAGTAATATCTATTCGATCTAGAGTCTTTTGGTTCTCAAGAGTTGTAAAGAGGTTGTTCAAAGTACATAAACTATCTCTGTTGTGGAGCCGGTCGTGCGCTCGTCACCAAGCACGGTGTTGTGAAGTCGATCGTGCACTTGTCACCAAGCACGGTATTGTAAGAGACTACAAGCTCCCAATTAGCTTGTGCCTTAGTAGATTAACATCGAACAAGAGTACTCGAGATTGGATTAGTCCTCTCTGAGCGATACCCTTATACATCGCTGTGTCAATGAGTTTGATCTCTCTATCTCTTGCTATATTTATTTACTGTCTCTTATTCATTGCCATAGTTATTTGCTTTTAATTTTTAAATTGGTGATTATTTTTCGCTGTACTCGTACTCACTCTATTCACCCCCCTCTAGAGGTGCTCAACGGTCCTACAATTGGTATCAGAGTATGTTATATTCTAATATAACAAACCTCAGAGAGTATATATAGCAGTTGTGAAATCAATATTCAACGGTGAAGGACAATCCATAAATAGACCTCCACTATTTGATGGTACAAACTATACCTACTGGATAATACGGATGACATTCTTTTAAAAGTCTCTTGACTTTGATCTTTGGTCTGCAGTAGTTGACGGTTATAAGAAACCGGCACTTACAGTAGTTGATGGTTTGCTTGTGGACAAGCCTCATGACAAATATACAGAGGCTGAAAAAGCAATGGCTAGTCTAGATGCTCGTGCCAGCAACGTACTGTTCTGTGCAATTGACAAAACGGAGTTCAACAGAGTTTTAACCTGTAAGACGTCTTATGAGATTTGTAAACTTCTTGAGGTAACTCATAAAGGTACTTTCCAAGTGAAGGAATCCAAAATCAGCAGACAAATACAGGAATATGAATCTTTTAAAATGAAATTTGGTGAGTCAATTACACAGATGTTCACTCGTTTCCTTGATATTACTAATCCTTTGCAATCTCTTGGTAAGGATTACAGTAATCACGAGAAGATCAGAAATGTGCTACGGGCTCTAACCAAGAACTGGAACCCAAAGGCAACAGCAATCATTGAAGAAAATAATCTCATAATCATGTCTCTAGAAACAATGATGGGCAAGCTCATGACCCATAAGCTTGATCTGCAAGAGTTTGAAGAAGCAACCCCAAAAGAAAAATCAATTGCCTTTAAAGCTCAAGCCAAAAATCTACATACAACGATTCTGAGAAAGAATCATCAAGTGGTGATGAACAAGCCCTACTAGTGAAGAACTTCAAAAAATTCCTAAAGTTTGAGAAATCAAACAGAAGGAAGAGAGATATCCAAGAAAGCAATGAAGATGAAACAATATGCTTTGGATGCAAGAAATCAGGGCATATGAAAAAGGACTGTCCAACTTCAAAGAAAAGCAGTCCATACAATAGATCAAGATCAAGCAGAAAAGCAACAACTAGTCGAAAGTATGCAAACACAAGTATCTGGCATAAAAGTGATGCCATTGATACAGAGGAAGAAGACAGACCCTGCGGAAATGCCAATGTCTATTTTATGGCTTTTGATAAGGTATCCTAAAATCTTTTGTATGACGATTTTACTTTCGATGAATTAGAAAATGCCTTCAGCGAACTACTTGAAGAACACAAAAATGTGCATGGCAAGTATAAGCAATCTCGAAAAGATATTAAGGCATACACAACCGAGATAGCTAGACTATCCAGTCTTATTGAAGACATTAATGAGACGTCTACGACCGGTAACACAGAAGAGATACCCAAGCTTAAAGTAGACTATCATGAGACTATCCTCAAAGTTGAAAAGAAAGAAAGAGACTATGTCAAAATAAAAGAGTTATATGACATAGAGAAGAAGAAGCACTTAATCACAGAACAAAGACTCATAGACATGACTGCTAAATATGAAGAGTCTTTTGCGGTTTCTAAAAAGTTAGAAATCAAGTTAGGCAAACAGGCAATACCTGTGACACAGCCTAGGTTTAGTCCTAATGCTAAGCATATACCTAAGAGGACTAAAACTCAGAAAGCACGAAAGAAACACGATTATCACCATGCTTTCACTTATAGGTTTTCAAAGAAACCAAATAGGCATGTCAACACAGATTCTACTAACACTGTTTCAAAACTCACTTGCACATATTGTGGTACTCATGGACACATATCACAGTATTGTTTAGCAAGAAAACTTGTTGACAATCGCAAATTATTTTGGAGACCTAAGACTATTCAATATGGACCCTTCAGTAAATGGGTACCAAAGGATTCATCTACTTGTTTTATAGGTGGACCCTCAACCCTCTCATGCTAAAAGCAAGTGGATCCTCCATAGCGGATGTTCGCAGCACATGACTGGTGATGCATCTTTGTTCGCCATGCTATCAATGAAGAAAGAAGGATACGTCTCCTTCGGAAATAATCTGAGAGGTGATATCATTGGCAATATCACTGTTGGTATATCTCCTTATCCAGTAATAAAAGACGTTTGTCTAGTTACCGAATTGAAACATAACCTATTAAGAATAAGTCACTTGGCTGATAATGGTTATGGTATCAACTTTGTAAATGACAAATGTACCATATATGATATGTCATCTGGTAATCCAGTATATGAAGGGATTAGAAAAGACAATATTTGTGTT
This sequence comes from Iris pallida, assembly GCA_029216955.1. Taxonomy (NCBI): domain Eukaryota; kingdom Viridiplantae; phylum Streptophyta; class Magnoliopsida; order Asparagales; family Iridaceae; genus Iris; species Iris pallida. Next base: position 7,452,118 of record JANAVB010043820.1, on the reverse strand, counting down.
TTTCTTTCTAGATAGTACTAATAATGCAGGAAGATGCCTAGTAGCTAACCTAGATGAAAGCTGGCTATGACATATGAGACTAGGACATGCTAATATAGACACTATCTCACAACTGAGTACTAAAAAGCTGGTAAAAAGACTCCCTGAGATTCCATTCAAGAGAGATATGGTATGTGCTGACTGTGAAAAAATAAAGCACATAGGTCTACATTTAAATCCATCAACGCTGTAAGTAATTCTAGACCTTTGCAGTTGATACATATGGATTTATTTGGTCCTAGTGGAGTCGCTAGTCTTGGCGGTAAGCTTTAAGCATTTGTTATTGTTGATGATTTCTCTCGTTTTACTTGGGTTTACTTTTTATCAAACAAAAGTGATGCTATTTTTGAATTTTAGTTATTTGTAAAAAGGTACAAAACAAAAAAGGCTTTATGATTACTCGTATCCGAAGTGATCATGGTGGCGAATTCATAAATACTGATTTTAAAAAGTTTTATGATGATAGTGGATACTACCATGAATTTTTTGTCCTAGAACTCCTCAACAGAATGGTGTTGTGGAGCGAAAGAACCGTACTCTAAGCGAGATGGCTAGAGTCATGCTGGATCAGCATAATCTTCCTAGATATTTTTGGGCAAAAGCTGTTAGCACAGCCTATCATGTTTTAAATAGAGTGTTAGTTCGACCCATCTCGAAGAAAACACCTTATGAACTTTGGTTCGGAAGGATTCCAAACATTTCTTATTTCAAAGTTTTTGGATGTCGTTGTTTTGTCCTGAACACCAAGGACAACTTGGTAAGTTCGACTCTAAAGCAGATGAAAGGATATTTTTCGAATATGCTGCTAAGAGTAAGGGATATAGAATTTTTAATAAAAGGTATATGATTGTTGAAGAATCTATTAACGTTACTTTTGATGAGCTCAATAATCACAGATCTAGCGACAGTGATGATGAAGGTGTACAAGCAAAAACCGATAAGAGTCCTGTGGAGGTAGTAGTTCTGGATGTGACACTATTCATATTCCTATATGCAGGCTTGTTGGGCACAGTCAGATAACCCAATAATTTTTTTTGACCTGTATGGGCCACTACAAAAACATGTAACGCCCCAGTCCCAATATACATAGGACCGAGTACGTGAACATGCCAGCTGCACATATACGAAGAATACTCCAATATATGGAATGCTCGTATACGTACATAAGCTGTATATAAAATAATCACATGCCAGAAGAATATAACAATCTAATCTTATCGCAGCTCAACACAGAAGATAATAGAGTCCAGATAATAAATAAGTGTATCAAAAGATTGCCGGGTGGACATATCCACTCCAAACAGCTATGAAAAATAGTCTCACAAGATCGGAGTCCAACCTCCACAAAATAGAAGGAAAAGAGATATAAAATATCCACTAATGTCTCAATAAATGAATCGACTAAAAATCAGTAGGAGATGCCTCATCATCAATATAGGATAGATCCAGCGCCGCTCGGTACTTCTGCGGGAACTCATCTAAACCTGGAGAGATAACCAGGTCCTCAGCGGGACGTAACAAGATACTAGAAAACACCATGCCATATAAACTATGATAATAAATAGGAAATAAAGTGATGCATGCAATATGGTACCTAACCATTCTATTGTGAATATGCAGTTGAGATACAATCCTTCGACGCATGAACCCTGGCTGAATATAGGATCCGGTATAGTCCCCTCTTGGGCACCAGTGACCAAGCGCATAACGTTCAAGAATGTCAGTGGCCAACCTGAGGGGGTAAGCATACCCGTATCTCCAGCGGAGCTTTCGTGTTACAAGGGAAAGTGTAATAGAAGCCCATACGTCAGGTATTGTTCTCTCCTTCCAATGCCTAGTATCATCATCTCCATGACTGATATGAACCTCTAGTTACTGCCAAGTATACTAACATACAATTCTATTGTGAGTCACATGTAGGACTATGCGGGTACATATCCTACATGTGACTCACAATACGTGATAAAGCAAGTGTCAAGGCCGTACGAGATATACCAATACCTCATCAACAATGGGTGGTCACTAGACTAAGTCAATGCAAGAGAAATAAATAAAAGCAAGAAAACGACCGATAGAGTCGCTTGCACCCAAGTGTGACTTGGACGCACAGTTTTATAATAATAACAACAATATAAATGCTAAAATTAAATAATAGAAAATAAGAATATGTAATCACAGAGTAAGTTGGCAAGGTATCTTGCATGTTGGTACGAAGGTGGCAAGTCCAAGATTCACAATGTCAGCAAAAGAAATGTCATAATCTCCAAACAACTCCGGATGCTGAAACAAACATCAAGAACGTACTTGCAATAAGTGATATACCTAGGAAATGCCTGTCCAAAAGCCTAATTCTGGAACAGGGGTAAAATCATAATTTCGGATCAAAACGTTATCCGCCATTGGACCCGTTTTGCACCGAAATACGTGCCAATGTCTACGATCTCTAAAGTCATCAAACTATATGTCTATGTATCCTATTTGAGGAGAAGAACTCAATGGTATGTCTAATTTTGGATTTTGATAAGCCGTGCACAAAATCGTCCGTTGGGTCGGATTGCAGGCCCGCCAAATTTGGCATTCCGATCAACCTTCTCAGAATCGGACCAAACTTGGCATAGAAGACCAAAAAATCGATACGGTCCTGATGGCACAAGTTTTGCATCGATCTGACGAACATGCACGAAGTTATGGCCAAGTTTGCAAAACATCGATACGGGGGTATATCGACGAATACGTACTAATTTCATCGTACACACGCAACGAAATCGAGTTCCGTCAGTTCCTACACGTCGGCAACATCCATACGCGCCTTTCGATACATATAGTGCATGACCATGTCACCCGGTTTGTCGGGGCGCACGCCGTATCGGAAGTATTCATAAGTTTTTAATATTTTTAACACAGTTTTTTCGCACAAGTTTAACCTCATGTAACTTTCTGTACAATAAACGAAATAAAATTCTACGAAGTGCATTTTGATCTCGATTGTGTTGTTTATGACTGTTTTTAATTAGTTTATTAAAAATCCTAATGTGCTGATCAAAAGATGGCTTCTAAGTTGGGTTCTTGGACTGCCCGATCCTCTGTTTTGGAGTCAAATTTTTACTCGACTCTGCATCGAGTTTCCAATCAATATAGGGGGTGATGTCGAAATCTCTCTGATGGGTTTTGAAGGGGGTTATGTTGGCTAAATGTCGAACTTCATAGATTCGAAAATAATCAAACTAGACAGAAGTTATAGTGGTCGAAAGTTGGTACCTGGATTCGGTTGATAACAGAGTGTTCTCTGTTTGCGCTCAGGTTTCTGCTATTTTTTGGCGATCCGATCGTCGGTGGCGACGGACAGGTGGGCGAACTTGGTCGCGGGGGTGTCGGGGTCATGCTGGAGTTGAAGATTTGTGTCGAGGATGAGCGATTTGGTGTGCACGATGGTTTCAAAGGTTGGGATGAAAATCGTAGGTTTATATGGGTATCGAGTTTTCTATTACGATTTCTGTTTGGATTTTTAATTCAATCAGGTTAGGCTTGTGTTCAAGTCAAGGAGAATCTTGTTTATGATTTGATAGGATTTTACTTGGGAAGATATGGTTTTGATTTGAAGGAGATTCAAATCTCGGTTTTGAGACTTAAGTCTCTGTGCTGAGCGAAATATTCGCTCGGGTTAGGAGAGATGGGAACAGTGCTAGGCACTATTCCAATAGCCTTTTTTAAACTCAGTATATATATATATATATATATATATATATATATATATATATATATATATATATGTGTGTGTGTGTGTGTGTGTGTGTGTGTGTGTGTGTATGTGTGTGTGTGTGTGTGTGTGTGTGTCTCTGTGTGTGTAAGTATTTCCTATACTTTTGTACAGTACTAGTTTAAACCCTTTAACTCCATAGATTCAAAATATCTTAATAACTAATTAACAATTTCTTTTCTATTTATATATATATATATATATATATATATATATATATATATATATATATATATATTTTAATATATATATATTAATATATATATATATATATGTGTGTGTGTGTGTGTGTGTGTGTGTGTGTGTGTGTGTGTGTGTGTGTGTGTAAGTATTTCCTATACTTTTGTACACTAGTTTAAACCCTTTATCTCCATAGATTCAAAATATTTTAATTACTCATAAACAATTTCTTTTCTATTTATTGATTTTAATATATATATATATATATATATATATATATATATATATATATGTGTGTGTGTGTGTGTGTGTGTGTGTGTGTGTGTGTGTAAGTATTTCCTATACTTTTGTACACTAGTTTAAACCCTTTAACTCCATAGATTCAAAATATTTTAATAACTAATTAACAATTTCTTTTCTATTTATTGATTTTAATATATATATATATATATATATATATTTTTATATATATATTTTAATATATATATATATATATATATATATATATATATATATATATAGGCACATACAAATTATAAAAAAAACTTTCATAAAAGTCAAAAACTCATAATATAATTATAAAATATTTTTTAGTGGTAATATGCAAGCCATATTCATCATATAATTAATTACTAACTAAACACTAAATAAGAAATACCATAATAATATTTAAAATAATATATAAAAATTTGGGGGTTTACAGCCCAGAGTCCCATCAAAGGCGCCAAAGAGCCATAGCAAGGTTGATTCGTCGTCAGATCGTTAACGGAGTAAAGGAGCCGCTGCAGTGCTCGATCTACATCGTCACACTTTCTCAGAAATCTCTTCTCCCTGTACTTAGAATATCCTGGTTAGGACTTCCTTCTTTGTACACAGATACCTTATACGTTTAATAAAGCAAAAAGTTCGTTCAACCTTTTGTTACATCGAACAATGACTACCCTTGAAATATCTGCATTTTATCATATTCATAAGGGGCTTACTTTTTCTGTCCCCAAGACAATCATTCAGATGATGGGTCGTTGTCGTAAAAGGAACAGAAATCTTGCTGACGCGATGGTCCTCCCAATCATCTTTCAACATTTTGACATTGATCTATCTACTTGTGCTCGTGACTCTGAGTCCAAGTATCTTCAGCTATCTCATCGTAGTGCAGCTGTTCTTCCTGCTTCTTCTACTGCACCACCTCTACCTCCTCAAGATTACCTATGTCTTTTGAGGGTCTCTACCCGCACCTATTTGATATGCGGCGTGCTCAGCTGGATGAGCACAACTCTCTGCAAGTGTTTGTGACTGACACATAGAGGGAATGCGAGTTCCGAGATGCTAGTCGATTTTAGGCCCTGGCAAACTCCTTTGTAGATCTACGTTTCACCTAAACTGGTCTGCATGCCAGTTCCCTTCCTTGAGATCCCACTGTATCTGGCTACCGATATGAGGATGAGGCGGTTCGTCACTTCTTTGATCCCGGTAACGCTTATGACTGGTATCGTGGTTCTAGTGCTACTCCACACCCTTCTCATTGAGCTGGAATTTCTGGGACTGGTCCTATTGAATATGGTGGCATTTCTGATGCTGATGATGATGACTCTGAGGACTTTTGATCTAGACGCTTTAGTACTTTGCCTAGACGTTATCTATTTAGACTCTTTATTTTGTCTATGTATGCTTGGAAATGCTTCAACATTCCAAGATAGTACTTTATTTTTATTTTATTAGCACTGTGACTGTTTGTTGAGTTAATTTTCAAACTCTTATTAGTATGCATTTACTATTTCAGTGTGTATTGTTCTCTCTTATTCTTGTATGCATTTTTTTAATACGTAGCATTTATTATCTTAGTTTATGCTTCATTCATTAAACTGCCTGTGAAAAGTCAATATTTTTTTGTATTTCTTCAACGTTCATTACTTAAGCATAGATTACAGGGGAGCTTCTCTCTTTGCTAAGTGACAACGGAGGAGAAAATATATCTAACATATTTTGCAGGATACATAAATTATTTATTGAGAAAACAGTACATATATATATAAAATAGTACCTTATAATTTTGATTCTTATCAAATCAAAGATAGAGATGTTATATCGGTCAAGGTTTGTCAATTATCAAAATAGGAGAGATTGTTGGCCCATTGGTCATGGTCAAACCTGATTTTAATAATTGATCTAACCCTGTCTCGATATAAGGGCTACTTGGATGATTGTTGAGAACTGCTACTGCTACCGTTCAAGATATGAAGCTAGTTTGCCATTGAGTTTATATTTCCTTTACCAATGTAATTTTTATATTTTATTGAGTCTAGGAATACGATGTACATCGAGTCGTACTAAAAAATAGGCTACCCCAAAATGTTTTCAAAATAGTTTTTGTTTTGAAAATAGCCCATTTACAAAAAGCTCCTAAACTGCTTAACTTTTTAAAAAGCCCAAAATCCGATTTGCAAAAACCCTAAAAATCAAACTCTGGACACCAAGAGAATTCGGCCCGAGTTCAGACCAAATTTGCCCCGAGTTCGGTTGGTGCCCGTTGGATTTTGAACTTGGTCATCCCGCAGTTACGGATGCAATGACTATTTGCCGAGATTCTCTTAAAGAATTCTGCCCGAATTTTCCTTTGGAAAACCTATAAATAGAGAAGAATTTTCTTCATTTCAAAACACCTCTCTTTCTTCTCTTCTCTCTAAGCTTAATACATTATTCCAAAGTGTTCTAAGCTATTCATTTTTAAATTACAAGCCAGCTACAATCCTCTAGTCGATTTGCCTGTGCGGTATGGTCTAGAAGTTTTTCAGAGTGATTGTAATCAGAGGCTTGATTGAATAAAGACACTTCATAATTCACTACCAGAAAAATAGCTTTTGCTGACGGTTTTTCCTCGTCATGAAAGGGTTTAATTGACGGTTTTCCTTCCATCAGCTAGGCTAGTGTCAGCAAAAGTCCCATTTTAGTTGACGGTTGCTGAATGACTTTAGTTGACGAGTTTTAGCTGTAAACTAAAACTGCTTTAGTTGACAGGTTTTAGCCGTCAACTACATCAAGTTTTAGATGCAGTTTTAGACTGTCAATATTGGTTCATACTTTTTCTGACACTGGCCTAGCTGACGGTTAATGAGCGTCAATATGGATTCTCTTTTTGTTGATGTTTCTTAGTCATCAAGAGACCCTATTTATCAATTCCATTTACGTTGCCGATACGAGATCCACGCATAATGTCAAATCCATAAATGCATAATATAAATTCTAGAATCTCTCACAAACATCAAATAATTTATAAGCACATTTTATATTAACAAAATAAATATGTTCTTACATTCAACCACCAGTTCTTTTGTTCAATTAACCAACAAAAAGATAAACTTTGTTCACAGATACACATACATGATAATACACCAACCCTATTTCATATTAACTAAGTTCACAGTTGAACAAAATACCGTTAACAACCGAAGCCTGCAGCTTCACAAATATCATCAAAACCAAAGCCCACAGCTTCACAAACCATCATTTATCGAGAATCCCCTATAGACAATTAAAATTACTTTGTTAGTATTAGACATGTATTAATAAAGAAATATTTGAACAAAGACTTCATTGTTAGTATTGCACTGGTATAAATCACATATAGATTGAACAAAGAAATATTTGATACAAATGTCATCAACAAGGACTGATACAACAAGTGGGTGATGCAATAATATATAGGACATAAATATATAAACAGGTACTGTAACTAAGGTTTAAACCAAACCCGAGCCCCTTTTATTTGTGATACTAAAATGAAATCAAGTATCAAGGCTCTCAAACTGATACAGTGTCTGAGCACAAATATAACTAAAGACTGAACTTTGAATGACTAAAGTTAAATCTCAAATCCTTTGTAACTAAATCCTAACTTCTTCAATAATTAATCACTCCTTCCACAGCTAGTCTCTTCCTCTCTTTCAATCTTCTCCTTCATCTTATCATTTTTTATTACCACATCAAGCACGATTTGAAGGTAATATTTGAAATTTATTCAGTTTTCAATTATATTTGCATACTTACTATTAGAAACTATTCATTTTCTGGTTAATTTAAGGTTTTGTTTGCTTTTTTTTTGTTTAGGCTTCTACTATTTTCTTTGGGAATTTTGATGTAGGAATTTTGATTAAGGATTTACTAACTGGATAATTTTTCGACTTATAAATTTTCTGACTTAGGGTCTTGATGTATGTGGTTCTCATACTTTCTTATTTGATGTATTTTTTCCATCCAACTCTCAACTAATTGTTGATTCTTGCATCTCTTCATAGAGTCTATTCTACTTCTGCTTCAAAGACAAACCTTCTTGACAGGGGAAAAACAAAAATTTTAAGTTGTCATTTTTACTGATTTTTTTAATGTGTCACAAAATCATGGACTGATACCCATGATGACTGCTAGTATCAAAGCCATTTGAATTACAAGTCAGAACTCTGATACTCACTGCTGCCACCCAATTTCAAGTCTGATTTGCGGAGATACTCCGATACTCAATGTGTCAACTAGAACTCTGATACTCACTACTACTCACTACTAGTAGAGAATGATGATATACAGAGATACTCTGATACTCATAATGTCCACTAGTTTCAAGCATGTAAGCACTCTGATACTCTGATAAAGTATATGTATTTGTTTTCTAATATCGGGCATGGATATGAATAATGATATTGTTTGGAAATAGTCCCTCTATATAATTAGACTAGGCAGCATAAACTTGACCTTTTCCATACTCTGGTAAGAGCCTCACATTAGTCGGATGCACTATTTGGATTATTGAACATATGTCAATATTTGACTAAATGGATAGGAATTCCTCAAATATGAATGGTTATTAGATAAGAAGACTAGAAGAGAATTGAGTCTACCATATTCTTTTGAAGGTTTTAAGTATCATTCTCGTAATTAGGATACAAAGGTAACACCATATGCATATCTATATTTTAAATGGGTGGACAAAACATATATAAGTTGTATATGTTTACACCCTAATTTGTAGTATACAGTTGTTTTTCTAATGCATTGAACCGAACATAGTGGTTTCCATGTATTAGTGTGGGATAGCTTAGTTGGTATATCATGTTGCTACTAAGGAATCATCAAGATTGCTTTCAGATTAGCAGTCTTTTTGTCTTGTTCTATTTATCATATAGAAATAGGACTATTGGATGCATTCAACACATACACACATGTATAGAATATCCTGAACACACGTATGCTGAACATGAGTATCAGAGCTAATACTAGTAATGCTTAGTAGTGGCTTAGTATCATCAGTACATAATGACTGCAAATCCTAGATAGAGTCCAAAAATTACCTTCATAAATGGCTAGGTCAAGAACGGTGACACATGATCTATCCACTCAATGCGAACTTCATTAATCTCATCAAACCTGTAATCCTGCTTCTCAGTGTACTGTTTGTAAATAGGAAGGGAAAAAAAAACATAAGTGATCGTAATATATTTTAAACATACATGCATGTTGATTAAGCAGAACATCACCTTAGGATTAAGCAAGCTTGGATCAATTGCGATCTCTTTCATATATCGCATCACATAGTAACCACATTTGATAGTGCCACTTTGTACTGGCGCCTATGCATAGAAAAGCAAATTCCTTACACACTTATTCATTTTTATCAATATATTGACGATAGAGAAATATATTGTACCTGAATTGATAACCAATTCAATCTAAAAAAATTTAGTTGGTCTCCACATTGAGCGTGACACATTCGAAGCCCACTATGCAAATTAAAGTGGACAACAATATTTGTCATTATTAAAGAATATATCATTTACTATAGTTGTGCGAAGATTTGGGACAAATATATTCATGCATACCTTGTTACAATTTATTTGAGGTCCTCACATATGCGACCCCCGAGAGAATCCAAATAATACGCTCACATAAGTAGAATATCGATGACAACCAAGATCCAATGATCTCTGTAATTACACCATATAACACCAAGATATATAAAAATTTAAGTATAAGAGTTATAGGGTCTATTAGATAAATGTTCTGCAGTGACATGTAACTCAGGTGTACAACAATGTGTAGAAATCAGAGTTCAGTATGATAGTGTGGCCAGAGTGAGTGTGAGTGTATTCCACGAAAATTCTGAATTCTCTTTATAAAAGGAAAAAAGTAAGAAATGTATTACCTTGGGTTGTATGGCACGAAAAAGAATCGACTTTGTTTTCCATGTTTCAGACGGTTACAAATCTCTCTTGCTCTTGCATTCCTTGATGCAAAAATGTCTTTAACCCAGAAGTGGATACTTTTCTTGGATCAATAAATAAAACATCTTCAACGACAGTGTTTAGGTTCTTTAAACGATAGTACAATGACCTACAGTTTGCAGATAATTTAAGTCAAGTTATTAATATAATAAGAAAAAATTTAAGAAGTAAATTATTCTTGTACCTAATGTATAATTGAATGTAGTTGGTTGGAGAGGATGCATATTAACGAAATTATAAATATCCTCTCAAAGAAAAGCAATAAGTATTGGAGTACCAAACAAGTCAATATCACATAGAATCCGAATTGTTATTTTTTTGTTGATCAACTTCTGTGCCAGCACGGAGAAGAATTACATTCCAGGTGGACTCTTAAAAGCCCTTGTAATTCTTGTACAAGCTCTTATGGGTGACTTGATCTTACTTGGTGTCTTCTCTTTTCTTGGTGTCTTCTCCTTTCTTGGTGTCTTCTCTTTTATTGGTGTCTTCTCTTTTACTGGTGTCTTCTCCTTCTGTACATACACAGATTTTTCCATATGTACCATCTCCTTATTACTTTTCAAGGGAGACTGTACATTTACAACCGTATCAGAAAAGTTGAAAATTGTTAGCACTTAAATTCATAATGCTAGATAAGGGGATGAAATTAGACCTTTCGAATATGACTTAGCCTCCGTGATCCTTCGAAAGTTGAGCTTGGTGCATTGATGGGAAGCATTGGAGGAATTGGGGAACTTTTTACTGGAAAGTTGGAACCAATATCTGATATTGGTGTACCATAGTTCCCCTGTGTCATTAACTTGCTTATCGTCTGGTTTTTCCTCAATCTCCTCGAGTAACTTTTGTTTCTCCTCTTTCCAACCAATTGGAGCTTTAGGAGTTTGGAAATAAAAGCTTGGGGTGACATATTTACCAATGGCCACGATCACTGTCCTCGGGCTTCTCTATTGCATAACAAAGAGCATCACGATTCACCGGAATAGACAACTCGCCATAAGAATTTTTTTTACTTCACTTCATCCTATAAATATACAGATAGGTTTAGACAGTAGAGTGTGTATATATATATATATATATATATATATATATATATATAGGAAAAAAAAATATATATATAGGAAGATAGCTTAGACAGTTAGAAATTCATATAGGTGGATAGGCCATGAGTGTCCAGTGGTCTAAGTGTCTAAGTGTATGTGCTACCAGTGTCCAGTGGCCTAAGTGTCTAAGTTGATTAGCCACCAGTGTCCAAGTGGCCTAAGTGTCTAAGTGTTCAGTGGCCTAAGTGTCTAAGTGTATAAATGAGACTAGATATGCAGCAACAGTGGTAAGTTGAAAGGAAGAATGTCATGTCAGACTAGATATACAGCAACAGTTGATTAACTAGGAAAGCTAGGGGGAATGAGACTAAAGTTGAGACTTTCTTACAATCTTATCCACCATTGCTTGAGTAGCTGGATCATAAACCATCAAAATAGAATCATACCCATCATGTTCACTGGCATCGACATC